>CM040915.1:40060740-40660740 GCA_023029165.1 Gobiocypris rarus | reverse complement strand
TACTCCAACCCTAAACACACATTTTTATGATATGTACAATGTGTAACAAAATGCAAATACATTCACGATGTTGGCATGACATTTTCTTCCCCATTGTAATGGATTGAAACTTCTCAAACAAGAAAAATTGTAAGGTGGGATATTTGCACTGATTGGATGGTTGTGGTTTGCTGTTGCAATGATTTCATGTGAGTGACAGGTTGTCCCGCAAGTCAAATTAATCATTTTTGTTTTCTTTAATCGGTATGTTCGGAATCTACAGGAATTTATATATATTTTGGGGGCCTTCAAACATTTTTGTGAACAATGGAGTCAAAAATACAAATGTGCCACAATTTTGTTTGCATTTATTGATTACAGATTCCCTGCCAACATGGCTCTTCTAGTCTGCTAAATTAAAAGTGTGTTTAATAGATTTTACTGCACAGATTAGTCTAAGAAAGGTAGTTGATGTCTTGGCTGTAGACCAAAGCTGTAAATTGTCTGGTGAGTCAGAGAACAAGGAGCCAGTGAGGATAACAGTGTTTTATAGTGTGTTGGAGCTCCATTGCAGTTCGCAGTTCCGTCCCAGAAGGCTATTTTCAGTCCCACGGCCGGTTCCTTCACCCTCATGTCCTCTCTCTTTCCTACCCCTGCTGTGGTACTGGCCTTGGACTGACATGTCCTCCCCCACCCACCCCTTCACCCCAAACAAACTCACACACAGCTAATTCACAAGGACAGTGTTGCCATGCCACAGGAGCCAAATATGTTTATCACCAATTTTGGGTGACATGGGTGAATAAACATGATTTGAAATCTAATGTTGGCTCATTTATAAATGCATATAGACCCAGCAGCAGCCTTGTAATTTCATGTGAGTTGATGCTGGTTAATCAGCACTGAGGGTGAATCAGGCTTTGAGTTGAGGAACACAGAAGGATTTCGATGTAATTTATAATCCGAGGTGACAGAAATTCAATAATGGTGATGAACATTTACTGCAGGTCCATCATCAAGAGAACTAAAGTATTGACTAAAGGTCTCAAAGTAAACTCCTCCTACACTCTGGATATTAATATATCTAGCTAGAAAAATTTGAAGCCTTTTACTACATATGAGATATAATAGGCGTCTTTGAAGAAAATTATAACAGGTGATCTTCAACAAGAACAAAGCATACTTTTTCAGATTCAGAATCTTATAAAATCACAAAATAGTGTTTGATTTTGGTGTGCTTTCTTCCAGAGGTCAGTCTCTCTCTCTCTCTCTCTCTCTCTCTCTCTCTCTCTCTCTCTCTCTCTCTCTCCTCTCTCTCTCTCTAGCTATCTCTATGTCTCTCACACACACTCTTTCATTCTGTATATATGTTTAAGTGACTGGGAGTCATTCTGCATCTGCATCAGAGCAATAGCACAAACAGGTCTTTCAGTCTTAAAAATGGCTGTACTCCAAAACTTTTAAACTTTCTTGCTAAATGGTATAGAGCAGTAGCACACTGCAAGAACCAGGAGAACCCCTACTAAACGGACAAAGCCGGAAGAGCAGAAGTCAGCAGAAAAGAAGCAGAGAGAATTAGGAATTGGTGCTTGACAGGTCCTGGATCCAAGGAGAGCAGCTCCTGTGCTCACCGTTGCTGGAGGAGTCATGGATTCTGCCACTTGAGCCGTGAGCAGAGGCAGTCGGAAGATTATTTGTGGATCATGATTCTGACCTTGGTGCTGAAGCCACTGAACAACCTCTTCCAGTCCGGTTCTCCTGTTCAGCCTCAACCTTCATTTCAGACGCACATGCCTTGCAAACAAGGCTCCCTGAGCCTCCGCTTTTGGGACAAGGCAAGTCCCATTCTTGACCAAGAGAGCAGAGAGGTAAGAGCGGCCAGAGACTTTAAGGTACAGAAAAGGTTTTTATTTTTTTATTTTGACAATTTATTCTAGAACGCATTTATGTATTATGAAGTTTTTATGTGGAATTATTGTGGTTTACAAGGTCACTTGTCTGACCATGTTTTGCTGTTCCACAGAAATTGGATGGAAACTACATTAGCCTCTTCATAGATTCTTAACCTAGTTACAAAAATAGATGCATGAATTAAACATAATTAATCTGAAAGCTAACTGAGATTTCGATTTTATGAGCTGTTTAGTGCTGGCGTTATTTGTGTGGACAAGTGTCAGTGGAATGAGTTTTTGAAAATAGCCTGACTTTAATTTCCATAAACAAATGAAGTCTAGAAGATATGTTTTTCAGTCGGCTGCAAATGTGTATCTTCATTCTAATGGTACATAATGAGCAAAAGAAATATTAGATTAGCATAAATGAGTTATGATTCTGCATCACTGGTCTTTGGTTGGTTCAGTTTCCTAAGTTCAAGGCTGTCTTAAAACAAGAAATCGTTTAAACTAATATTTATGTACATAATGTACATATGCCCAAATATTTGTTCCTGAGCTATAAATAAAGGTTTATATAGTTATGTAGTGAATAATATTTGTGTGTTGTGTTTATCAGAATAATTACATTACAAGTAAGAATATTTAAAACTATTACTAGAGCTTTGGGCAAATGACTAAACACTGGTCACTTCTTTAGGGGTCTGGAAAAAAATAATGAGATGAAGTTTGCTGCCTAGAGGGTGTTTACAAGTGTGAAGCATTAATGTTCTCTCTGCAGTCATGTGTACTCAGTGGATATCTCAGAGACTAAACATGGCTTCATTACTTCACCCACACTGAGTTACATCCCACTCAGTTGCTGTCAGGAACATGTGATAATATTTCTGCCCTACAGCGAGTTTTGTAAAAGGTTTCTACAATTAAATGAGGAGAATAGACTGAACATGTTTTGGTTTAACTGGCTAGTCTACGAAATGTACAATTGACATTGTTGATAACTCATAAAAGCTTTACAGACCATCTCCTAGGAATATGCACTCATAAAGTGGTATAAATTGGCTGGATTTTATTTATACGAGGACAAAGTACCCACTGTATATGCAGGGTTAGGGTTTTTATTTAAAATAAAATCTGGAGACAGCAAGAACTTGAAAATGGCTGAAGGCAACAGTTAAGGTAGAATTTATCAGAAACATTATGTTTTAAGTACTAGCGAAGGGTAAATTGGAACCAACCAATTATGTGTGATTTTTGATTTTATTATCTGAATCACACTAATAATTATTCATATAATTGTACAGTATAGTATTATAAGTTTCGGTCAGTACAATTGTTTAAGTCTCCTTTTCTCACCAATATGTAAAAAATATATATATTTGATCAAAAATTTGATAAAAAACATTAATATTGTGACATTCCACGTCCCTATAGCCAGATTCCGTGTCCAGAGATCGGGTCTTCGGGGGCCTCGCCTTCGACTGTCGCCCGATCCACTATGCACCGGCCGTGAGCCCACAGGAGGGCGGCTCCACGTCATTTCTACGGGCTAAGCCCGGCCGAGCCCCATGGGGGGAGGCCCGGCCACCAGGTGCTCGCTTGCGAGCCCCAACCCCAGGCCTGGCTCCAGGGTGGGGCCCCGGCTGCGCCATGCCGGGCGACGTCTCGGTCCTCGGTGTAATTTTACTCATAAGGGGGTTTTTGTGAACTGTTCTTAGCCTGGCCCGTCACCAAGGACCTGTTTGCCTTGGGAGACCCTACCAGGGGCATATAGCCCCAGACAACATAGCTCCCAGGATCATTCGGATACTCAAACCTCTCCACCACGATAAGGTGACAGTTCAAGGAGAGGCGGAGAGTTCCTGCCCCAAGTGGAGGAGTTCAGGTATCTTGGGGTCTTGTTCACGAGTGAGGGAAGGATGGAACGAGAGATCGACAGGCGGATCGGTGCAGCTTCTGCAGTAATGCGGTCGATGTACCGGTCTGTCGTGGTAAAGAAGGAGCTGAGCTGTAAGGCAAAGCTCTCGATTTACCGGTCGATCTACGTTCCTACTCTCACCTATGGTCATGAGCTGTGGGTCATGACCGAAAGGGCAAGATCCCGGATACAGGCGGCCGAAATGAGCTTTCTCCGTAGGGTGGCTGGGCGCTCCCTTAGAGATAGTGTGAGAAGCTCGGTCACTCGGGAGGAGCTCAGAGTAGAGCCGTTGCTCCTCCACATCGAGAGGAGCCAGCTGAGGTGGCTAGGGCATCTATTTCGGATGCCTCCTGGACGCCTTCCCAGGGAGGTGTTCCAGGCACGTCCCACCGGAAGGAGGCCCCGGGGAAGACCTAGGACACGCTGGAGGGATTATGTCTCCCGGCTGGTCTGGGAACGCCTCGGGGTTCCCCCGGAAGAGCTGGAGGAAGTGGCTAGGGAGAGGGAAGTCTGGGCGTCTCTGCTTAGACTGTTGCCCCCGCGACCCGGCCCCGGATAAGCGGAAGATAATGGATGGATGGATGGACATTAATATTGTAAAATATTATTATAATTTAAAGTAACTATTTTCCATTTTAATTTCAGCAACATTACTCTTCAGTATCACATGATCCTTCAGGAATCATTCTAATATGCTGATTTGCTACTCAAGGAACATTTGTGTTACTTAATATTTTTGAGTAAAAGGTGATCATTTTTCAGGATTCTTTAATGAATATAAAGTTATATAAATATAAATATAAAAAGAACACGATTTATTTGAAATAGTTTTTTTTGTTGTAAAAATGTACATCTTTACTGTCGCTTGTGATTAATTGAATGCATCCTTGCTTAATAAAAGTATTAATTTCTTTTAAAAAAAAACTTGATTGAATCTTTTTTTCATTCTTATGAGCAGCACACCATTAAAAACAAAGTTAATAATGTCATTGTGTAAAAGTTGTTTTGCTGCAGATGTTCAGCAGCAGGTGCTTTAATATAAGTAATGAGAAAAGCACTTCGAACAGACATCTTATGACATCGAACAGTCATAATTTATCTCATAATCTGAAAAGACTTCTCATTGTGAAGTATACTCTTCCTCAGGTGCTGTCTCTGGGTGCAGATGTCCTTCCTGAGTATAAGCTGCAGGCTCCCCGTATCCATAAATGGACCATCTTACACTACAGCCCCTTCAAGGCTGTCTGGGACTGGGTCATCTTGCTGCTGGTCATCTATACGGCGATCTTCACACCTTATTCGGCTTCATTCCTTCTCAGCGACGAGGAAGAGGCCGCCATGCAGCGCTGCGGTTACTCCTGCAGTCCACTCAATGTGGTGGACCTCATTGTGGATATCATGTTCGTAGTGGACATTGTGATTAACTTTCGCACAACCTATGTAAACAGCAACGACGAAGTGGTCAGTCAGCCCGGACGGATTGCCGTCCACTATTTTAAAGGCTGGTTCCTCATTGATATGGTGGCTGCCATTCCCTTCGACTTGCTCATTTATCGCTCTGGAGAGGAGGTGAGTGAGCTTATGGGTAATTTTGATTTTTAAAGTTGGCATGAAACAAAAGTTGCGATAGTCTTTTACCTCCCTATTGTGACGTACACTGATCAGGTGAAGTGAATAACACTGATTATCTCTTCAACACGGAACATGTTAGTGGGTGTGATATATTAGGCAGCAAATTAACATGTTGTCCTCAAAGTTGATGTGTTGGAAGCAGGAAAAATGGGCAAGCGTAAAGATTTGAGCGAGTTTGACAAGGGCAAAATTGTAATGGCTAGACGACTGGGTCAGGGCATCTCCAAAACTACAGCTCTTGTGGGTCTGCAGTGGTCAGTATCTGTCAAAAGTGGTCCAAGGAAAGAACAGTGGTGAACCGGCAACAGGGTCATGAGCGCCCAAGGCTCATTGATGCAAGTGGGTTGGGAATGCTGGCCCGTGTGGTTCAATCAAACAGACGAGCTACTGTAGCTCAAATTGCTTAATGCTGGTTCTGATAAAAAGGTGTCAGAATACACAGTGCATCACAGTTTGTTGTGTATGGGGCTGCATAGCCGCAGAGCAAGTAAGGGTGCCCATGCTGACCCCTGTCCACCACCGAAAGTGCCAACAGTGGGCATGTGAGCATCAGAACTAGACCACATATCAATGGAAGAAGGTGGCCTGGTCTGATGAATCACGTATTCTTTTACATCACGTGGATGGCCAGGTGCGTGTGTTTTGCTTACCTAGGGAACACATGACACTAGGATACACTATGGGAAGATGGCAAGCCAGCGGAGACAGCGTGATGCTTTGATGCTGGGAAACCTTGGGTCCTGCCATCCATGTGGATGATACTTTGACACGTACCACCTACCTAAGCATTGTTGCAGAGTCAGACTATGTGCACCCTTTCATGGAAAGGTCTTTCAGCAGGATAATGCGCCCTGCCGCAAAGCAAAAATGGTTTGATTAGCACAACAATGAGTTTGAGGTGTTGACTTGGCCTCCAAATTCCCCAGATCTCAATCCAAATAAAGCGTATAGCGTCAGTTCTGGCAGGTCAAGTCAGTCTAACTCGCTTCAGCTGACTGTCAGCTGATCACGTCTACCTATAGGAATACAACGTCTATCACCACATGTATATATATATATATATATATATATATATATATATATAAGCTCCTTTAGTGCTATCAGCAGCTATTACGTTCTCCGGAGCTCATTTACCCTCCTCCACCCCCAGCTCCTCCTCTCGTCCAGTCAGGATTTGGTATTCTAATTCCCCTTGAATCAGACTAAATTCCTGAATTATTTTGTATGTTAAATATCAACATTAATGATATCTGCAATACATTAAGCTGGTTCTGTTCTGTTACCCTAAGGGGGTTGTTGCTGCTCTCCCTGCTCTTATCCATGCATGGATGCGCAGGGAGTTCTTGCCCAGAACAGAACCATACCGGCAATCCAAACTATATGCTAATAGTCAATCAATCATCTTTGACGATAGTTGTCCTGACAGAATCGAGCATCTGTGGGATGTGCTGAACAAACAAGTCAGATCAATGGAGGCCACACCTCGCAACTTACAGGACTTAAAGGATCTGCTGCTAACATCTTGGTGCCAGATACCACAACACACCTTCAGAGGTCTAGTGGAGTCCATGCCTCGAAGGGTCAGGGCTGTTTTGGCAGCAAAAGCGGGACCAATGCAATGTTAGGTCATAATGTTATGCCTGATCTGGTCATATCAACAGTGAAACAGCTCGAACAAGAAAAATGTAGGGTGGCACTTTTGTCCATCGGGAATTGTCATGTGAGTGACAAGGTTGTCCCGCCCTCGCGCCAGTAAACATGTCAACAGAGAAGAGATACCGCTGGAAGTTATTTTTATTAAAGATTACGAGGACACATGAATTTAAAAAAACATGATGTGCATGGATAAATCATTTATAATAAATACTTGTCTGGCTAACACCAGACCAAGCTCAATTTAAGTTTGAACATTGGTCTTGTTGAGTCTGCTCTGTATTTTCTACTGAACAAGAGGCGTGATCAACGAGCATAATTCAAATGACTCTATACGCAATTGGATAGTCCTTCAACCAATCAGACCACAAGGAAGTGATCAATGGACAACGACCCATCTATTCTTGATCCGTTATTGTGTTAAACCCGCCAATAGTGCGCCAGGTGGATAAGCCAGTCTGTGATTGGTTCCCGCAAAAGTGTAACAGAAGCAGTAGAAATTAATGTACGGGTTTCCAGACTGAGTTGCAGGGCGAAATCAAATGACTGGCAGATCAGGCTGGGTTTACCCAGTCTAAATAAATACTGCAGTATTCCATAAAAAAAATAAGAATTGCGAATTTTGATTTCATGGTGACTTTAATATTCTGTTATAGCTGCTAACAATCTTATAACCCTTTTATTGGTTTAATGTATTGGCAGACGACGACTCTGATTGGCTTACTGAAGACTGCTCGGCTGCTGCGATTGGTGCGTGTGGCACGTAAACTCGATCGCTACTCTGAGTATGGAGCTGCTGTGCTTTTTCTTCTCATGTGCACCTTTGCACTTATCGCCCACTGGCTGGCCTGCATCTGGTATGCTATTGGGAACGTGGAGAGGAGCAGTCAATCTCGGATCGGCTGGCTTGATTCTTTGGGTGATCAGCTGGGGAAGCCGTATAATGAGACGATACCTGGCTCTGGACCCTCAATCAAAGATAAATATGTCACTGCCCTCTACTTTACCTTCAGTAGCCTCACCAGCGTGGGCTTTGGAAACGTCTCCCCAAACACCAATTCTGAGAAGATCTTTTCTATATGTGTCATGCTTATTGGAGGTTAGTGTTTATTATTGAAGGTTAGTATACTTTACAGCTTTTAACAGCTATGACTGGAACTCATCTGCAATTTAAAAATATATATTTTTGAGGAAACTGAGAAAAATGTAAAGTCCAAAAGAACAGCACTTATTTGAAATTTAAATATTTTAAACATTACAAATGTCTTCCAGTTTTGATCAATTTAATGCACCCTTGCTGAATAAAAGTATGCATTTCTTTTTTTTTTAAAGATTACTGACCCAAAACTTTTGAACGGTAGTGTATATATCACAATATAATATAATATAATATAATATAATATAATATAATATAATATAATACTGGCTCTACTGATAAAGAACCAATGATAGTAATACATTTCCCAACTAATCAAGCTTTAGTGACTTAGTTATCAAATTTGGGGGACTTTTGAAGATTAAGTGGATAAATATTAATCGTTGGTCAATCTGAGTGGAATTAAATACCTTCGTATAAATATTGTTATTTACTTTACAGCGCTGATGTATGCTAGCATATTTGGAAATGTGTCAGCCATCATCCAGAGGCTGTACTCAGGAACTGCACGTTACCACACTCAAATGCTGCGGGTTCGGGAATTTATCCGTTTCCACCAGATCCCCAACCCACTCAGGCAAAGACTGGAGGAGTACTTTCAGCATGCTTGGTCCTACACTAACGGCATTGACATGAATGCTGTGAGTCACAGAGTACAGAATACCTTGTGAACACCTGGGCATACTCTATTTTTTCCCAATCTCTTTATTATTGCATACACACATGACAGGACACATTACGCAGTATTATTTATCATATTAACCTGTTTTATCTCATTTCAGGTGCTGAAGGGGTTCCCAGAGTGCTTACAGGCAGACATCTGTTTGCATCTGAATCGCACATTGCTGCAGAACTGTAAAGCTTTCAAGGGTTCCACTAAAGGATGCTTACGTGCTTTGGCTATGAAGTTCAAGACCACACACGCCCCACCAGGAGACACCTTGGTCCATGCTGGCGATGTGATTTCAGCGTTGTACTTCATTTCTCGTGGCTCCATTGAGATCTTAAAGGGAGATGTGGTAGTGGCCATTTTAGGTAAAGGAAGAGAGTTTGGGACACAAAAACTGACCTCATTGTGATCATATGCATATGTCTGAGGTTTTCCTAATTTTTTGAGATGGCTCCCCTTCCTAAAATATAAAGGCAGATATATTATTATTATTATTTTTTTCATCTTTAAAGACCCATTTAATAACAAAATTATACATGTATGGAAAATATGTACTTTATATTACATTGACACCTTTTCTCTACCCATCATTAGAGTACTTTTAGATGTATACACTTGAGAAACAATACTTTATTTTACAAAGTACTCATCCTGAGATTTGAGAAAGCTGTTGTTGTGTTGCTCCACCTTGTGGGCATGTTGCTATTTTTTCTGTTATGTTTCTTTTAATGCTATGCAGCGCCATCTGTTGTTGATGCAAAATATTATATTTTTTTGTCTAAGGAATTTGAAATAGCATACAACATACTAGCATACCACTCTTACTGTTTATATGGGGAAAAATAGTGAGAATTGTGTGGTTGTATGCTTTTATGAATTTTGTTAACAGGATAGATTTGTTGAGACACATGTTCAGCGTTCTTTGTCTTTTAAAGCTTATGGTCCATTTTGCTTGCCTTTCCCCCCCTTATCCTCAGGCAAGAATGATATATTCGGAGAGCCCATTAACTTATATGGGCGTCCTGGAAAGTCAAGTTCTGACGTGAGAGCACTGACATACTGTGACCTGCACAAAATCCACAGAGAAGATGTACTGGAGGTCTTGGACATGTATCCAGAGTTCTCAGACTACTTCTGGAGCAACCTGGAGATCACCTTCAACTTGAGAGACGTAAGTTGCACATGTCTCTGGAACTTGATAGTAGGTTTACATTAAAGTACATGGCTGAATAAGTGTTTTTTTTATTTAAAAAAAATAATAATTATTATCTCCTCAACAGACTAACACTAAAGCTGGTTCAACAAGCAGCGACCCTGATGATTCTGACCATGGCTGTCTTGACCATCACACACGAAGAACAAAGCTGTTCTTTCATTCCAAAAGAAACTCCATCCCACAAGGTAAGAGCTAAAGCTGTGTGTTAGTTTTTAGATTCTTCCAGATACATGGATTTCATTACTACTGCCATTTCTATTAGTAGGAGATACAGAGTGGACGGAAGCCAAACTCAACAGGATGACTCTTCAAACACAGAATCCAAGAAAACAGCAGGAGGACAGACAAGCTGCTCATAGGGAGCCGGACATATTTGCTTCCCAGTCCAGCAGTGATGAAGAGGAAGAGACTAGACGGCCCACTACGATAGTGGACTGCTCACGGAGCCATATCACTAGCGTCAGCAATGCTAATAGGGACAAGAACCTCAACACCAGTAACTCTTTCAACATGCTGTCAGGTAGGATTCTGATCATGTAAACTGTGACTAAACCTCTTTCCTGTTATATCTGGCTTACTGTCGACTTTACAGTAGGTGTATTATATAAGTATTATGTATTGGCTTGCCTAGCTGAGAAAAGTGGACTAGAAAAATAATTGGAATAATTTTCACTGAAAGGGTTAGTTCAGACAAAAACCTCAACCTTAATTTGTTCCAACCCCATTAGACTTTCCTTCATCTTCGAAACAGAAATCAAGATGTTTTTAATGAACCCTGAGTAATTTCTGTCCCTCCAATGAAAGTCCGTTCATCCAAAAATGTGCCTAGTGAAAGTATACGTACCTCTTAATTTTTTCTGTATTTTATGTTTCCACATCAAGCTACGCTCCATACGCCATAATGAAAAACAGATTTGTAAAGTATATAATACTCTTTTCTGGGGCATTTGGAATTTAGCTCGCGAGCATTCCAATTTCACTTGTAGATCATGGAAACCAGGTACTGCTCATTACCTGCAAAATACCATCCCATCAGTAAAGTGTGGTGGTAGCAGCATCATGCTGTGGGGTGTTTTTGTCAGTGGCAATGACTGGGGGACTCAACACAGCAAAAAATAGATGGCCTTAATGAAAACCTAGTCTGGAAAATTCAGAACCTTGGACAGGGCAGAAGGTTCCCCTTTCAACGGTGCAATGACAAAAGCACAAAGCTAAGACAATGCAAGAGTGGCTTATGGACAACTCTGTGAATATCCTTAAGTAGCCCAGCCAGTGCCTGGGCTTGAACCCAATCGAACATCTCTGGAGAAACCTGAAAATGTCTGTTCACCAACAGTCCCCATCCAACCTGACAGAGCTTGAGAGGAGCTAAGAAGAATGACTGAAAATCCCCAAATGCAGATGTGCAAAACTTGTTGCATCATACACAAAAAGGCTGTAATCACTGCCAAAGGTGCTTCAACAAAGTATTGAGTTAAAGGAATGAATACTTATGCAATGTAGTTATTTCAGTTTTTACTAAATTTGTAGTTATCACAAATCAGTTTTTTGATTTGTCATTGTGGTGTATGAAGTGTAGATTGATGTGATTTAAAGCAGTTTAACATAAGACTGCAACATAACAAAATGGGGGAAAATTAAGGGGTACGAATACTCTCACAAGGCACTGTCTGAATTGCATCATACTGTGTAATGAATAGATTTGAAGGCTTTTATTTACTTATAAACAACACACATAAAGCTTATTGAATATTGCATGTAAACAAGAAGCTCAAACGTGATTGTGTTACATGTGTGAATAAATGTCATTGCCCAGCTTCTGTTTGCCATATTTGATGTGCTGTATGAATGTGTTGTTTAAACTTTGTATGTGAATAAAAAGCATGTTCATAAATTGATTGGTTCTTCAGAATACATGAATCTACTGTTAATGGACTGACAAATCTTCAAAATATCTTCATTTGTGTTTCAGAAATGAAGGAAATTCTTATGGGTTTGGAACAACATTAATAATGTCTGAATTTTCACTTTTGGGTGAAATCTTCCCTTGCAGTGATTGCATCATTTTGACATGACCCTTATTTTAAATTAGAAGCTCTTTCGGGGGTTTCTAACGTCTTCAGCTTTTGGGGGGACAGTCGTGACCATCAGTACCAGGAAATACCCAGCCACAGCATGTCTTTCCCGTCATCTTCGGCTCCCTCCAATACCGTCCTCCACAATGTCACTCATCGTCATTGCACTGAGGTAGAGAACAGACTGGAAATGATGCATAGACAGCTCCACCGGTGAGATCAAACTACAGTATTGTTGTTATCTTGATGTTCTTTACTTTTTATACATGTTTTGAGCTGTGTTTGTTGTCTTGTTGTTGTTTTTAAAGATTGGAGAAGCGCATGTCGAAAGACATTGGGACCATAATGCAGTTGCTTCAGAGGCAGATGGTGCTGGTTCCACCAACCTACAGCTCTGTGACGTCCCCTTTAGAAGCATCTCCAAAACCACCCAAACCAGGCCAGAAACTGGTCCAGCCTGTCAACCCTTTAGAGACAGAAACACCAGCCATTTTCTCTGAGGTATTTCATGAACTTTTCACATTACAGTCATCAATTTGTATTGAGTCTAACGATAGGCACTACAAACTCCGAACTTTAATTTACCCTCTTTGATTTTCCCAGATACTTGATCCCCACGACTTTGCTGACAGTCCCATAAAGTCCATTGAAAGTCTGTCCGGTGCAGTGGAGCTCCAGCTCCTGGACTGTTCCTTACAGCCCTCCTCTGAGACTCCTTCTGGGTCTTATATGGGGAGATGGCCACGCACCATGGGCCACAATGTAGGGAACGCTCCTGGTGATCTTACAGCACACAACGATCACCAACAAATAGTCATGGCTGATCAAAGTAGTTATCCTTTTATAGATGCAGAGAATATTGGAACTGTTCACCATCCACAGGCTGGACCGAGGTCAGATTTGGAGTGTTCAAGACGTCTCTCATTGCCAGCGCAACATCAGGTAGAGGATGATTCCTCAATCCAAAAAAGACATAGCTCTGATCCTAGGTGTTAAGAGTGAATCTTTTTTCTGCATCTCACTGGAAAACAATGCATACAACCTGATGGACCACCACAACGTTGGCAGGATGTTGTGAAGACCCTCTTCTTCAGGTTCATATTAATTACCTCAGAAAGTCTAACGTAGAGACATCATTAATGTCCCTGTAGTCTGGTACATTTTTGTTAGCTGGTCTAACGACACTCATTGTTTTTACCTGCCTCTCAGTGAAAAAGGTTTATTTTATGGAAGTGTTCACTTGTTATTTTGAGGTGTAAATGTAATGATTTGTATTAGCATATCAGTTTTTTTAACTGCGGTTTTGTGTTGAATTGAAGATTGTCTGTTTGTATGGAGAAATGGTCTTGAACATACTGTAGCGATACACTGGAAAGGCCCATCAGAGTATGATTTAAATGGTCATTTGGAAACAGTATCTCAGGTGGAAGCACCCCAAGCTCATCTCTAGTAGCTCAAGTTCCTCAGAGTGTGTGAATCCAGGAACATCCTGCTGAATAACATGCCTGTAATTTACATAAAAGCATGTGTTTATTTCTTTCAGATTTCCACTGCACAGATTTTCCCGTGAAAATACTTTATCACTATAAATGTATAATCATCACTTTGGCCAAATGGTCAAAATGTGATTTATACAGATTATGACTTAAAAACCATTTTGAATATAATCCATATCACTAATGGAATTAGAAATATACATATATAATACATATATAATCAGTTGCCGCTGGTTCATGCCAAACACATCCAGTAGTAAGCCATATATAAATGTGCTAGAAAGATATTTATAGGAAATGTGGTATATAGACAGAGTATTGGAATGTTCAAATGTAATTTAACGTAATGTATTGCAATTTTGAGTAGGAATATTTATTGTTAGCTTACTATAAATTGATTATTGTGCAATTTGTTTCTCCTATGAACTTGTAATCACATTCACATTGAATAAATTCTTTCACAAAACTCACAAGTCTATAGAAGTGTATGAAACACATCTTATCTGACTGAATGATGTGGTTTTGCTCTCAACCTAAACTGAAACCGTCCTTTGAAATATATTTACAGCATTAAATAACTATAAGCAAACCCAAATAACTGTAAATTATAATAGGATTTACTTCTGCCGAAACTTAGACAAACCCTTCCCGCTTTGCCAGACAGGAAAAGGCCCACCCAGCTGCAAATATAGAAACATTTCCATACAATAAACACAGTTCGACCTGTCAGTATACTCAATTAGATAAGAGTGGAAATGACAATTCGTTGAACTGTTTATTCAAGTGTAGCTCCTAAAAGGAAACACTGGTTCAGTGTAATGAGACCAGCCGAATGAGAAACACCCACTTTAAAAAGGACCTGCACTAAGCTTATTGTTATATTTTTATTTTACGCTTCATTTGCGCTCCTTAATCATGTCCCAGAACCGGATAAACAACACAATAGAGGACTTCCACAACGATGCTATTTTCGCAGCCTATTTTTATAAGGGTGTCATAAATGTGTGAGGTTACATTCAGGGGATTTTCAAATGAATCTCCATAAAGGAATGCATGGAAACTACAAGGGTATCATTTATCACATCGGTCAATCTGGTGTTTCTCGATACAATGTAAACTGCTCTGTCTGATTCTCAAATATCTATTCAGTGCCAAATTCAGCGGCTGCTGCTGACGTATTGATTGGCGAAACTCCCTGCCTCTCATATGCCATGAACATACTCATTGTATCCATTAGCTGTCCATCAATACGGGGGGACGCATGTAAGAAACGAGAGGATGCTCAAAGTCCAAGAGAAGCACAGTGCTAGACTAGAGTACAATTGTCCTGAATTGTGATTGGTCGAGGAGAGATAAGGGGCGGGGCTTCGCTCTGCGAACACAGAGGCGCACTGTACGAGAGGGCGGATCTGACTGTGCACATCGTCCAACACTACAGCGTACTGAATTTTAAAAACATCAACAACGGGTAAGTGCACTTTGACATTGTGATTAGTGCTCACATTTTATCGCTTCACTATAGGAATACGATCAAGGCATATGTGCATTAAGAAAGCCTAACCGTGACGAAGACAGAAATTGACAACGAATCGGCGTGCACGCGTGGATTGTGATACAGTCGCAGTCCCTGGATGACAGGCGTTCATTATTGTTATATGCACGCGAGATAATGATGCGATGTAAATACAGAGTGCCCGTGACTCATCGCTCTCCCGTTTCCAGACGTTCATAAATATGTCGACCCGCCGAGATTTCTTTGTTTAGGCACTGCCGCAGTTTGGATGCTGTGGACAGGTGTCCTCCGCAGCAAACCTCTAACGTTATAGCAAGCTACCACAGTTACATAACTTCAGTAGTGCCACATATTGTTTTAACATTGCGAACATTTTGCAATGGTGAAATGGTGAAAGGTTCCTTATAAAGGACGATTTAAGCTTTACACCCCATAAACTGCAAACGAACGACGCTACAAACCAGAACGAGTCCGTTGTAATAAATGAAGCTGGTTTTGATTATAATGGGCGCGTTCTAGTTTGTCGCGTCTCATCGCATTGTTCTCATCCATACTGGCAACGTGTGCATCGCGTGCTCGGCTCTCTGCAGTGCATCTCTTCAACATGCTTCATGAACATGCGTCATACTGTAAAATGCAATTGAAATGGATCACTCGACCCGAAACCGACGCATTGAGGGTGATGTATGGAGACCTGGCATTGTGGGACAGGTTAATTTGTGTTATGAAACATGACTATCTCCTTTGATATTCCAAATGGTTGCATTTTACAGGAACATTGTGACCACACCCCCTTAAATCGTATCCCTTATTCAGTTAATGCACATTTATTTATCATTCTTTGCACTGTGACTGGCTTTGTTTGCTTTGCATACAGGTCATGAACAAATGTCACAGTTGTGTTTATTCAGTTAAACCAGGCGTGAAGGACAAGGAGGTGTCCCTCTTGGGTTATTATTTTTGCATGGGTGAGGCCAGTAAAAGTGTCGTGTCAGGTAAACGGGGACTAATATTTTTAAAGATGAATTTGCTTTTAAATATCAGATGTAACATGATCAATGCAACAAAGGTCATTGTCATTCAGCAAATGTTTTCATAGTGGGTGTGATCACGCTTCATCATGTAAATTATCCCAGGGAGCATATGAAAATCCACTGGTAAATGAGAATGTTGCTCTTAATCATGATAAGCCTCTCCAAAAAATATAAAATCACTTACTCTAAACTATTTTGCATTGCAATCTATTGTCCATATTGAATGGATTATGATCATTATCTAACGGCAACATTTAAAATCTGGATAGTATTTCATGAATGATTTAATTGTAGTTTAATTGTAGCTGGGTTGGGGTCAGGAGTATTAAGCTGATAGACCTTGATAAAACTGGTTTGAGCTTGTAGACGTAGCAAACCAGATACAATGTCCCAAAAATCATCTTAAACAGATCATGTGACGGATTTTTCCAGCAGGGTTATGGACCTTATTTGACAGATTTTTGGTTTTTATGAAGGAATATTTCAATAAAGGTTTTTTTTTATTTCAACAGTGCTGTAAATATATTTTCTATAAACGTATAAAAACTATTTAACAGTAAAATTATGTGGCTAACTTTGTTCAAAAGTGTATCACCATCACATCACTTTTTTTAATACATGATACATTTACACTTAGACATTGTAAAAAAAAAAAAAAAAAGGATACAAAGCTTTATTTGTGTCATCCATTGTGAATCGTCCCACTTTTGCATTGTTTTCCATATCATAAGATGTCTGACCTTCGCGTTTCTATTCATACGACTTAGAAAATAAAATAAAATATAAAAATAATTACTATACCATGAAGTAAAATGAAAAACATGTAAATGAACTGGAATGAACCCACAGTGTCATCATATGTTACTGGGAAAGGGAAGCTCAGTAAGATGGCATGCTGTTTTCTGGACTGCCGTGATTCTGGGGTGTCAAGTCAGGGCCTGCCGGCCTGTTGTGATGCCCTGCGTCCCGTCATACATAATCCTTATTCCCCTCACTGATGGCCTCTGACTGTAATCCGTGCAGACACCCCCCTCTGTTGTTTTGCTGTGACCATGGGCAGCCTGTTTATTAGGGGAGCCAATAGCACGTTCCCCATTTTAGGATGATGATGTAAGCTGGTAACAGTATTGGGGTGAGAAATATACAAGATAATGCTTTGTTGAAGAATTATTTTCTACAAAAAAATCATGCATCATTATTTTTGATGGCTAAGGTTGCCTGATAGTAATGCCACACTCCAGTCTGACTGACAGCAGTTTGACAGTTGAAGGTGCCTTATTTTTGGATGCCTCACTTTTACTCAGAATAACTAAGAGATAGGCAGAGATTGGTAGTGCCGTGGATACATAAACCCTGTGTGGCAGCCAGCAACTTCATGCTCAGTGGCTTTGGCACACAATGGAACACATTGAGCCAGACCGTCATCCCACGTTCTGTGTGCATTCATACAGGAATGTTTGGAATACAGCGTTTACACAGCAACACAAATGGTTGCCAAAAACCAGCCCGGTTTCTGCTCAAAAACTCTTGTGAGCTCGCCATTCTCCTTTAAACCGCACGAGGACAGCGTGTGCTTCTGTCAGAATCTGTTTTGATTTTGGACCATTTGACTTGAGTGACATTTGAAGAGATGCATCTGGTTCATTGTTGAATCTCTGTGGCTACACAGATTTTTGCTCAAACAATTAGAATTTAAAAATTAACATGAATTTCTGGATGTCTCAGTATTTGGTTTCTCTCTTTTTGCTTTAAAGGGATACTCCACCAAAATGTTTTACTTTATATTCACCCTCATGTTGTTCCAAAATCATAAGCATTTATTTCTTGTTGAGCACAAAATAAGATATTTTGAAGAACGTTGTGAACCAAACATCATTGAAACCCATCGACCCTCTTATTTTATGGGCAAAACCAGAAAAATATCTCGAAGTATCTTCTTTATGTTCCACAGAAGAAAGAAAGTCATACAGGTTTGGAACAACATGAAGACAGATGACATAATTTTCATTTTTGTATGGAGTTGCCCTATTCCTTTCAAGACGGCAGCAGTTGAGCTGCTGTATGAGTGTTCTCCATCATGATCCAAAGAGTGTTTTGTACTTCAAGGGTTAGTTCATCTAAAAATGAAAATTGGGTCATCAATTACTCACCCTCATGTCATTTCAAACCCATAATCCAAGAGCTTTCTGACCCTCCATTGACTGCAATGTTATGACCACTTTCAAAGCCCAGAAAGTTAGTAAAGACATTATTAAAATAGTCCATGTGACTCCAGTGGTTCAATCTTAATGTTATGAAGTGATATGAGTACTTTCTGTGCACAAAAAAAACTAAAAATAAATAACTTTATTCAACAATTTATTCTCTTCCATGTCAATTTCCTACGCTGTTCACGTAGTAAACACAATGCAGCGCTTCCGGGTTCTACTTCAGAATGCCTGCTCAACGATGCCAATACTGAGTCAGCGTTCTGATCTAGAACCCTATTGGCTTGAGGGATGAGGGTGAATAATTATGTTGCTTTCATTTGCTATCGCCAATGATAGAATTTTCATTTTTGGGTGAACTAACCCTTTCAGTGGAAGAAGAACATGTGACTTGTCTATAAAAAGAGTCATGAGTCTATACATGATCATTGCCACACATTTACATACACGAATAGTGACCTTGTAGGCTGTGTGCTACCAAGGGGGTAATCCAGCCCCCGGAAAGCGTACCTTCCATAGGGGCAGGCATTGCTAACCAATCCATCACCAGCTGTTAGCATTCCATTGACTCCCATTTATTTTGACAGTGAATAACTTTACATCTGAGGCGTTTAAAGACTCCATTTGTCCATTGTTTATTTCTAAAGAAACACAACAATGTATAAACAACTCCATTACCTTGTATCTATACACTATCGCCCCGTAGAAGCTGTTTTTGGAAAAATAGGCTAACGATTGCGTCATAACCACGCAACTCTCTGTCGCGTAGTAAATAAATTACCGTATAGACCTGTATAAACAGGAGGAGAAGCTTGCAGGCAACCTTTTATTGTCTATGAGGCAATCGGGGGGGACGTGGAGACGATAAAGTCAAGGGAGAAGCCCATAGAGAGCCAAAAGCAACGGGACAATATTTCAACAAAGTGATTCAGATTTCACTTTGCACAACTTCTAGAAGATTTACAACTGTCAGACAGGTTGCTCACATCACATCTACGTCGTCAAGCTCAGTCTGAGGCTGCGCAGTACGCTCAGCCATCAGGAAGTGAGTGCTTCTAATCGACTTCACTTATCTCCGTTGAAGTCTGTGGGGTGACTGTGTCCGTTTCTTTTACTGTCTATGTGTGCTACTGACGAGCACCTCTCCAAAATTGTCGCGTCGATTCTGCGTGGACCACAAGAGCTGTGATTGGTCAGCCAGAACTCCTCCCTCAGGGATACATATGCTCCCTCTGCATGTGTAACTGCTTGTCAACGCGGACAAGTACGCAGAAGTATAGATGAAAATCGCAGAAGTATAAATCAGCCTTTAGATTTTGCATCCCAGATGGTCAATATAGTCTCAGACTTTTGGACCCAACTGTACTTAACATACATACACATTTACACTCACTCACAGCGTTCAGGCCTCTTGACTCAAATGAATGAGTAAGTGAACAGTGTCCCTCCTAAACAGAGAGGGATGGCACTCTGTGAGATGATGCCACTCAGTGCCAGGGCTGGTGACATCATGCAAGGAGCAAAGAAAAACTGCTGAATCACAGCAGGACACAGGGCCCTGTCAGAGTGCCAGTGGTAAAAGTGCAGGGATGTACCTGTGTCTTATTTGCCATGGTCTGATGAATAAGCCTTAGGAGTCCGCACCATATGACCTGCCATATGACATGTTTTATTCTCTCTGAAAAAAAAGTTTGGTCTTTTTTCCTTTTTTTAAATAAACGCTGTGAATAAGCAACAGTGATGCTATTGTAAAATGAAACTTTTTTAAAATCTTTCTTTTTTTCAGTAATTGAAATAAAACTAAACTAAAATATATACACTTATGTGGAAAAAATGAAAATGATCATTAGAAATGTTGCCTTGGGAACTAACTGAAATTAATAACTTTTAAGAAGAACTAAAACTATTAAATCTAAAACCAAATAATACAATTAAAGCTAGATAAATGACAATCACTAATAAATCACTAAAACTAAAAATGAAAACTGAAATGATAAAATTAAAAGCTACTTCAAAATATGAATGACTAAGAGTATGGAAATAATATGGAAATAACACTGATTAGCAAATTTGATCATTATTTGTTTCTGATGAAAATATGCCCACATATGACTTATCAACCAAACTGAACTGGATGTTGTACAATCATTCCTTTTAATGCTTTTACTGTCTAATGTCATACTGTACATCCCTGTGTGCTGCTGTACAGTAGCAGCTGAATACAGTAAGTGCGATTATGTGACGTCTGCAGGGACAAATACGAGGGGGAATCACACTGCCTCTAATCTCTTCGTTTTTTGGACCAGCTGGACCTCTTACAATCCATCAGGATATCAACAGAATTAGACTTTACATCTATATACATGCTGGGAGATTGTAAAGACAAGGAGAGGAGGGAGGAAATGCAAAGACAAAACTGTGGATAAGTAATGAAAGTGAATAGGAAATAGAAATAGAGATAGATTCGAGGGGAGGAGATGGATTCTGGGTAGGTTCTGGGGCAGTAGCATTTTAATCCCATGTTTAGCCTTGAACAGACTTGCATAATCATATTAATGTCTATACTGGATAGATCAAAACCGCTGTGGAGATTTGTTCAGCTCTTAACTCATTTGCCCCCCGCTGTCAAAATGCATGATGGTTTGATTTGGTTTGTGATGGCTTGTAGTGTTTGTCACGCAACAGTGTTGTGGCTTTTTGGACATTTGTTGAACAGGACAGTGTGTAATTGTGTTAATGAGTTCTCTGAATGCAGATGGTGTGGCAGCTAGAGAAACAATGAGACACAGTTAAACTCAACAAACACGCTGCCTTGGGCTAGTGCACAATGAAGCCCTCTCTCTCTCTCAATCCCTTTCTTTCTCTCACTGTCCCTTTCTGACTTTTCCTCCTTTATTTTCTCTCACTGACACTGTTTATACGCACAATACATGGTCTACTGTGTGTAAAGGGACAGATTTGAGCAAATCAAAAATTCAAATTTTTGTTTTTCCGTAACGTGACACCTGATGTCCCACATGTTCACATGCTCGCATTGTGTCACATGCTTTATGGAAGCATATTCTCTCACGTTCTCCCTTTATAGAAGATGGAAATCATTGTTTTAACCTTAGGATATAGTTAAAGTGCAACTTATATGACAGATTTGGCATTCAGCCACATTTTTTTTAAATGCCAGCGGATCTTAATATATGGTCAGATTTGTCTAGGTCTCCTCTGAACATCTGGCCACATTTACATGTTGTAAGCCTCCATACGAGAGGTCTTTCAATGCATGACCCCTCTTAGTGTAGCATAAATTGGGCATTGATTTGAAGATATGAATTGCTATCTGTTAACTTAACTAGATGTAGGAATCAAAAATAGCCCATTCGTTTTTATTGCAGGAGTATCTAGGGCAAGATATATAGAGAGTATATACTGTACATGCCCTTTTAGCGGCGTTACTTATTAATTAAGAAGGTCCAGGCCTGCTTTGTTTGGACTGATTGCCCCTCTTTTTTTTACAGGAGGATGGACTTCAGTTTACGTGATGCCTTCACAGGCGGAGCATCTAAGACAACCCAGGACAGCTTGCTGAAGAGGGATTTTGTGGCTGGGTTGGAGGCACAGACCTTTGATGATAAAGTGGGTGAGACCGTTGGGAAAACAGACTACCGCCCCCTTCTGGATGGGATGGATGGGAAAAGGGAAGGTATGTCCTTCTGAATAAATTAAACTTTACTCACTTTCATGTCATTCAATACCAAATGCTATTAATAGAACACAAAATATATATTATTAGAGGCTTCCAAATGGATTAAAAAAAAAAACATAAAAGTAGTCTATATTACTTGTGACATTTATAAAGTTACAAAATATGAACGTTCTATTAATCAAAGAAAAAAACCTAACCAAATCAGCATATTAGAATGATTTCTGATCGATCATTTCAGCTTTGCATTACACGAAAACATTTCATTTTACAACGATAGAAAACAGTTATTTTAAATTGTAATAATATTTCACAATATTACAGTTTTACTGTATTTTTGATCAAATAAAAGCTGCCTTGGTGAGCATAAAATACTTCTTTCAAAGACATAAAAACATCTTACCAACCCCAAACTTTTGAACATTAGCACATTTATTTGCTGCCTTTTTTCTTTTTGTTTGATGCAGATATGTTGGCTATATTGTGTAGTGCAATGCAACATCAGGAACAGCCTTTTATTTTACTGTCTTCCTTCTGCATGGGATTGTAATCTGATGTATCTAATCTGAAGTAGATGCGGTTTGTTGATGTTATTTGTATATTTCTTATCTCTATCTGCCACAACAGATAATGGCAAGTGGCAAAAGCACATTTTATTTTTTTTCGCCTCGCCAACCGCCTCAAACCGTGCTATCTTCTGCCAAGAACCATCCTGAGTGAACTCTAGGTTCAGTTAAGCGGACAGCCTTCCTCTTGGGTTACAAACATCAGCATTATTTATTCTCAAATGTGTTTTTTATTTACTGGGGCACATTTTCACAGTTTAATCACCTGATATGCATGAGGGCGCTAATAGTGTCTAGACTACTGAATAAAACATCTGTTATTGTTGTTTAAAGAGCACCTATCATGGAATTTTGAAATGTACCTTTCATGTAGTGTGTAACATAGATCTAAGTGAACAAAAACATCCTGCAAAGTTTGAAATATGACAGTGCACCGTATATAAAGTGATTGTCTTTCAAAAGTAAGAGTTGACTCTGAGTCATTTTTATGAATCGTTAGAAGACCGAAGCTTTTTCTCTGACTAGATGACGTCAACTTGTCAAGTTATTTGAATACGATACGCCCACTTATTGCGCACGCCAGTGAAAACTAGAAAACATCATGGCGACGAGACGCTGTGTTCTGAAGTGCGACTCAAAAGCAAACTTTTTTCATCTGAGCATTTGAAGACTAAGTGGCTACAATTCATATATACAACTGTACCACAGGAGTATAGTCCGAGCCTTGTGCTTTGTTCACGCCATTTTGAAGACGATTGCTTTACCAACTTAAATGCAATTAAACTTGGATTCGCGAGCCAGCTGATATTGAAGGAAGGTTCAGTTCCAAGTGTATTTGCATCAGCTTCCTCCTCCGTATCACAAACTGTAAGTTTTATTAATAATTGTTGCTTTTATGTTTTATGTAGCATGCTTAATAATTGTTTGGTTTGTTGTGTAAGCACCGTTTAGCTTCTAGGTCTTCAATGACAATTGTATTGAGATATGTGAATTGTTTGTTGTTGTTTTCGGAGTTTTCTTTAAGAATAGAGTCATACGTCGTAGCAACGTAACGTTACTGCATTTTTATTTATTTTTTGGTAAAAACTTTATGTTTATGCATCGAGTTAACGCTCCATTGGCCTGAAGTGACAACTACGTTACATTGATGCTTACCATTGAGAAATATCCTGCTCCAGTCGTGGTGTTTGCCCTTCATATTCAGGCTCGAATTGATAGGGTAAAATTGATGCCATGTTTGTTCATACACTTTATATGCGTTTAAACTTGTTAAACCGAAAACCATTTATGGTGATGGGTGTTCCGTTTCCGAAAATATCTGCACAGACTATACCAATCACAACTGACTGGATCATCGGACCAATCACCGCAGATTAGCGTCACGTAAAGGCGGGGTTTTGAAAAGTGAATCACTAAACGAATCATTTGAGAATCGCTGTCAAAACAGGTAAAAATAAATGCATATTATAAGAAAACTAAAGTCTTTTTTTGTCATTGCATGCATGCAAAAATGTTGTTGGGGACTTCAAAAACAATATTTGGAACATTTTAAATGCCATAATAGGTGTTCTTTAACACTGGAGCTTTTTGTTAAGTTAGCCATTCATAAATCAATTAAAAACAAACTATTTTAGTAAAGGTCACATAAAGACCACGAAACAGCTATAGATGAGCTTTAGGTACTTTCAGCTTCTGGGTTTGGGCCATTAGTTCTTGGGGATGTTTTAACCAACACTAGTCATATGAAAGTGTTGTCTTCTGCATGTAGGGGAATATGCAGAAATGTCCTTTATGTTATTGGGCTTGTGCTTGACAGAATGCTTAGACATCCATACAACAGGATGCGCTCTCAACAATAGCAAGGAATATGTATATGTGTTGCAGCATGCTGCTGATATCAGCAGATCTGTCCACAGCAGATGTGATGGATACTTTTAATAGCTTCAGCTGAGTGCAAAGATATGAGATTGAATTTCTGCCTCCATTAAGAGAGAGAGAGAAATTCCCATTTATTTGAATTTACTCTAAAGATTAGCCCTATTGTTATGGCAATGCTGTTGCATATCACAGTTAGCATATAGCAAAAGCGTGTGTTTCTTTTCTCATCAGATCGTTGTATGACTAGCTGGAACTGAAATTTCAGTGAGAAATAGTTACTAAGCAAGTTGCCAGTACTGACAAAAAATTACGGCCAGCTAGCAGGCAGTATATTTTTCCAGCCACGCTTTTCCAACGAAAAGGTTGTGTGAGATAATAAAGCTTTTCTATTGACAAAGTAATAAAGATTTATGGAAATTGTAAGTTGTCTGTTGACAAGCGCTTAGAGGCTCATTTCCAAAGAACAAAGTACAAGTAAAGATGATTAATCAATAACTAAGATGGCTATTACTGGCTGTAAAACTACTTGGAAAGATAATAATATTACACTTGCAGTCCATTATCATGTATTATCGTTAGTCTTTTTTAATGTGAAAACAATAAACTGAAGAATAATTTGATTATTTGTCCTCCTCTACTGTCATACAGTATGACCTTTCTTTTTAAATGGATGAATGTTGAAGATATTAAGGGCATGTTAGGAATTATTTTTTCATTATGCAGTATAACATAGAATTTTTCTGTTTGATATTTTTTAACATACTGCTACAATAAATTTGACTTGGGTTACCATTAATTTTTTTTGCAAAATATATGCTACAAACAATGTCTATTTTAAAAAGTATTTTAGGTTTGAGATACTGTAGGAAGATTTTGAAATGGTATACTGCACACTTTTATCAAAATATCCAAACTACTTGCATTAAAATGTCCTCTGATAAGCAATTTATTATCACTATGTTTTATATTTCACTAAAATGAAAATTATGTCACCATTTACTCACTCTCAAGTTGTTCCTGTATGAATATCTTTCTTCATTAATATCTCATCTCTAGTTTGTATTGAAATACTGGTCCCACTTTATATTTGGGTTCTTTAACTACTATGTACTTGCAAATAATATTTTGATACAGTGCACTTATTGTGTACTTACGTTACATTGTACTTGCAAGCAATTACAGCTGGTATTAATTTCTGTATTTGTATCTATAATTGCACTGTTGAGCCTTCCCTTAAACCTTAACCCACCATTAAACCTACCCATAAAACCAAGCCTGGTTACCTTACTACAGCAATAGCAGAAAAAGAGTTGCAATACAGTATGAACACAATAAGTACATTGTACTTCTTTTTGATGTAAGCACATAGTAGTTAAAGATACTTAATATAAAGTGTGATCAAAATTGTCATATATATACAGGTCTTTCTAAAAAAATTAGCATATTGTGATAAAAGTTCATTATTTTCCATAATGTAATGATAAAAATTAAACTTTCATATATTTTAGATTCATTGCACACCAACTGAAATATTTCAGGTCTTTTATTGTTTTAATACTGATGATTTTGGCATACAGCTCATGAAAACCCAAAACCCAGTCTCAAATAATTAGCATATTTCATCCGACTAATAAAAGAAAAGTGTTTTTAATACAAAAAAAGTCAACCTTCAAATAATTATGTTCAGTTATGCACTCAATACTTCGTCGGGAATCCTTTTGCAGAAATGACAAATCAGCCTGTGGCACTGCTGAGGTGTTATGGAGGCCCAGGATGCTTCGATTGCGGCCTTAAGCTCATCCAGAGTGTTGGGTCTTGCGTCTCTCAACTTTCTCTTCACAGTATCCCACAGATTCTCTATGGGGTTCAGGTCAGGAGAGTTGGCATGCCAATTGAGCACAGTAATACCATGGTCAGTAAACCATTTACCAGTGGTTTTGGCACTGTGAATAGGTGCCAGGTCGTACTGAAAAACTAAATCTTCATCTCCATAAAGCTTTTCAGCAGATGGAAGCATGAAGTGCTCCAAAATCTCCTGATAGCTAGCTGCATTGACCCTGCCCTTGATAAAACACAGTGGACCAACACCAGCAGCTGACATGGCACCCCAGACCATTACTGACTGTGGGTATTTGACAATGGACTTCAGGCATTTTGGCATTTCCTTCTCCCCAGTCTTCCTCCAGACTCTGGCACCTTGATGAGTCTAGTGCTGCTTCTCTGTAGCCCAGGTCAGGCGCTTCTGCCGCTGTTTCTGGTTCAAAAGTGGCTTGACCTGGGAATGCGGCACCTGTAGCCCATTTCCTGCACACGCCTGTGCACGGTGGCTCTGGATGTTTCTACTCAGACTCAGTCCACTGCTTCCGCAGGTCCCCAAGGTCTGGAATCGGTCCTTCTCCACAATCTTCCTCAGGGTCCGGTCACCTCTTCTCGTTGTAGCGTTTTTGCCACACTTTTCCTTCCCACAGACTTCCCACTGAGGTGCCTTGATACAGCACTTTGGGAACAGCCTATTCGTTCAGAAATGTCTTTCTGTGTCTTACCCTCTCGCTTGAGGGTGTCAATGATGGCCTTCTGGACAGCAGTCAGGTCGGCAGTCTTACCCATGATTGCGGTTTTGAGTAATGAACCAGGCTGGGAGTTTTTAAAAGCCTCAGGAATCGTTTGCAGGTGTTTAGAGTTAATTAGTTGATTCAGATGATTAGGTTAATAGCTCGTTTAGAGAACCTTTTCATGATATGCTAATTTTTTGAGACAGGAATTTTGGGTTTTCATGAGCTGTATGCCAAAATCATCAGTATTAAAACAATAAAAGACCTGAAATATTTCAGTTGGTGTGCAATGAATCTAAAATATATTAAAGTTTAATTTTTATCATTACATTATGGAAAATAATGAACTTTTATCACAATATGCTATTTTTTTGAGAAGGACCTGTATATATATATTGATTAGTTTTAACACTGTTTCTGTAAAAGTATCATACGCTGTAATTTTAACACAAAACAACTGGGTAAAATAATTGAAATAAGAACAAATGCAGAAAATTGTGTGCTTTTGTAACCATATTGCATGTCAGAGACTCTCTGGTTCTTTGTCCTTCTGGTACTCTCAGTACAGCACTGGTTTATGACATTATGTAACCGATTCTGTGCTGAAACCTTTTTTTTTTTCCTGCAAAAGGAGGCTCTCTACCACAGCGTGATTTGGCAGTCTGTACCTCAAGTGCCTCATGTCTGGGACAAAAGAGACTATTTTTAGTTCCTCTTCCTTTTAACTATGGCATGTTTTCAGGTTCATATGCTTCTCTTTGTGAGGCTATTGCTCCTGCTCAGGTTGTGGGTTGCTTGAGGCATAAACACACAAATAACCTTGAAGACCCATTGGGGTCATTCACCCTACTGTCTATCAACATGCAACACAAAGGCCTGACCGAAAGATTCCCCTTGCATCCCTGGTAATATAACAACATGACTCACAGTGACATATATACCAGTCCTGTTCCACAAAGAGGATAATTGCATGGAGCTGCACAGCCTAGCCCTGTGGGAGCATGATCATTAATCCAGGGCTGGTATCTGAGTTAATGCTGGTTCAGTGCTGGCTCCTCGTGTCAGTCAGTCTTGATGCTGACAGAGTGCTTTGCCTAGGGAACGTAAAGCAGCCTCAGCTGGTTGTGTAACTACGGTAACAGGCCTGCAGTCCCAGCCTGTCCCATCAGCTCAGCATCACTTATCTCCAGTTGCCCTTCTCATAATCTAAATATCAGAATGGATGGGAGCAGGCCTATTTTCAGGGATGTCCCTCCCCGATGCCTTTGACTGGGGATATATTAAACTAGACAGTCAGATTTCAGATTATCAGATATCATGAGTAACTTGTTTACAGGACCTAATAAATGTCACTAAATAACTTAGTTACCAACGAAGAGAAGGTGAGTGTTGTGAACTATGTCCAAGCAATTTGGCATTTCAAAATTACAATATAAAATCATTATTAAAACGTTAATGGGTATGTTTTCGATATATTCATTCAAAATTAGGTAACACTTTAGTTTAGGGTCCAATTCTCACCCTTAACTAGTTGCTTATTAGCATGCATATTACTAGGATATTGGCTGTTTTTTAGCACTTATAAAGCACATATTAATGCCTTATTCTGCATGACTTTATTCTACATACCTTAATCCTACCCGATACCTAAATTTAACAACTACCTGACTAACTATTAATAAGCAGTCAATAGGAGTTTATTGGGGCAAAAGTAGTTAATAGTTAGTTAATAGTGAAAAGTGGAGCCTAATCTAAAGTGTGACTAAAAACATATTTAATTTAATACATTTCAACAGATCATAAAAAATAATGTATTAAGTATGTTGACAATTGCACTACATTCATTTAAATTTACAGATTTTTTGGGGACCAAACAATTGGTTATTAATATCACTTGGTTATTAAAGGGATCATGAACTGCGTTGTTTTATTGTTTTATGATGTTTCCTGGGGTGCACTTATGTTAGAATGCTTTTTACATAAAAAATTGTCATAATTTATAAATAAAAGGCATGATTTTATCTCTCTGCTCTGAACGCTGTTTTAAGGGGCGTGTCCACTGGGAGACTTCAGTGTAAACACCCACTGTTGTGATTGGCTAACGTCTTTCTATTTGAAATATTATTACTCCCTCTTTTAGCGTGTTTTTACTATTACAGCTCTCATGGTTAACTAATCATGAAAAATGTAGCATTACATTTAGATCTATGGCATTATATTCAGATTGTGGCATGAAAGGTTGCAGTGATGATCATTGTAGACGATCACAGACATGTTGAGCTCATGAAAGCAGCGATCTTGTCATTGCAACTAAGTTTCTGTACACTAACGAATGCAAAGGTGATATAGTTAAAAGATTCATTGAATAAAATGGGACTCACGGATAAACTCTCCCTGTTTGATTGACAGCTGCAGTGCGGACTGCTCCAACGAGTGTAAAGGGAGCTTTCTTTGATCGTTTTTTTATAGATTTTAATCACCGTTAAATAACAGATTATTTTCATCCTACTAAGAGAAACAACGCAAGTGGACGTTTAGTCACTGGTTTGATTTACTGAAACACAGACACAGAACATCCGACTGCACATGAATCATTACATTTCAGATCAGGCATTAGAATGAACAGTTACTTACATGTTGCATTACTGTCGAGCCCAGGCACTGCAAAATATTTTGTAATCCTCAACAGCATGTTTATTGCTTGGTAGCTCGATCTGGTTTAACACTAGGCCTATGTTACATGTGCAAATTTGTGGGGGGGGCTAAACAGGTGGTGTTTCACCGACTCCGACATCACAGCCTTGCACATCTTAAGATCGAGCATTTGCTGGGCCTGGTGTTAGCTTTTCTTTGACTAACAAGGAAGTTTCAGCGCCGAAACTTACAGGATATTCTTATTCTTAACTTTTATTTATCAAAGGCTGAATAAAAGCTTGATTTCTCAATACATGACCCCTTTAATAATTAGTAAAAATGCATTACATTTCTATCACATTTTCAGTTTCTGAAGATTCAGTATCCTGGCTTTTACTCAACAGATCATGTTTTAAAAAATAGTCCGAAAGATCTCTTACAATTTTATCTTTGAAGAGGTTTTATAATTTGGCAGGAATCTTGAAAGCATTTGGGAGGTCTGAGCTCCTTTTTTGTTTTCTAAAATTCAGAAAACTTCCTGATCCTGATCCTGAGAAAAAAGTCACATTTTTATTTATTTTTGATGACAAATAAAAGTACATATTTCATATTTCCACAAGCTCTTAGCTAACAGGTCGGTAAAATACAGTTGCTACTGTTTGTAGTTGTTGAAGAAATGTTATATGCTAATGTCTTCTGTAATTTAAAAAATTCCATACTCTGATTGTATTATTTAATGAACTACCTTGCTTTTATCTTTCTTGTTCTAACATTATACACTAATACAGAGTCAATGTGTCTGTTTCTCTTTTCTCAGGGTCTGGGTTTATGTCTGCAGGCCAGACTGGAGGCCAACGTCAGGACCCTCAGGGAGAGATCCGTCCCAGCCCTCCTGGACAATATGTCTATAAGAATGACTTTCAATCAGGTGTGATCATTGCATATGTCGGGCTTGAAAACTGAATGAAGCAATTCAACAAAAATCCAATCATGTACTAGATATTAGCCCAAATCTTTCTAATTTCAGGTCCAACATCAATGATTGGATTGGGAAACCAGCAGATGGGATCTACGGTGAAGGATAACAGCATGGACTCTTTTCTGGGTAACCACTGCAGTATTTGATCTTGTTGACTTGAGACTGTGGGCTCGATTCAGTTCATTTCCTCAGGCTCTGTTAAGTTTTAATGTGATACCGCTCTGCTGCTCTATGCTTCAGGGTTCTCTCAGCCTGGGATGAATATTGGTATGCATATGAATGTTGGCATGGCCCCTTTCCAGAGCTCCAAACCCCCCAGCATGGTTGAACCTCAGAAGACCTCACCCTTGTTTGCCAATGAACCACCCAAACCATCCCAGATAACTGCTAATCCAAGTGAAACAAGCCCTCGTAACAGCCAGGAAAATTCTACAGGTAAAGTCTATCACCACTTAAGGCACCTCAGTGCAGGCTAGAACAGGTAAGACAGACTTTAAACCCAGATATTAAGATACTGATTGGTTATTATGTTATAGAATGTCTCTATGATCTCAGCTCTCATATCATTCCACTCTGTCTGGTCAAGGCATGGATGCCACATCAATACTTTGTCATAATAGAATTGCTTCATACTTTTCATGGTCTTCAAGTTACCTCTGATATGAGACCGATTTTACTGATCTGATCAGCAATAGTGAGAATGTCAGTTGTGATATTGAATGCCATGAGTATGTATACCTTTAAAAACAGGCATGTATTTTAGTTAGTGACTTGACTAAATATCTTGCATACTGTTACATGATGAATCATCACAGCCAATGATCATTATTCACAGTTGGTCCTCTCGATAGTCGCCAGACTGGCCGTCTTAATCTTCAAGTGTGCATTATGGTGGAAGACATTTTAAAGATTTATCTTCGGCCTCTCTGTAATATTGAGCACGATGGCCGTGAAACTAGGAGAGAAATGTGTCTTTTAGCCCAGAGCCAGTTTACAAAGCCATTTCACATTTTAGTCCACATATCTGAAATATAGATGTTACTGCCACTCACACTTCCTCCAAGTGTCTGTTTATAACCATTTGATCAGTGAAGTGGACAGGCATGGATTAGTGGGAATATTATCTAAATATTATCAGAAAAACATAATTTGTTTGGGTCTAGAAATAAATGTATTTCCTCATCTTTTAAATTCTTCATCTATTAATAGAAGGTTTTGTTTACTTTTAAATGTAATTTGTTTTGATGTTGTCAACCATTGTCTGTTCAGTGTCTGTCTTGTTGATTTTGGTTCATTTCAGTGACCTTTATTGTCTTCAGTGCTGAGATTTGTACTGGGTATTCCATGTCATGTGACTCTTCTCTGTGGCTTTTCTTTAAGTTAGTCTCTCTGTGACTTGCCTCTGTAGTTATCCCTGCCTGTTATTTCCCCATGAGTTAATTTGCCCATTTGCACTTTCACTTGATGTGCACTCAAGTGAGAACATCATAGTCTCAGCACATTCTCTCTCAGCCACTGTTGAAACTATCATACCCATTTAACTGCTCTGTGCAGCAAGTATGAGCATGATACCCTCAGATCTGTTATCTTATAATAAGTACCTATTTAGGGAATGGTAGTGATATGCTTTTATGAGGATGTAACATACAGATATACAAGCCCTTTTTTCCCTATAGAGCTGTTAAGTTTATCAGCCAACTTTGAAGGTTATTTCACCACTGGAGAATTTCCACTGGGTTTTCTTTTGTTACAAACTGTCATGCCTCAAACTTGAATTCTGAAGCCTAAGTTAAAAACCTAAGTTGATAATAAGTTGCTAGATGGGGAATACAACAAATGTCCAATTATAACACACCTTAAAGCAAGGGTTCTCAGCTCTGGCCCTTGAGGTTATTTTTTTCTGTAGAGTTTAGCTCCAGCCCTGTTCAAACTTATCTGCCAATAACTTTCTAGTAATCCTGAAGAATTTGTTTTATTAGAGTTGAAGCAAAACTCTGCAGTAAAGTGGTCCTCGAGGGCCACAGTTCAGAAACCCTGCTTAACAGTTTACCTGATAATCATACAGAAGGCTCATGGTCCATGACACGTCTGTACAAACAAGGACAATGTTCTGAGGGACGATTTTTTCACATCAATTTTTGCACTCATTTTAACATTTGAAAACCTGTTATTGAGGTTATGGAGTCATGGAGCTTAAAATGTACTGGTCTCCAATATTTCACACAATGCAAGCTGGACCATATGAGCATCATCTGTTTCCACACGATGGGGAGCATGCATATGTAGCTTGCGAAACTAAATGTGTCTCCTTGATTAATGTTACAGACCTTTTAATCATAAAAATAACTATTCTAAAAACCCATTGGAAATTCCTATGGGAACTTTGGCTAATGCTAATTATCGTCTGAGTTTAAGACTACATATTGAATGACTCTATTCATTGTGAATTAGTGAATTTGTGAATGTCCTCATATCACCTCCTGGTGTAACGCACCATATGATGCAAGTGATCAGTGGTTTATAAGTACCTGATCTAATGTCTCTTTGAACACTTATGAGCTGTTATGAGTTGGAGATGCACAAACTTTGTTGTCCGATCGTTTGTATGGTAGTCAGTGACACTTCCTCTTCCTCTCTGTACACAAAGAAGTTTGTGGAAGCCCTTGGAAAGGTGAGGAAATGCTCTCAACGGAGCAGTCCCATGCTTCCAACAAGGCAGAACAGAGGCGCACTAATGCCTTGGGTTCCCAGAGTCAAGATGCAGCGTCTGGAGAGGAAAAGTCCATTGAGGAAGGAACCGTGACGCAACAGAAGCGGAAAAAAAAGAAACGCAAGAACAGGGAAGAAATGTATGACCTTCTGGACAGTCTTGGTTCCCCTGACTCAGAAGAAACTCCTTCCGAAAGCTCCAACCACGGCTGCCCCTCACCCCCAAGTAGGGATGAAGAGATTTGGGAAAGCGAGATCCAGGAAAGAGGGGGAGGACGCATCAAGGCTAAGAAGAGTAAGAGTAGGAAGAAGCTTCCAGAAGAATGGAGTGCTCCCTCAACTGTAATGGACATGGACTTTAGTGACCCTAATTTTGGCAATTCTAAGCCCCTATCCACTGCTAGCATAGATCAGGGAAGTGCACCACCCTCACTCACACTTGAACCTCTGCACCTCACGGACACCCAAGCATGGAGACCACAACCGACCGGGCAGGCAAACACCTCCATATTTTCAAATTACTCTGACTCCAGTGCGAATCCCATAGATCTCTCAGCACTCAAGACTGACAAGGATATGCTTGATAAGGATAACTCTAAAGACGATATTAATAAGACTAACCTAGCGTTGCCTGGTATTCACCGTTCAGATCAGTTAGCCATGGACTCAAAGACTGACCCTACTCACCCAACTGATCCCAACCAGAAGTCAACCCTTGCCCTCAGTCCAACTCAGACTGTAATGTTCCTTGACTCCGTGCTGCAGGCACAGACCCCAGATGCAAGCCCCCCATCCCAGAGCACCCCTGTGAAAACCCCCATCCCTCACACCACTGCCCCAGAGACTGCTCCCAATCTGACCCCTGGCCCACTGTCCATCGGCACAGACATCCCTGCCTCTCAGAGTGCACCAGCTGTTAGTCACTGCATCCCAACAATTCCCCCCAGCACTGCAGAGAGCTTAAACTCAGAAGCTACGCCTTTCATCCCATCAATCACAGAGCAGCAGGAGCCCCCGCTGGCACAGCCCCCCCTACTGGAAGGTTGGTGATAATGAAGACTTTATGGAGATGATTTACATAATGCATGGCTCGATGAAGTGGGCCCTCCTCTGCTTAGCTATCTCTGTAGCAGAAAATACTGTAGCAGGACACTATAAGTACTGTGCTTTCTTTCTTTCTTTTTCTCTCTTTTTTCACTCTCTCGCTCTTTCTTTCTTTCTTTCTTTCTTTCTTTCTTTTTCTTTGTGTCAGTCCTCTATAGCTTGGACCTCTGCTGCATGTAATTCATTCTAATAATAAAGATGTTTAACATTTCAATACAGTCATAACACACTGATCGCTATGCATCACAACTGACAGCCAACTAACTGTTACTCTTTAGTTTACCATCATCTGGATTTCAATACAATTTCTCTTGGTCACAGCATCCCTCAAAATGCACATGTCTTGTAGATGTGTGTCAACTAGTCAACTGTCTATGTGGATTTTACATTTGCTAATCGTTCTGTGGGTGAAAGCTTTCTGTATGTCACTCCTTGTCATTTTATGCTACTTAACTCTTTATTCTGCTCTTTTATTCTTGTTCAAAACAATCAAATGTTTATGAGATTAAGAGGTCTGTCTGCCAATGCACCTGCTACACATAGATTTCGAAATCTTAAGATTTAGCTCTTCCATACCCATAACCTTTCATTTTTTGGCAGAAAAACTAGCAAGTATGTGTTAATGATGTTCTTTTTTTCTTCTTTTCATGTTCATCAATGTTTGGACAACACTGGACATCAACCAGGTAAGAAAATCGCATTATCTTGCAATGAAGTGTGGGTACAGCCCCTGTCATTTACTGACATATTGCTTGAGACTTACTGATTTAAATATTTGATTTAAAATGTTTTTGGAGTATTTCTTTACTGCACAATGTACATTTTTTAATATTAAGCCTAAAATGTGTTTTAATATCACAATTACTAAGAATAGTATGATCACTGTATTAAGATGCAAGATATTTAAAGTGTACCTGAAGTATACTTGCAATAGTTCCACTTTAGCACATTCAAATATACTTATACACTCACCTAAAGGATTATTAGGAACACCTGTTCAATTTCTCATTAATGCAATTATCTAATTAACCAATCAGATGGCAGTTGCTTCAATGCATTTTAGGGCTGTCAACGAATATTCTAAATTCGAATATATATTAGAATAAAAAAATGTGGAAAAAAAAACGCCCGCGGTAGTAGAGGCGTGGCTGTCTGCTTTCCGAGTGGGCGAGTGTCTGACACAGCGTCACTGCTGAAAATTGACGCGTCTTGCATGGAAGATGGCAAAAAGTGCAAATGGCAACAAAAAAACAAAATCTAAAAAGCCATGTCTGGAATACTTTGGATTTTGGTCGGTATAGGAGGTAAAATTGTTGAGATAAAGTTTAAATGTTTTTATGAATCTCAGGTTAAAAGTTATTTGTTGTCACATTTCTCGGAATTGTGTGCCTCATTTTATTTGACGTTAAACAGAAACATTACTAAAGTGTAGGCTACTGTACTGACTGAATAGATATTGCATGAATAAAGGATAAATGCACTGCTTCCACTGGTTTGATTATTTACGTTTCATGTCAAGGAAAAGTTCTATTTTTACCACAGCACAGCTTGCTCGGAGCGTTCAATATGCCGTAAAACTTCAATTAATATTAATAATATTTGTTTCAATCACTGAATGAAGCCTGCTATATTTGGGACAAGAGTCGCAACGTTAAATTGCTTGCACAAAACTCTTGATCAGCACTTAAAATGTGTTTGTTTATTTAAATTGTTATGTGCAATGCGTGTGAGCCTTGTTACTTTCGCCTGGCTCCGCAGCGCGAGCCTCCTCTGACTGAGCGCGCTCCTCCCCAAACGGATGAGGTGAGGGCGAGAGCGAGTGAGGTCTGCGGTCTGGGGCATTAGTTGATCTACTTGTTTTTGTGTAGGTAATAGGTTGTCAAATATGTTTAAACTTAAATAGACTACCTTTACAAGTAGTTATGTCTCTTTGTATTAATTTGTCCTGTTATTGACGTAATGCGTGTCATTGTCAAAATGCGCAACCAGATGTTCGAATAGTTATATTTGTGTGTTTTTAGAGGGAATATTTGAACGTCCTTTTTGAGCAATTTTGACAGCCCTAATGCATTTACGGGTGTGGTCCTGGTCAAGACTATCTCCTGAACTCCAAACTGAATGTCAGAATTGGAAAGAAAGGTGATTTAAGCTATTTTGAGCGTGGCATGGTTGTTGGTTCCAGACGGGCCGGTCTGAGTATTTCACAATCTGCTCAGTTACTGGGATTTTCACTTACAACCATTTCTAGGGTTTACAAAGAATGGTGTGAAAAGGGAAAAACATTCAGTATGAAGCAGTCCTGTGGGCGAAAATGCTTTGTTGATGCTAGAGGTCAGAGGAGAATGGGCCGACTGATTCAAGCTGATAGAAGAGCAACTTTGACTGAAATAACCACTCATTACAACCGAGGTATGCAGCAAAGCATTTGTGAAGCCACAACACGCACAACCTTGAGGCGGATGGGCTACAACAGCAGAAGACCCCACCGGGTACCACTCATCTCCACTACAAATAGGAAAAAGAGGCTACCATTTGCACAAGCTCACCAAAATTGGACAGTTGAAGAAATGTTGCCTGGTCTGATGAGTCTCGATTTCTGTTGAGACATTCAGATGGTAGAGTCAGAGTTTGGCGTAAACAGAATGAGAACATGGATCCATCATGCCTTGTTACCACTGTGCAGGCTGGTGGTGGTGGAGTAATGGTGTGGGGGATGTTTTCTAGGCACACTTTAGGCCCCTTAGTGCCAATTGGGCATCGTTTAAATGCCACGGCCTACCTGAGCATTGTTTCTGACCATGTCCATCCCTTTATGACCACCATGGACCCATCCTCTGATGGCTACTTCCAGCAGGATAATGCACCATTTCACAAAGCTTGAATCATTTCAAATTGGTTTCTTGAATATGAAAATGAGTTCACTGTAATAAAATGGCCCCCACAGTCACCAGATCTCCACCCAATAGATCATCTTTGTGATGTGGTGGAACGGGAGCTTCATGCCCTGGATGTGCATCCCACAAATCTCCATCAACAGCAAGATGCCCTCCTATCAATATGGGCCAACATTTCTAAAGAATGCTTTCAGCACCTTGTTGAATCAATGCCACGTAGAATTAAGGCAGTTCTGAAGAAGAAAGGGGGTCAAACACAGTATTAGTATGGTGTTCCTAATAATCCTTTAGGTGAGTGTATATTAAGTATATCTTTAGTTGGACCTCAGCACTATTACCAGTTTACTAAAGTTAAAAAATTAATTGTTCCAATTAAGCAGACTTTAAGTATATCAATTTAGTATACCAAAAGTACAATTGCAGGGTATTTATAATACGTACATAAATGTGTAAGGTATTTGTAGTATACTTAGCATAAAATAAATGTATTTAAAATATATTTTGATATGTTTATTTTCACTAGGGTATCCATATCCCTTCAACTTAATATAAAGGAACATTTTAGTTTTCTTATGAAAACCTTTATATGTGTGTTATTCAGTATTCTCAGTAATCTCTGACATTTAATATGAAAAGTTGGATTGATTTAGTTTCGTTTGAATGAAAGAAGCTTTTAACTTAATGTGAAAGAAATTTTCCATTTACTAAATTGTTTACTTAATCAAATGATTAGTTGATTCAAGCACATAATAGCTAAGAACAGTTATTTTTAGTTGGTGGTATTTATAGATAGCATTCATAGTCCCTATAGTATTTATGTGGCTCTTTCTGTATTTCATCTCTCACACGCATCCTCTCTCTCTCTCTCTCTCTCTCTCTCTCTCTCTCTCTCTCTCTCTCTCTCTCTCTCTCTCTCTCTCCCATCCTCTTGCAACAGCTCATGTAAAATTGATGGCTCTGCCATTTGCCATTATATAAGACTTATAGAGATGTTCTTTTTATAGCAAGCGATTAGGGTGTGTTCAGAGGCGTTTGAGAGGTGCTGCACTCCGGCAGGGATATTGAGTACTGGGTGGTAGCTTTGGATTAAATGCTAACACAGAGATCCCTGATGACGTCTTGACTGACATAATGAGACAGGACATTCTCTGTGTTTTAGCTGTTCGGGTTTGTTCATCAAGCTAAGGTCACAAGAGCAAAAGCAACATTTGATGGAATGCTTTTGCATGTAATGTCACTCCTGCTTAAGATAAATGTATTGGTTTATTTGTGGCTGTTGTGGGCAAATGTGATATTTTTTGGTCTTCTTCTTTATGCATAATTAATATTTGCTAATGCATTCAAATATAATTTAGAGCTAGATATGGCCTGTTGATGTTTTTTGACAACGCATTTGGTCTTCTCTGGATTTCAGTCTTTAAAAGCAGAAATAGGAGACGCCCCTCTTGGCCCTTTATTCCCTCCCTTTACTCGCATCAGCCTTCTCGTCCTTTCTTGTCCTTGCTCACTCACGTCCTCTCCCTCCTCTCGGGTGGTTTCGACCACACAGGACCCTAATATCAGCAGCTGCTTTGACGGGGAGACTGTTGCTATGGATATGGGAGGCGGTTTCCTTGGTGATGCAGCGAATAGGACCTGCCAAAGAACAAGCTAGGGTGTAACTGTAGGATATGTTCCAGAAATAGAAACTCTATGACATCCCGATTACTCAATAAGCATGCATGCATGCTCTGCCCCACGCTGAATGTGTTAAAAGATTTTCTGATGCTGTGTTTTCATTACTGAACAGAACATTGTGGTATTTGGAATACAGGTTTCACATATCTATTATTCACAACTCTTCTGAACATGAAAAGTATAATATAATTAATATATAATATAATATAATATAATATAATATAATGATAACCAATAACTTTTTGTATTCAGAAATTGGCAATGATATGCCCATGTTAAAAGATTGTTGCACTACACAACAAAAATGAAAAAGCAAACATAAGTTCACAAGATGACAAAATCAAGCCACAACACAATGAAATTAAGCCACGACACAAAATCAATCCACAACACAACGAAATCATGCCACAACACAATGACATTAAGCCACAACACAACGAAATCAAGCCACAACAAAATGAAATTAAGCCACGACACAACGAAATCAAGCCACAACACAACGAAATCATGCCACAACACAATGACATTAAGCCACAACACAACGAAATCAAGCCACAACAAAATGAAATTAAGCCACGACACAACGAAATCAAGCCACAACACAACGAAATCATGCCACAACACAATGAAATTAAGCCACGACACAACAAAATCAATCCACAACACAACGAAATCATGCCACAACACAACAAAATCATGCCACAACACAATGACATTAAGCCACAACACAATGAAATTAAGCCACGACACAACGAAATCAAGCCACAACACAATGACATTAAGCCACAACACAACGAAATCAAGCCACGACACAACAAAATCAAGCCACAACAAATGAAATTAAGCCACGACACAACAAAATCAAGCCACAACAAATGAAATTAAGCCACGACACAACGAAATCAAGCCACAACACAATGAAATTAAGCCACGACACAACGAAATCAAGCCACAACACAATGAAATTAAGCCACGACACAACGAAATCAAGCCACAACACAATGAAATTAAGCCACGACACAACGAAATCAAGCCACAACACAATGAAATTAAGCCACGACACAACGAAATCAAGCCACAACAAATGAAATTAAGCCACGACACAACGAAATCAAGCCACAACACAATGAAATTAAGCCACACAACGAAATCAAGCCACAACACAATGAAATTAAGCCACGACACAACGAAATCAAGCCACAACACAATGAAATTAATGACACAACGAAATCAAGCCACAACACAACGAAATCATGCCACAACACAATAACATTAAGCCACAACACATTGAAATCAAGCCACAACACAACGAAATCATGCCACAACACAATGACATTAAGCCACAACACAACGAAAACAAGCCACCACACAATGAAATTAAGCCACAACACAACAAAATCAATCCACAACACAACAAAATCATGTCACAACACAACAAAATCAATCCACAACACAACAAAATCATGCCACAACACAATGACATTAAGCCACGACACAACAAAATCAATCAACAACACAATGACATTAAGCCACAACACAACGATATCATGCCAAAACACAACGAAATCATGCCACAACACAATGACATTAAGCCACAATACAACAAAATCAAGCCACAACACCACAAAATCATGCCACAACACAATGAAATCAAGCCACAACACAATGAAATTAAGCCACAACACAACAAAATCATGCCACAACACAATGAAATCAAGCCACAACACAATGAAATCAAGTCACAACACAACGATATCAAGCCACAACACATTGAAATCAAGCCACAACACAATGAAATCAAGCCACAACAAAATTAAATCAAGCCATGACACAACAAGATCAAGCCACGACGCAACTTATGTTTGCTTTTTAAATTTCTATGTGTTAAGCACTACCGGGCCACCATATAAAACTGTTAAAAAAGGACAACATTAACATAAACAAATGCAATGAAGTGACAGAAAGTAATGTGGTTCAATGTGTTCTTAAGGGAATATAAACAAATAAATACATCTGACACGTCCTTATGCAACAAAATCCATTCAAAAGAATCTGGCCCGTTATATAAATGAGACAGGCAGAGAGAAAAGATTCCTTTTATATCTGTCAATGGCCTGGAATGGCTCTGAGGTTGATGCATTGTAGTTTGTATGGAAAGTTCACTCTAATTAAGGGGCCTGAGCCAATCAGTCTTCACGCGTATTACGACATCACACACTTCTGCTCATGTCTGGAAGGGCGGATGCAGTGGGAGCCAGAAAAGTAATATGTACTACAGGTTTCGCGGTTTTGTGGTTTCCCTGATATAATTTTGAAAACCACTGTTTTTACTGCTCACATTTTTCATGTTAGGATGCTTGTAAATAACTGGTCTAGTAGGTTACCTAATATAGAGGTTTAACTATTAGTGCTATTTCTGTGCAAATACACTGTAAAAGTATTGAATAATGCAGAACTCTTCTGTTGTGACTGATTGTGGAAGGGATTTATGAAGCTCAGCCCATTTAAGTTTAATGATTTTTTCATGAATAATTGTCTTGCTTGAGATGATTACCAGGTGTGTCATCATAAAACCCCGAATTTCTCAGAGACAGAAGACTGTGAGAGGACATGAAAGATGTACAAACTGCTGATGTATCTAATCCCTGGAGGAAGAGGGTTTTTTTGAAGGGCTAGTGGGCTCTGAAAGCTGATTTATCTGTTGAGTTTAAGAAAAATGGTTTTTGATACTTTCTTGCACTTAACAAGCCACATTGCCCATAACAAGAATTGTGATGAACTGATGTCTATAATCTATACTGGGTCACATTTTCTTTTACCTTGTGTAGTTCATGGTGTTTAAGGATGAGGAGATGTCTGCTACCTTTGTTGGCATTGGTTTGTCTGGCTTGACCAGTAAATACTTTAGAGTTTGATTGGACAGAGAACTTTTGTACCCCATTGTTTTCCATTATATTGGCAAACACATTCTTTAGAATGTCTTCTTTTGTTTTGCACAAGGAGAAAGAAAGTCCTAGCCTGGTCTTACCAGACTCTCATACATTTTATTTGTACATAGAGTCTGGCCACTCTCCATTGACAGGCGTTTACTTCCGTGAAGGCGGGTACTCTGTTGAAGTTTAAAACTATTGGATCTCTCCTGCAGAGCCACTCTGGATCTGCCATAACCAATCGCTAACGCTTGGTCGTGATGTATGTCATGCGCCGTTCGCCTTTGTTTCTCACATGGAAATCCGTAAAAAGTAAATGTGCACGCCACCTCATTGATAAAACCTAAAACTCGTGCAATCGGATTGTGATTTATTCACAGTGGAGGGGAGATTTTTGCATATTTTCAGATCAGGAACGCGCTGCTCATGTGGTCCGTGACATGTCATATGCTTGGTATGATAAGAATAAATGCTGCTGTAAATAGCGGCCCAACTCAAATGTTTGTGCTTTTTTTTTTTTTATGAGTGGTGATGAAATATATTGCTCTTGTAAATACTTGCCAGCATTTAAAGAAATACAAGTCTAGAAATGCATCCAAATGACAGCGAAGCGCAACCGTACAGTGCTCTGCAGTGGTCAAAGTCAAGTGATATATTCTAGAAAACTCAGAGATGTGGATTTGGACAGCAATTACATTAATAAAACGACCTTGGTGTTTGTCAAAAGCAGTAGGTAATCCGGCCAGGGATTTTTACGCGGGTGGTGGGAGAATTACTGACTAGCCCCTTTTCCCGAACCCTGTGAGGAGGGTTCATGGCCACCAACAAACCGTAGCAAAGATTGCTGTTGCTCCGGCTTTAACTTCTGGATATTCGGCAGCGGTGCCACAATGGAACGAATGGATTCGTTCGCATCTTTCTCTGCCACCATTACTGAACTACAACTCAAACTAGCGCACGACATCAATGTCATCGTTCTCAGCCACCCCCTCTGTTCGCTGATTGGACCGGTTAAAATTTGTTCGGAGAAAACCTAAGAAAACACAGACGGCATCACATTAGAAAGGTCACGGACGTGACGTATACGTGGAAGTACTGGCCCAGTGCCGAAAAAACTCCATCTCATGTTCTCCTTCAACTTTAAAATTGTCCGACATCGTTGGTGTACCTTTATTTTTTTAAAGGGCATTTGATTTAGTCTTTGCACGTTTGTTTTAACACTGGGTCGGTACTTCCACGTACGTGACCTTTTCGACGTGATGCCGTCATATGCCATGAAGAAGAACAACACAGAAGTCACGCATTTGAGGTTAAAAAGTATATAAATGTTTCTTTTTTTTAAGAATATGACCAATGGTTTCTTTAGATAAGACCCATTCCTCGGCTGGGATCGTGCAGAGCCCTCTGAAGTCCTTTGAAACTGCATTGATTTGGACCTTCAACCTGTTGGTTGCAATTGTAGTACATTATATGGAGAAAAATCCTGGAATGTTTTCCTCAAAAAAAAAAAAATTTGACTGAAGAAAGAAAGACATGGACATCTTTACGGAGCCCCGCACATGACATGCAAGAAAAATGCACACGATTTACTCATTTTATTTATTCGTTCCCTCGATTTATAAATCATGCGCATGATTTAGCAAATCGAGGGAACTAATTAGTAAAACGTGTGCACGATTTATAAATTGAGGGAACGAAATAGTAAATTGTGCGCACGATTTAACCTACTAGTTTTTTACTGCATGTCATGTGTGGGGCTCCGTACATCTTGGATGAGATGGGGGTGAGTAAATTATCAGGAAATTTACATTTTTAAGTGAACTAATCCTTTAATACACTTTCATAAGAAACATAGTGTCTCTAGAGAGTGAAAGGCACAATAAACAACAGAGGTCGCACTTCCATCAGCCTCATATGTGAGAGAAAGAGGATAATGGTTCAGATCTTCAATAAGCTGATATACGATTAAATGTGGTTTATACCGATGTTATTGTGTTTAGTGAGGGACACAACACCTGAGGACCAGGCAATGATGACATCCTCAATCACCACCACTAAGGGTAAAGGTGAACGCTTTTGTCTGCTAGAACAATCTGAGTGCCAAATGAGACAATGTGTGAGTGTGAGAGAGAAGGGGGTATTTATAAACACGCTGGATGCTAAAAGCAAGGGTTTTCAGTGCAGAGCGTCCAATAAGGACGCAGCTCACAATCATGTGATCGAAGACTTGGAAGGAATGTGCAGACAGAATTAGGGTGAGAGAGAGAATGAGAGAGAGGAGGGGGATTTGGGAGAGAGACGCAGAGTCATCTCAGTCTCGCCGTTGAGGGAGGTTTAGAGACCGGCGCTATAGACTAACTCATCTCAATCAATGCTGTTTACTGACGGATAGACACCTTGATACAGGACAAATCTATCTAGAGAGGCTAGGATCGTAAGGATGTCATCCCAGCGCTCTGAGTGCAGAGATGTGTGCTCACTGCCACCCTCCATGCCAAGCTTGGCATCGTCAACAGCTGCCCAGAGCTGGAACTGGCAGCAGGGACAGCCAGGCGGTCTGCAATCCTCCAGACTGTTAGAGGACAACAAGCAGGACCTTTCCACCAAGTCGACAGCGCTCAGCCAGGAGGCGGACCAATGGGCAAACAGTCACCCATGCAGCAGGGGTGGGAAGAATTTGGGCAGTACAGCAGAAAGTCCCACAAGTCTCTCTTCCTCTCCATCACCCGTGTCTCCAGGAAAAGCCCTTTCCACCAACGGGGTGACATCAAGACCTTCACCGCCGAGTGCCATCTTGACAACTTCAGTCAGCGATTGGGATCCTCCCCGCAGCATCTCGAAAACAGGCCTCACGGCGAATTATTGCGTGATCGGCGTGGTGAATGATAACTATGTGGAGGGCATGGTTGAGGGCAAAACAGAGACACGCCCACCCACATCACCCCCCATTCAACAGCACCGAGTGGTCCAGCGCACAATGTCAGATAGTACCCACCTGACAGTGCCCGCTAGCCTTCCGCTGCCCGATAAATATCCAGGCAAGGATGTGCTGCCACCACAGAGCGCCTTCAAATACTTCACCGTAGAGGACAAACAGAGCGTTCCGCCATCCACGAGTATCCCATCAGAACATACTGCAAAGGAAGAACAGCCTGCTGGTGTGTCACAGAGTTCTGGCAGGATACAGTTGCCGCAACCGCCGTCGGAAAGTAGGAATGCTGTTTCATCCCGTGACATTCAGCCTAAAGGTGTTTTTGATGGTAGGTGAGATCAGTGCTTAGTGATCTCAATGGTGCAGGTTTCAAGGTCCGCAATGGTCAACAATCCAGTGTAGGTTTGTGATCTATTCAATATATTGTGGCTCTCTAGATCCAATAGATAACAACGTGTACTAGTCCCTACACTTAAAAATACTTGTCTTTATCTGTGACAGAGCTGAACATACACTGCCATTCAAATGTTTGGGGTCGATAAGATTTTTTTTTTGCTCATTTTATGCTCACCAAGGCATCATTTATGGCAATTTAAAATAACTATTTTGTATTTTATTATAAATAAATAGTTTATTTCTTTTAGATGAATTTTCAGCATAATTACTCCAGTCTTCAGTGTCACATGATCCTTCAGAAATCATTCTAACATGCTGATTTGCTCAAGAAACATTTATTACTATTAATTTTTGATGGTTAATATTTTGTGGAAGCGCTGATACAATTTTGATGAATAGAAAGTTCAAAAGAACATTTATTTGGAATGGAAATCTTTTGTAACAGTGTAAACATGTTAGTCTTTACTATTACTTTTGACAGATTGAATGTGTCCTTGCTGAATGAAACTCCAGACTTTTGACAGTAGTGTATTTGGTTTTTGTGGCAAACATGCTCTCAATAGTCTGTTATAAAGTAGATGGCTGTCAATGAAAAATTATATTAAGCACAGCTGATTTCATTTTGAGCCAGAATGGGGTCTTGTCTTATATTTTGCAAGTTAATCTCAGTTACATCTAACAATTTTCAGTTTATCATGTATGCAGCTAATACATTTTAAAATGCTTAAAGGCAATGTTTTATTATTTTTATATTATTTTATTTAGTTGACTTGTGTTCTTACATTATCCCAAATATTTACAATAATGTTTAAATCCAGAGAAACTCATTGCTATGAGGATCATTGTCATAGCTAACACGGTTAGTCTGATGTTTGAATCTCTTGTTTTTTATTTAACATGAGTATAGTTTGTACCCAAAAAGTAAATCAGACAACTCTGTTTTGTCAAGTGGCTAACATAGCATAATCTGAAACAGTTTTATTTGTAGTAACGGTAATACAGCATTTTCTCCACCATATTTTTTTTTTTTAAATCAGTATATAGCAACACAGTCATCCAGCTTTTAATTAATATGATATTCTAATATCGATCTAGATCACTGCAGTGTGCAACAAGTCCCTCATAGCAGCCACCAAGCGAACACATATATTACTTATAACATAACTTTAAACACAATCAAATAATTGTTTTATTATGATTGTTGTTACCAAGTAAAACAGTACTGTTACACCACTTTGTTTTTTGTCAAATAAAGTGACCTGTATGAGTAATAATTGTAATAGGGACCCTAGTGGTTACAAGGAGAATCACACTAGGCATCCATTTAAAGGTCATTTTAATATAAGTGTAATGCTTTAAAAGCAAGGAAGTGCAAAAGGACCATAAAAACAGAAAGTTACAAAAGAGAGTGTGTGTGTGTGTGTGTGTGTGTGTGTGTGTGTGTGTGTGTGTGTGTGTGTGTGTGTGTGTGTGTGTGTGTGTGTGTGTGTGTGTGTCTGTGTCTGTGTCTGTGTCTGTGTCTGTGTCTGTGTCTGTGTCTGTGTGTGTGTGTGTGTGTGTGTGTGTGTGTGGGCATGTTTTTGTGAAATATCAGGACACAAATGTGTATAATGACATGGGTATGACATAGGTATTACAAAAGAGGGTGAAATATGAGGACGTTCCCCATGTCCTCACTTTTCAAAATGCTTATAAATCACACAGGATGAGTTTTTTCACAGAAAGTAAACTGCACAATCTCCTGTGATGGGTAGGTTTAGGGGCAGGGGCAGTGTAGGGGATAGAAAATACGGTTTGTACTGTATAAAATGCATTACGCCTATGGAATGTCCCCACAATTCACAATGTGTGTGTGTGTGTGTGTGTGTGTGTGTGTGTGTGTGTGTGTGTGTGTGTGTGTGTGTGTGTGTGTGTGTGTGTGTGTGTGTGTGTGTGTGTGTGTGTGTGTGTGTGTGTGTGTGTGTGTGTGTGTGTGTGTGTGTGTGTGTGTGTGTGTGTGTGTGTGTGTGTGTGTGTGTGTGTGTGTGTGTGTGTGTGTGTGTGTGTGTGTGTGTGTGCACGGATTGTCAGATGCAGAGGTTACAGATACAAGCGTAAGATTGACAGAAAGATGGATAAGATTTGTCGCATGTACCTCTGGCTACCTGTAGGGATAGACAAAATAAGTAACCTTCGGATGTCCTTTTGTCCTTTTATAGTTTGATTTGGCTGTACTGGGATGAGCCCACGTTTCACATGTATACACTTTACCACCCATTTAACCGTCTGAAGTTCTGACTTTTATTTAATGAACTCTTAAGAATTATAAGTGTTATATTCTTCAAGAAAAGTACAGTGAAAATCTAGCTGATTTTAGTTTGAAAATCAGCTGCTATTGAGGACAATACACAAGAAATTTTCAATTTCATTTAATTAAAAAGAAACCAGACATATATGTCTTCTTTGTATCAATGTAACAATATAATAATATAATAAGTCACAGTACAAAAATATAATAATAGTATACTTTACATAAATATTGCTAGAATTTGAAAAATATATATAATAAACTGGATGTTTGTGATATGAATATGAGTAATGAGTATTTGTCGTCCTCTTTCAGGAACAATGCACTTTCTTTCTTTCTTTCTTTCTTTTTCGTCTTTTTTCTCATACTGTTGTTTTTGTTTTTTTTTGGTTTGTTTTTGTTTTTTTGTCTTTCGCTGGCCATTGATTTTTCACTTTGTGGAGAGAATGGTGCCTAGTTACATAAGGCATTCAGGCTGACAATGTGCTTTTCTGTCTGTCCGCTCAAGGCACTTTCTGTGCCCTTTTCCATGACCTATCTTGCTCATCTACTCTCATTCTTATTGTCAAAATGCACCGAGACTGAGGCATCAAGTGCAGCTAAACAAGCTACAACCAAAAGCCCTGTGTGAACAAACATGCATTGTAATGCTCATAATACCTGTACATTTGCTTGATTAAATATGAACATTTCAAATTTGTCTTTTTTAAAGTAAAAGAAGATAAGACAGCCAAGGACAAAATGGAGAAGGGGCAAAATGCTTCGAAGATAGAAAGCATCAACATAACTGAGAAGCAAGACAAACCAGAGAAGATGGAGAAGATTGATCACCTGGACAAGAAAGATGAGATTGCAAAGAAAACAGACAGCGTGGATAAGACTCAGAAGAGTGAGCAGATCATCAAAGATGAGAAGAAAGCAGAGAAAGAGGAGAAACAGGATAATAAAGCTGAGAAAAAGGAGACGGTTGAGAAAGTAGACAAACCTGAGAAGACGAACAAGGAGAAAGAGGAGAAGAAAGACAACAGAGAAAAAGTAGACAAGACAGCCAAAGCTGAGAAGAACGTGACGGCTGCTAAAGGTCCCGCTAAATCTCTAACAGCAAATGGGAGCAAGGACCTGACCAGCCTGGACAGTAAGACCAAGGTAAGTCTGGAACAGAGCCATTTCATTCACCTGATATGCTACTGTAACTTTGATTTAAACTGCCACATTTGAGAAGAAGAGGTGTTTGCTCTCATTTTTCCATCTTTATAAGGATTAAAGATCAGTTACCAAAACTCACAACTTATGATTTATTATGAGCATTTTGTACAACCATTGCTGCTACTTTGATTTTATCATGCTCCCACATTTGCATTTAGTTTTTCTTTTGTGCTTTTTGCAAATGCATGCATATAGCCTTCAGTCGGGTCAACCAAACAAAGCTCAGCAAGACCAAACTCGCTGTCCACTGGAGACAGTGCTAATGCCACCAAACGCACCTCTCCCACCACCAACTCTGCCAATAAGAAAAGCCCTATGCCCAAGGCACCAACCCCCACTGCTGGTACCAAGAAAACCCCCACCTCCACATCAACTCTTGAGACTAAAGCCAAGGTGAGTTAATTCCTGGGTTTGGCACCCAGCCAACAATCCACAGGCGAGACTTTTGTGGCTTTCGATTTTCTCCGGTGCCCATCTCTTAATTAAAATCAACCCATGACTTGCCGCCTGTGTCTTTGTCAACTCAAAATTTCGATCACCAACAAAATCTCAAGAAAGAGGCATGTTTTAGGTCACTGTTAAAATTTGAGGTGCAGTTATGTTCTATTGCATACATTTTCCTAAGGAAAGACAAATATCAAATAAGGACTTATTATATGCCTCTCTGTTGGGATCAGGTTATAAACTGCTTTTTCTCCAATCTTCATGCATGGAGCTTATCTATGAATCTATAATTCATTATCACCTTTTTATAGACTGTCATCTCTTCTCTGCTTGCCTATATGGGTGATTTTTCATTATTATTATTATTTTAAAAACAATCCCTTTGTAAAGAGGGAAACATGTAAACAGTTAAAGAGATAGTTCACACAAAAATGTTAATTCTGTCATCATTTACTCATCCTCAAGTTGTTCCAAACATGTATGAATTTCTGTCTTCTGCTGAACACAAAAGATATTTTATGTCATTAATCAAACAGCTGATGGGCCCCATTTACTTCCATACTATTTTCCCCCCATACTATGGAAGTCAATGTGGCCCATCAGCTGTTTGGTTACCCATATTTTTCAAAATATGTGTTTAGCAGAAATTAGCAGAAATTCATACATGTTTGGAACAAGTTGAGGATGAGTAAATGATGTTACATCGAAAAAATGGTTACTCCTGTGAGCTGTCCTTTTAATTGAGTGCTAGCAAACTTGTTGCACTATTTAATTTAAAATGTACCTTCATTACAAAGTCATTACCATCACATACAGTATCAAAAATCCACAAAAATGCCCACTATACCAAAATTCGACTTCAAGCAGTCAAACTCTGCCTTAATTGAACAATCACCCTCAAGCATTAAGCCACTGTGTATGTAACCCATCTAATCAACCTTGACGTCAACTCATTATCTCTGGCCATTCAGCATTCTGATGTCTCATTGTTTCCATCAGTCATCTGAGACTGGCACAGCAACCCAGCGTCGCCCTCCAGTGCCAAAGGCTAAAGCTGCGTCTGCTACCAACTCTAAAAACGGCACAAGCACCCAAGCTACCACCTCTGCCCGACGCTCCTCAGGTGAGTCGTTCCGTCATATAGAATTTAGTGGGTAGACAGCAGATTGAATTTTACATGGATGAAAATGAGACTGTGAGTCATAGACTTAACAGTCTCTATGTGAGTCACAGACTTTATATTGGCAGTCATAGTATGAAGGTCAAAACTGTTTTTGTCTACTAAAAGATTTTGTAATGGTGTTTCGTCAACCAAACAATTGGCATTATGTTAAACAACAGTACAACCAATTGAATATACTGTACTTCTGTCCTAACAACGTTATTTTGATTCCTGTCTATGACTAATGTACAGTGTGTAGGATCGCAGGTTAAGGTTAAGTGATGTAATGACATTTAAATGTATGAAATTTAATTAGATTGTATTTTTATAGCTTCAAAGACTGAAAACCAAGCAGGAGAGGTGAAAAAGGCACCAGGTAAGCATTTTGTCGTTTTCTATCTTATCTTTCTTATTCTTATCTAGAAATATTTTGATACGATAGTGATAGACTTTGTGGTATAGTAAATTACATATAGAAAATTAAACTACATGAAAAGTTGGGAATGATATTTAATGCACACAGGAATACGATTTTGTGTCAGAATTCAATGACTAGTTGTTTCCTGGCTTATTGTAGCAGTGGTGCACCTTGTAAACAAAACTTTTATTTCCAAGTGGACTAATAAATTCTAACTCTGGTGCATTTTAATTCCCAGAAGTTGCCTTAGGGCAGCCAATAAGATTGGGACTTGTGATTTCCGAACGGTCCCATCATTCTTAAGGTGCAATATAAATCGTTAATCGTTTTAAGCGTTGAGATTGGGTGTAATATAAAGTGTGATTAACTTGTTTGTTCTTCCAATATAGAACAAACAAGCCAGCAAGATATTAACAGAAACTTTCAGTTAGCAGAGACTTGAATAACAGCCATTAAATGAAACTAATGTAGAGAAAATATATCCTGGTCAAGTAAACAGAGACCGTCCAACATTACAGAGATTAAAAAGTGGAGAGATCATCTTTACAGTGGTCAGCAGAGGTGCTTCTGTGCAAATAAAGGTGCTTACTTGTCTGTAGCTGTTACTAAATGCTGCTTTGATGGAGGCTTAAAGAGCCGGGTGAGAAGTTTACCTCTTCTGTTTCCTGAAAACACAGCAGTTCTGAGCTAATACACACTGACTAGTGCAGTTGTTAGTCATCAAATCTAAAGAGATGCTGACATAGTCAGGGACTTACTTACACAAAGGCTTGTCTCAAACCATCACACTGATAGAGCCTTCAACTCCTCTCTTCATCTCTGTGTACAGTTGAGAACCTTGTCACTCACATGAGGGCTTGCCACTTTTGTTGTGCGGCTTAAGAAGAAGAAACATTCATGAGGTCAAAGACAACATGATTTATCTGTCTGTGACCTTTCATGCATACTGTATTAAACATCCTGTGTTGTGCTATTTTCTGCTGCTGTACTTAATATGCATTTTACTTTATTTGCTTCATGTTTTCACAGTTAAAACAACTCCAAGGACAACTCGCACACCAACCTCTGCCACCAGCACACCAGCCACCAATGGGACCCCAACCCCTCGCCCGTCCCGCATCACCAAACCCCCCGTGCCCAAGCAGACTCCCCTTGAGAGGAAGCCTCCGGTGCCTCGAGCTCCCCGGAACATCCGGACCACCAACGCACCGCTGCCGGATCTAAAAAATGTGCGCTCCAAGATCGGTTCCACTGATAACATAAAGTACCAGCCTGGAGGAGGCAAGGTGAGTTGATTGGTCAGGACAGAACTAGGAGAATTTGCATGTGTGCAAGGAATGAAATAATCTGGGCTTTAGAGACACGCGTAGTGCACTTAACCTCATTACTTTCTTTACAGATTTAGAATCAATTTGATGCATTATTTGGCAACACATGATCATAAGCTCATGTGCTGCACTATTACTGCAATTAAACACATAAAGAAATCTCAAATTCTGTTATACTGGTAGTTGTTTCTCATACGTATGTTTCATATCACTGCTGCTCAATGTAAATGCCATTATTCATCTGATTGATCCTTAACTTTAAGATACAGACAGTTTTGACTGAGCTCATGGATGCACAACTTCCAACAATTTTTCTGTGATTGACGTCCACCTTCAGAAATGGAAAACAAAGCCTTATATTTTTCAATGTACACTGAGATTTTCTTATAAAATGTATGTACAATAAATTGTCTGTTTTCTATAGCTATCTTCCAGCCAACTGTCCAACCCCATCTCAAAATAAAAAAGACCCTATAACAAGATTCCATAAAGAAAGATAATTTTATCGGGAAGGATCTAGAAAACACAATGCATTTGGATTTCAGACAGTGACTGTCAACTAAAGGCCACAATACGTCATTTAAATTAAAATGTCTTTTTATGAAACCTTCCATTAATTATGTTTTCTCTTTGGGTTTATGCTTCCATTTATATTTAAATGGATAGGATATTAACCCTCTTGTTGTTCTGAGCATGTATGACTTTCTGTCTTCTGTGCAACAGAAAAGAAGATATTTTGATTAATGTTTTTGCCAGTCCAAAACATCATTGTACCCCACTGACTTTCATTTTATGGACACAAGACAACACAACATGTCCTTTTCCATAGTAAAAAAGAGAAAGTCATACAAAGTGAGGGTGAGTGAATGATAAAATAATTCATTTTTGGGTGAACTATCCCTTTGATATTTTTTGTAGATAATTGAACAAACACACAGATAAATACACTATCTCTTGCACAAGTCCTTAGACACAAACTGTCAGGTGATTCTTTCAGATTCAAAAGCATACTGCCTCACTGTGATACATCCTACTCCTCCGACCTTGCGACCCTGGGCTTTCTGTACCTCCTCCCTGCACTGCACTGACTAAAGGGGTGCTTGTCTCCTCAGGTCTCTGCAGCCCAGGGCAAGACCGATGCTCTGCCAAAGACCAGCCAGGGCAAAGTGAGTCCCTCCCAATGACATCTCCCTGACTCACTGCCTCAGTATCACTCACTCCTGCTCTTACTTTCGCTGCCTTTCCAAAGATCATCAGATCCTGTAGAAACTGGTTTAGCACACCCACATTTTTAAAAGTGTACACAGAACCACTAAACACTTAAAGACCGACAACTTGTACACTGAAACTAGGGTAAAATGGTTTTCTGAATGAACATGCGATCGATCACAGGTGTTGGTGTTGTTGTAGATAAACTTCCACATACATGTGTTAGAAAAATATCATTAGAGCAATGCAACCTTGTCCCTATATGTCTTTTGTGGATTTAACACCACATCATTCTGTCTCTCATTAGCTCACCAATGAACTTTGTGCCACTCTTCGTGGAATATTTGTAGAGTCTGCTTTACCATTATTACCAGTTAAATGTTGTAGTGTTTTTGTTCTTAAGCTTTGCAGTAACCATGTCTAAAAATAGCATACCTGCATGTTGTACAGACTCAGCAATTGTATCAACACTCTGTAGTGCCATTCATTTCTTAGTCTATGTTGGATTATTTGCACTCTTGCTTTTGCTTTTAAGAGGGAAAAATGTGCTTCCACTGCACATAAAATTGGTGCTATTTATCTCACCTTTCTTGCAACTTTTCACAAAGGAGACTGTGGCTATTCTTGGAGAACGTATGAAATGAAAAATGGGACTTCATTTCCATACATTTCTTGTAAAAAATCTTACACAAATTATTAATATATATTAATTATATTATATTATATTATTGACAGGTTATTTAAAGAAAGTTTTTTTCTTGCATTCAAAAATACTGTGTATCACAAAATGTGTTTTTAGCTCCCAAGATCACCTACAGCCTCCTGTTGTTTCACAATGCCAGATGTGTTTTGAGAAATCTGTTTTATATCTGTTACTCTATCATGTATGCTGTTCCATACAAAATATTTAGCAGTGCTTTGCATGTTAATTACTAAGTAGGCTTTATGGTGCTAATGGTGTTTCTTTGCTGCTCAAAGAATCATCATGATCATGTTTTTGTTTTCAGCAAATTCATCTGTTTTCAGCACAGCCTTTGGAAAATGCAGTTCACTCCAAATCACGTTTGCTTTTCCTCGAGGGGTCTGTTACAAGAGGTCAAATGAAACAGATTTAAACTGTAGCCCCTCGAGTGTTTAAGCAATACCTGAGATTAACGCAATAAAGTGAGCTTTAGGCTGTGAAAACCCATTCTGAGTCAGACAGAGTGTTCCTGGCCTGCTGTGGCTCTGTCCAAACAAATATATGAGTCACACAAACAAATACTGCACCAAACAGCACAACAGATGAACATTTATTTGAATCTACCAGAGGGTGTCCACATAAAACGTTCTCACCAAATACAAGAAAGAGAAAACTGCTTTGTGCGAATAAATGATGAACCATTAAAACTCAATTACTTGACATGAACATGATGATTTTGTATTGTCAGTGGCATTGTGCTTTTGATTTACAATAGTACAACATTGTTTAACACTCTCTAGCCTTCATAGCTTCTGTGTCAATCTGTTTTGCATGTGCTATGGTAAAATAACGTATGACCACGTGTCCTCTGTGTTCTGTTCAGGTTCAGATAGTCCACAAAAAGCTGGACTTCAGCCATATCACCTCCCGATGCGGCTCCAAGGACAATATCAAGCATGTACCTGGTGGAGGAAATGTAAGTGTACGGTGTCACCTCTCTTTTATAAAAATGTGTTAACTCATTTCATAACAATGTGTTGCTCATAGAAGTACAAGCATGTGATGAGCCACATATAACCAGATCAGTTTACAATGAGTGAGTTTGACATTCCTCTAAAGACATCCATCATAACAAACAAATGACACTTCAATCCAGCAACTCTTTACTCATGGTCTCCAGGTTCAGATTTTAAGTAAAAAGGTTGACTTGAGCAAAGTGACCGCAAAATGTGGATCCAAGGACAACATAAAGCACAAGCCAGGTATGGGATGGATCAATTTTAATGTTGCCTATTACTGTGAATGCAATCTCATTGTGAGTACATGCAATGAATAGCCATGTGAATGATGATTGATCTCTCTCAGGTGGAGGTGATGTGAAGATTGAATACCATAAGGTGAATGTCAAGGCCAAGGCCAAAGTGGGATCACTGGACAATGTAGGCCATGAACCAGGAAGTAACAATGTTAAGGTGGTAATAAATAATAGAGGATATTACATATTAGGAACATGCATCCCTCTTCATTATTGATATTAGATTTTCATTGGGTTCTTTCAAAAGCAAGTAAAGTACCTACCTAACTTTATTTAATAATTAGTAATAATAGGAGAGAATTACAGCACACCAATGCCATAGTCACGTGATGTGGTCCAATATGCACCACAAACACATGCAGGGTAATATAATACGGTTCAGACCATATTAAATATTCCCACAAAATGTCGAGCATAACCACTGTATAATATAATTCCTTATCCACATGGAAAAGAGAATATGAGCAAGATCATTTATAAGGAGATTTTACCCCGTCAGCATATGGAAGTGAGGTCAGGTTTATGGCAGCTCACATGGCTGAGCACCACTCATTTAGTCTGTGTGCATGTTATTTGATATTTCCTAGTGATTTCATGTCCTTAATGTCATGTGGCCTTGTTAGGAGATCAACGATATTCACTTCACCTGTGACTGGTTATAATGTTTTGGCTCATGTTGAAAAATCCAGCGTTGCTGGTCACCAGCATAACGTGTTTTTTGCATGCTGGGACCATCATGGCATGCTGGTTGATGGTTTGCTGGTTCCCAGCTAGGAATGCTGCTGTACTGGTGGACCAGCATAAGTTATCATCTGGGAGCTGGTATGATTCCAGCAAGACCACAACAAAACGTATGTGTGTTATATATCACGTCTCTTAGTGTGTGTTCATAGTTAAAGAAAGACCAAGGACATTATCTAATTACTTTTAATAAATTATCCAGTAAAGAAAAACACATGATGTAGTTTACATGTTTATTGACAGAGCATCAGTTTTAAATGATCACTGCTCAGTTTTCATATCTATAGAGTAAAATATACTATAGAGTACTCACACTCAACCTCGCAAGACCATGCTGGTGTCCAGCTTCGCTTTGCTTGAGTACAGCATGACTATGTCGGTCCACCAGCTAAACCAGCACTATACCAGCTCCAAACCAGGATAAACCAGCCTGGACCAGCATGGAATTCATGCTGGTTTATGCTGGATTTTTCATCAGAGAATATTACTGTATTTTTTTATCAAATAAATGCATGAAACCTTTTTTCAAAAACATGAAAAAAATCATACTGACCAGAAACTTTTGAATGGCAGTGTCTCTTGTGTACTTTAAAGTTTAAAAATATTGTCAAATATTTTCAATCTTAACACAGCTGTTATGGGTTAACACAATGGTTTTTGTGTGTCATATACTCTCCTTACATTCTTACACACACCGATAAATGCATCTTGATCTCCTTTGTATTTTTTGACTCCTTGCATTTGCAATGTGTTTCCAGGCTGATGAGGTTCAGCAGAAATCTGAGGGAAGTCCTTCTACCCCTGCCGTCTCCCAGCCCTTGCAGGCAGGTAATGGGGCAAAAGAGAACGGGATGAAAGAGAGCTCTCCTACTCCTGTACCTTCTTTGGGAGAAGGGCCCCGGGACTCCCAGGGCCTAGACAAGCGCATCCCTGGGACAAGTAAGTGCAAAATTGGCAGATTCAGCCCTTCTATGACACCTTATATAGATAAACATGGAAAGACATATAATGTGAATATCAGAATTCAATAATTGTCTCCCTTTCAATTCTTGAGTTGTAATTTGAATTGAATTGCCCACACCACACAGGAATTTGAACTCAAATTTGAATTAGAAAAATAATTTACTGAATTACAATTCAAAGAACTTCATAGGTAATGCATTCTGGCAAATGAAGAGTTATTAAACCTTTGTAGCAAGTTCATTTATTAATTAGGATGAAATATGAATTTCAAAATATATCTTCAATATTTACTCTGACTATAAGGGCTATAAACTAAAATACTTTTAATAATATTTTTCACAATAAAAAATAAAAAAACAAGGATTTAAATTTGATCTAAACTGAATCTAAACTGATCTAAACTGAAATTTAAAAGACATTCTTAGTTCAATTCTCACGAGCCTTGTTTATACTGGGAACAGATTAGGTCAGGGTGGAAAATCTTCATTCTTTTTTTGAAATATCAACCATTTTGAAGATTTTAAAGTTGTATGTATTGCGATGTATGAATCTGAGCTATTTTTGATTTTTTTTTTCTGCCAATGTCTATAAAATTGAGTTGTACCTTTCCAGCAAGCAATAGCCGTCATTTCACCGTCTCGGTGTATAGTCCGGCTTTGAGTAACCCACTTCTATAACCTTGAGCCAAAATAACCTTGAATTTGGTTGCATGTCGTTTTTGCTAAAATAACTTGCAAGATGTATGATATTCCATCATGTAAGCCAAGTCAACAGTGATTACAAGGTATTTGTTTTAATTTCTTTGACTTGTTCTGTGTGTAGCCTGTACGTAACCACGATTGATGACTAGTCTATTCTTGGGCTATGGTTAGACATCTTATTTTAGCCTAGACGTCAGGGCTGTGTTTGGAAGGCTATTAGACGTCTTTTAAACGCAAAATTGCTTGCTGAGTTTTTAATATAGCTTTTCCATTTCTTTTTCTCCAGACTGAGTCCTACAAGCTGAACTTCCGCGAGAACGCACGAGCTCGCACGGACCACGGCGCTAAAATAATCTCCTGGTCCCCCCTGAGTGACAGCCACCCCCACCCACATCGCAGCACCTCTCTCAGTGTTTCTCTGGGGTCCGCCATGTCCTCACGCTCAACCCAGCTTTTCCCATTCACTCAGCCATGAGATGGGTGCAAACCAGCAAGAGAAGGGCATTTCAACACAGCTTGCCACTTTTAAACCCATCTTCTCAATAGCTTCTTCTCTTGTTTTCAGTTTCCTTTGTTTATTCCTTGCTGGGAAAGCACCAATGAGATCATGTTTTGGGAAAGACTTAATTTACAGTGCTGCTGTGCGACCACATGGTTTGGTTTGAGGCTAGATGTGAGATGAAGTCTCCAGATGTTTGGAGATGGTTGAATGGTTGTCCAGCCGCATAGCTCTTAGTGTCATCTTTGTTAAAACCACAGCATTCTTTCTAGACTTCCTATGAGCCTGTGTTATCCCTTGGACAGACCTAAATTTAGATTTTCTGTCTGTATCTGTTTGGCAGTAGATGTTCTCCAATGGGAACCCCAGAACTCACTTGAGATGTAGCTTATTACATCATATTATGGCAGTTAAGCTTCCTGTATTGTTAGTATGTGGGGCTGTCTTAAATCCCAGTCAAAAGGGACGAACCAGCCGCCATCCATCCATCCATCCATCTGCTTCCTTTGCTCCACTGACCTTGTCCACCTCACACGAATTATAAACCCTGGTCTCCCCTAGTATTTAAATGAGCACTTAATCATTTGAATCATATAGGCTGTTGAAACAATAGCATATTTACATCTTCAATGAGTTTTCTGTATCGTGTTTGCGTAAATTACTGTAACAATGAGCTGTATCATTATGATGTCTAACCATCTGATTACATCATCTACTTTCCAGTTCCGTCAGAAGCATCTTGTGAACTAATAAGACACATGACACACATAAACTACAGCATGACACAAGAAGATAAAAAGGCAGTGGCACGCAAGCTAAACAGACAGGATGGAAAGGAATAAAGATTTCAGAAAGTTAGAATGGAAATGTTTACACTCCGTACACAGGTCATGATTATTTGATCAAAGGTCCAAATCATCTCTCACCTTGAATTAAGTATTGTACTTCCAAGTTAAAAAAGTAGGAGACTTTTGCACTGAACAAATAAACTAAAGGAGGACCCATTACATTAACAGCAAGTATATACTAACTAAGCATTGCAATACAGTGCATTTCCCTATTATTTATTCAATGGCAATTGATCAATTGTTGTTTAGAAATGACTATTTAATCGAGCTCAGTATGAAATGCTATTTGTTTTTTGTTTTTTTACCAAGTGATGTATTATTCACAAAGTAGTTGAATATCATAGTTTTAAACTCTCGAAACCTACTATTGTAGGGCTGCTTTTTTGAAGCTCATGACTAGTGACACTGTTTAACAGTGAATTTGTGGGCACTTTACTAGTAGTACTATTACTCTAGATATCTTTAGCTGCACAATGCCTGCAGAGAAAACAAGTTGCTGTGGTTGGTTAAAAGGTTATGTTTGTAAAAAGGGTTTGATTCCCTACATGTTGTGAAATATTCACTTTTTACCTGGTATTTTACTGTGATGTCATGGCAGATCATTTATGGTGGTAATGTTGTAACATCAAAGAAAGTCCCATATAAAACTGAACAACAGAGACTAGGAAGTATTAAATTATGCAAATATCCTATTAAATAATTAGCTGATGAGCATTCAAATGCACTTTATGATGGATGTTTTATACTACAAACTGAGCGATATGATTGACTGAGCACATCTTCCTAAATTTTGTCCCTTGAAAAAGAGCCCTAGTTACTCAAAAATGCGGAACATGTACCTGTGTCTCAAATAGCATTCTGTAAATACAGTTTGTACAAGTGTGAGCCAGTGTGCTTAGTGTAGAGCAGTTGCGCTTGGCCAAACGGTCCTGTCTGTAGTTCCTTTTGTGATTAGTGTGTACTGTTCAGGGGCTGTGCCAGTAAACTTCAGTGTTGTACTCTTGATACAGTGATCATAACCTTTCATGCCTTCAGACAGCTCTTTCCATAATGAATGAACACTCTCACAGTGTTAGTACACTTCTCATGTCCCCCGCACCAGTCCACTCAAAGCAGTTTTGTAAATACACGTTTCACACTTTATACCCCGCAGAGGGAAAACACTTCTTGATTGGGTTGTATAGAGAAGCAAAGTGAAGATTTTGCATCTATGAATATTTCTCCAGATAGTATTTTATTCTTTAGTGAGACTGCCTTTTTTTCTTTAAAAAGGGCTGGCAAACAAGAATGTTTTTAAAATGTAATGTATTCCGGAAGCAAAGAATATTTATTATGTGTGTAACTTTTTCTCTTTGTCATCACAGATCACATACTAAATACAGTGTAATCAATAGGAGGAGGAGGAGTGTGATTTTGAATGAGGACCGAAAAGCTCAAAGGACTCCTTCTGTAGGCTATAGATAAGGCACAGCATTCTGGTAATGACTCGAGTAGCCTGAGAGTGGATGCAAAAGTGGGGTGAAATCTTAGAGGTAATCGGTAACCACAGGAACAATGATTCCTCCCACAAAACTGCACCTGACACATAGACCTTGAATGTTGTTTGGATATCCATGCTGCACATCTGTATGAGACTAACTGTAACTGGTAGGCTTATCGGCATGTTTAAAAGTAGATAGAGCACTCCAGTTAGGCAGCAAAAGAGCCCCCTAGTGTGTCTGTTAGGACTCACAATGTGTGTGTGTGTGTGTGTGTGTGTACTACCCATCAAAACACACCAAAAAGCGCATGCTGACAACATGGACTACAGACAGGGTCCTAAATTTGATTTACTGTCTCCCCTCTTATTTAAGATGTTTTTTTTTTGGTATGAAAGAAATAATTGTGATTAATTGTTAACTAGTGATGTGGATATTTAATCATGAATAAATAAAAAAGTCAAGCAACATGGGTGTGTATTTATTTATTTATTTATTGTTGTTGTTGTTGACGACAGCATGTTATCTGCAAGGAGGCATAGCCTACAGTATGATGGGAGAAACAAAGCTTTTCGAAACTTTAAAACAATTTACAATTACACCATTTCCTGGTCAAAATTATGTAATGCAAAGAAACTCAATTTAAAATCCATTTGCAAATGTTTTATTCAAAGTGTAACCTATTCAAAGACATTAGCCTAATAGGCTATTATTTTATTAAATTATAAAATGTATGGAGTGCTTGGTTAAAGGGATAGTTCACCCTTAATCCCTGGCTAATCCACGCCCAAAAAAGTGCATCCATCCATTATAAAAGTAATCAATACGGCTTATTTAAAGGGTTAATAAAGGCCTTCTGAAGTTAATGTAAGGTTTGTGTAAGAAAAATATAAAAATTTAAAACTTTATGAAGTAAAATATCTAGCTTCCAGGTGAACTGCCTTTCTTTCACTTTATGGAAAATGTATTGCCTCTCACAGTTCAAAACACTATCCCTTTATTCAGGCCAAATTCTTTGTTTTTAATACAAATGTAAAAATTCTAAAAAAAAAAAATTAAAAAAAAGAAATAAAAAGATAAAGACACCGGTTCGTGGACTTGACCCTTGTCAGCTCTCCGTTGTCGCGGTCATACACCAATCGGACTGTCTGCACAGCGTCGCTTCAAGTTGACACCTTAACAACTTTTGTTTTGATACGAGATCCGAATCACTGGTTCAAAACAAATGCAAAGGTTTCGAAGCTTCACGAAAGCGTTCACCAGCATTAGCACTGTGAAGCCTGACAACCTGTTGACAAACTTTTTAGGTTTTAGGTCACAGTAATGTGAGGATACAATTTAAACGTCCTATTTTTGGAGAGAATTAATGGAAAGAGCAAATTAAGGTATGCTACTAATTCTTTTAGTGAATTATAATGTCCATGTCTAACGGCTATAATCAATTTGAATCCGTTAACAGTTATTTTTTACACTGGGTAGTTTGTGGATATGAAGACTCAGAGTGAGCTGTGAAATAGCACCTCCAAGGATATTATTGTGTTCAGAGCAGTGGTTTTGACAGTGAACTGGTATGGCCTAATTATTTACCCCCTAAGTATTAATGTAATGACATTTAATGACTTATTTTTCTATACAAGATTAAAATGTTACATTTAATATGATAAATTAGTAGATATGTTTTTCCTCACAAAGTAGTGTATAATTTCAATGCATAATAACTCAATCACAACACAGATATAATGCAATTCAACTTTATTCTACTGTGTGACTGAAAAATAGCTGGACTGAGTAGATAACTAATTTAACACAGGTCCATTTGATCTTTACTCTTCATCATGCCCCTTCTGTATGAAAAAGATAAGAAGAAGAGATTATCAGTTGTGGTAAACGATACAATTAAAAATATTTTAAATATTTTGCTTCTATACTTTTAAACTGGGTAAATTAAAACTGCATGCAACTTAATTGGTTGTGATCAGGATGGATCACAAAGAAAGCACTGACCTTAGAACCAACATCACGACTTTTGGCACGCAGTTTATTGACTTGGGACTCAGCAATGTCAGCTCTTTCTTCTGCTTCATCAAGTTCATGCTGGATTTTTCGGAATTTGCTAAGATTTGTGTTTGCTTGTTCCTCCTGTGAAGCAGGATTAGCAATTCTGAGATTAGAGCCTGAATGGAATAGTATGATTTATCAGCAAATGTCTGATATTTAGGCCAAGACTTACAGCTTCCTCTGCAGCCCTCTTGTAAGCTTTGACCTTTAGTTGAAGCTTGTCAACTAGATCTTGCAGGCGAGCCAGATTCTTGCGGTCCTCCTCAGTCTTTTAAGATAAATGATTAAAAAAAAAACAGCATTTAATGTTTGAAAGTGTTGTTGTAACATTTTATATAGCTGTACTCAGTAATAAAATGTGATGTTTTTTTTGTTGTTGTTGTACCTGGTAGGTCAGTTCTTTGATACGTCTCTCATATTTGCGAATTCCTTTCACTGCCTCGCTGCTCTTCTTTTGTTCTGATTCTACTTCATTCTCCAGATCCCTCACCTGTTGGTGACATTCATAGTGTGCATTTTAGTATGCAACATACCACTTGCAACATTCAGAAAACATCGCTGGGATTTAAGGTACAGTAGTTCACTCACCCGAGCTTCTAGTTTCTGGACTTGTTTCTTGCCTCCCTTCATAGCAATTTGTTCTGCTTCATCCAGACGGTGCTGCAGATCTTTAATGGTCTGCTCCATGTTCTTCTTCATACGCTCCAGGTGAGAACTTGTATCCTGCTCCTTTTTCAGTTCCTCAGCCATCATGGCAGCATCAGTTATGGCCTTTTTGGCTTTTTCTTCAGCATTCCTGCATTCTTGCACTGCCTCTTCCACTTCTGTTTGAAGCTGGGATGTGTCAGACTCAAGCTTCTTCTTCTGATTCAAGAGGCTTGTATTCTGGACAAATGTGGCATTTGCATTTAATTAGAAACTGAATAAGAATGGATCTGTTTAAAATTAGCTATATCACAAAAAAATCCAACTGAACAAAGTTCAGAAATTGAAATCAAATTAAAATAACACTGCATAGTTTTCTTATTATAAATAAAATATAGATAGTTAAAGTTACAGAAGTTATTCAGTCAGATGAGTGAGTGATTTTCTTTTGTTCTTTGATTAACAGTAATGACACAGATGGCTACAGGTTTATTAGGCTGCTGCCACTTTAAGACCTGATGCATGGATCTAATATACTGTTACACATTTGTTTTCTTTCTTAACTGTTTAAGTTCACTTAAGACATAACCAACTGTGTTTACAAGGACATTTTGACATAATTTTGTGTGTATTCTTCCACTCAATCGCATAATGAAACTCACTTCAGTATTCGTTCGCTATATGAGAGCTGTTTTTGTGCACACACTCTGGACGTTATGTGCCCAGCACAGAAAACATTGCTTGAGTGTCAAATTGAGTTTTCTTTTGCATCTCCTTGTGCTTGAATCGATAAGTGGAATCAAAATTAGAATTTAATAACAAATATCCGATTTCTGACTGGAACTGGAATCGAATTCCCATTCCTAACCTTAAGAATAGGCATCAGTTTGCTTTACCTGAGAGTGCAGTAGCTGGACTCGTTCACTGGTATCCAGCAGCTCTTGCTCAGCAAGCTTACGGGCTCTCTCAGTTTGCTCAAGGGCTGCTCTCAGCTCCTCCAGTTCAGCTTGCAGAAGGTTGTTGCGTCGCTCTAAAATCGCAATGTTCTCCTTGAGATCATCATTTGTTCTCAGAGAGTCATCCAGCTGAAGCTGAGCATCCTGAAAGATGAGTGCAAACTTAAGACAAACACTTCAACAGCTCAACCATCTCAAAAGCTTTCATTCTTTGCCTAACTGATTCACAGTTTATTGATTCTGAGTGTATCTTACTTTCAGATGTGCGTGGACACTTTTGAGTTGTTTTTGAGCCTCTGCTGCTTGTCGGTTTGCCTGACTAAGCTGGATCTCCATCTCATTCAGATCCCCTTCCATCTTCTTTTTATTCTAAGGGCCTCATTCCTGCTTCGTGTTTCTGACTCCAAGGAGCTTTGCAGAGTGTCGATGGTCCTCTGCAAATTGCGTTTGCTCTGCTCCATCTCTTCATCCTTCTCAGCTAGTTTGCGCTCAATATCAGCCTTAATTTGGTTGAACTCTAGCTGAGCTCGCAGAATCTTGCCCTCCTCGTGCTCCAGTGATGCCTTTTAAACAGAAGATTGTGATCTATGACTTGGTTTGCAATACTTGGTTTGAAATATGATTGTAATTTAATCAGCTGTTGTTTTTATATATTTTTTTTTCATTAAAGTCAAAGCTTCTTTTGAAAACTTACCTCTGCCTCTTCCAGAGCAGACTGAATCTCACTTTTTTCTTGCTCCAGCTGTTTTCTCATTTTCTCCAGCTCATGAATGCTCTTTCCTCCTTCACCAAGTTGCTCAGTGATATCGGAAATCTCCTCTAGATAAAAAAATAAAAATCATAATTTTCCCTGTCTCTACAATGCCATAAATTCTTCTTCTTCCACCACCACACTCCAAACACACTATATAAAGGCTTATTGTACTACTTTAATTGTCTTTTCAGTAACCCCATTTATCTATTAAGATTCTTTGCAAATAAAAAGGTATTTTAGTACATTTTGTTTTATTTACCTTGGAGATTTTTATTTTCTCTCTTCATGGTCTCCAGATGATCCAACGATTCTTCATAGGAGTTCTTCAGCTTAAAAAGTTCAGTACTCAGACATCTGGCTTCCTTCTGAGAGCTCTCTAGCTCAGCCTGTGACTCTTCGTACTTCTGCTTCCACTCAATCAGGACCTAAAAGCATCATTTTCATTTAAGTAGGATTACAGGTATTAAGAAAAGAGTCAAGTGAAGAACCATGTTTGGTTGAGCGATATTGACAACAACAAAAAATTCACCAAAACTCCATCTCGATATTTTCTGGGATTTTCTCGATAACGATAATTAGACAAAATTTTGCTTTGAATGTGTTATTGTGCTGATATTTTTTATATTCTGCATGGTGGTCAGTCCACAGCCGTGACAGAAATTACGAGGGGTGAGGTGGGGTTGGGGGTATACTCAATTATGTCAGATTAGTTTGGTTACCTTATCAAAGTTTCTTTGCTTCTTGTCCAAGGCTGCTGCAGCTGCATTAGACCTCTCCAGGTCCACCATAAGATCTTCAATCTCATTCTGGAGTCTGTGTTTGGTCTTTTCAAGTGAAGAACATTTTGCATTTACTGCTTCAACAGCTTCTTCAGCCTCCTGCAAACGTTGAGCCAGTTTCTTCCTGTTTTAAAAAACGGAACATTATTGTGGAATGTAATTTTGAAAGTGCACACTCTTGTGGATAGACATTTATTATATTTTACCTTCTGTTTGGGGAAGCTTGGCCAACTAACAGAAAAACTTTTTGTTCGTCTTACATTTTAAAAGAAACATAACACAAACAAAAAGCTTATCTGTCAGTAGAGACGTTTATTTGGAAAAGTCCAAATTTCTATAAAACTCTAAATAAAAACATATCTTACTTGGCTTCCTCCAGCTCCTCAGTCCTCTGAATGGCATCAGTTTCATACTTGGTTCTCCACTGAGCCACCTCAGAATTAGCTTTCGACATGCCACGCTGTAGCTCTGCTTTGGCCTCCTGCTCCTCCTCATACTGCTCTCTGAGCAGATCTGTGTCATGCCGGGATGACTGCACAGCATGGGCGAGGGCATTCTTTGCCTGGAGGACACGTTATTATTTACAAAATTAATGCTTTTCATTTTTGAAATATTAATCAGGCAAGGTTCATACTCAGTTCATACCTTAGTTTCCTCCTCCAATTGCCTTTTAAGATCTTCAATTTGCTGAGTGTAAGACATCTTGCTTCTGGTTAGCTGGGTGACAAGAGAGTCTTTCTCCTCCAGCTGTCTTGAAAGTTCACCTATATATGTCATCATGTTTTTTATCATTGTTGGTGTTTTGTCACTCATAAGAATTAAAAAGACAGGTAATTGACAACCTTACCATTTTCAGACTGTAGCTTAGATTTTTGCATCGTGAAGTCATTGATACAACGCTGGCCCTCCTCAAATTTTGTTCTGTATTCATTCATTTGATCTTCCAAAGACCTGCAGGTCTTCTCAAGATTTGCCTGTACATAGTACATCATTTGTCTAGAAATTACTTCCCAGGAAATAAGGCAAATATTAATTATTATTAATTCATGTTTTTAATAATAATACCTTTGTCTTAACAACATGTTCCATGTTTGAGACCACATCATCCAGCTCCAGCCTGAGTTCACTTTTCTCCTTTTCCAGTTTTTGCTTGACTCTCTGCAGATTATCTATTTGCTCTCCCAGTTCAGCCACACTGTCAGCTTGTTTCTTTCTCAGTGAGGCGGCAGTGGCCTCATGCTGCAGAGTGGCCTCTTCAAGGTCTCTGCGAAGTTTCTGAAACTCAGCCTCTCGTTTCTTATTCATCTCAATCTGAGCAGATGTAGCTCCTCCAGCCTCCTCCAGTCTCTCACTGATCTCTTCCAGCTCTCTGGCTAAATCTGCTCTCTGTTTCTCCACCTTGGCTCTGGCAGCTCTTTCTGCCTCAAGCTCTTCCTCCAGCTCCTCAATACGCGCCTAGAATTTGAAATATTTCAGGGTTGACATTCTCATTTAAAAATGTCCAATGGCAGTAAGCTCTTTTTTGTTGTTGTTACCTGAAGTTCCTTCAGTTTTTTCTGTAGCTGGATGCAAATAGTTTGTTCATCCTCGATTTTCCCATTGAGCTGACTGATCTCAAAGTCTTTCCTATATTTGGAAGAGAGATATTTACAGTCCTTGGTCTTGAACAAAGAAATTAGACTGTGAAAGAATGGGAGAATTTGCCTTACTTTTTTAGACGCTCCTCTAACTGCTGCTTGTCATTCTCCAGGTCCATTAAGCTTTCCTGGGTTAACTTCAAGTCTCCTTCTAATTTCCTCTTGGCTCTTTCTAGATCCATACGGATCTTCTTTTCTTGCTCAAGAGATCCTTCCAGCTGGTTTAAATAATTAAAATGGTTGATTTATTGAGCATGTCATTGCATTTGCTTTTGCTTGCATAAAAAATACAAAGGTAGATGTAAATTGTAACACTTACATCATCCACCTGCTGCTCCAGCTTTGCTTTTGCCTTAGTGAGGGTGTTGACTTTGTCCTCCTCACTTTGCAGGTCATCTAGTGTCTGCTGATGAGCTTCCTGCAAGGCCTTTTTCTCCTTGGTTAGCTTTGCGATGATGTCGTCTAAAGCTGCCATTTCCTCTGTCAGGTTCTTCACCTGTGAAAGAACATGGATCATTAAGTTCTAAGTGTTTATACAATATTTGTTTTATTTTGTGTTGAAATACAACCAGACCTTGTTCTCAGTAGCATGCTTCTCTTTCTCCACTTTAGCCAGAGTCAGCTCCAGATCATCAATATCTTTCTTCAGCTCAGAGCACTCATCCTCCAGCTTTCTCTTCTTAGCTGTCAGCTCTGCGTTCATCTCCTCCTCATCCTCAAGCCGCTCTGTGAGCTCTTTGGCTTTTGCCTCAAGCTGGATCTTGTTTTTGATAAGCTGATCGCATCGCTCCTCTGCATCACAGAGATTGTCTTGCTCCTGTTGTTAAATTAGGTTAAAAAAATACTGTACTGTAAAAAAACACATTTACTTTTTTTTTTTACATTTTATAGGCACAACATTTATTAACTGACCGCTTGGACTTGAAGCTGTAGGTCATTCTTCTCTTGGAGAAGAGACACCATTTTTTCTTCTAGTTCTTTCCTTCGTGCTTCAGATTTAGCATAAGCCTCTTTGAGCTTGGCAAATTCATCTTTCATATTTGCCATCTCTTTTTCTGCTTCTGCTGACTTGAGTAGAGGTTTGATCTTGAAGAAGAGCTTCATCCAAGGCCAATTCTTCACCCCCATGAAGGCACGGACATTCCACTGGATAACCAGTAGGGCATCCCTGTAAGGATATAAAAATTTTATGTCAGCAAATCACCAAAAAAGTGTTTTAAACATAATACAGTGTAGGAATTCTTGCCTTCTTTCAACTATCTTCTGGAACTCAACTCTTGCAAGGAGTCCTCTGGATCTAGCTTGAATTCCACTAATGATTAGAGAGAGTCTATCATCTCTCATTTCTTCCAGCTGACCCAGTAAACCAGCCTTAAAGAACACCTAAGCAGAATTCATTTTAAAAACATGAATTTTACTCACAGAACAACATGACCACTTTCATATTTGCTCCCATATTAAATACTGTATATAAAATCATTCTTCAGCTTTCACCTTTGTGTGTCCAAATTTATATTGATTGTGATCAATATCCAGTGATCCCAACAGTTTCTCAGCTCCTTTCCTGCTATCTATGAATTGACCATCAGGTATGGCAGCAGGATTTAGAATTCGGTACCTGTAAATAAGTACAGAGTATGGGTAACTATGGAAAGTGTTTGAATGTAGAGTTTAAATGTCGCAAAACCAATAATAATTACCTCTGTTTGAAATCCCCATAGAGGATTCTGTTGGGGAAGCCCTTCCTGCAGATCCTAATGCCCTCTAGTACACCGTTACAGCGTAGCTGATGCATGACCAAAGGGTTCTCCATTGCACCAGGAGTCTTTGTCTCATTAGGAATGATGCAGCGCACAAAATGAGGGTGGGTTGATCTTAGGTTTGTCATTAACTTATTCAAGTTTTCCTGTAGGGAGAAATGCATGCAAAATTTAAAGCTATTCAAAGCTATTCATAGGATTACTTTCAAGAATTATTGACATATGTCCACTGGAGACAAACTTGATAACATTAATATACATTATCTATTATTTCTTATTTTATTTTCTTTGTGTTTGATCATTTGAGTCTGAAACTCAATTACCCTGTGAAGCGCAGACACAGTTTGGAAGGAGGAGCCTTTCTTCTTACTGCCTCCTTTACCTCCCTTACCACCGTCTTGAAATGGTCAAACAAGGCACAATAAATACTTGTAACTGCAAGTACTCAAAACACTCATAAATGCATATGCGATTCTATTGTGCATACATGACGTTTCTCATACATACCAGACTCTGATCCAGCATAATTAGCAAATAGCATTGAGAGGAGCTTGAGGGTAGACTTTTGAAAGAGACCAACAACAGTCTCATTCAGTGGGTCTTTGTTCTTCACCAGCCAGTTGTTAATATTATAGTCAACTGTACCAGCATAGTGAATTAGAGAAAAATGAGACTCTGGCTTTCCTTTGACTACTCTTGGTTTCTGGAAGTTATTTGATTTCCCAAGGTGGTTGTCATAAAGCTTTGCTTTAAATGTTGCATCACTGGCTTTGGGAAACATGCATTCCTCTTCAAGGATTGACATGATGCCCATAGGCTGAATAAAGAAATTGATAGGATAGAGTTACTGAGTATAGAAAATTGCTTTGTTGAATAGATAAAGCAGCATTCATGTTGGAAAGCTTTATCGTTGACACTACTCACTTTCTCAATGAGATCAATGCAGGCCTGTAAGTCCATGCCAAAGTCAATGAACTCCCATTCGATCCCTTCTTTCTTGTACTCCTCTTGTTCCAGCACAAACATGTGGTGGTTGAAAAACTGTTGCAGTTTTTCATTGGTAAAGTTGATGCATAGTTGCTCAAAAGTGTTGAACTGTAGTTTTAAATTGAGATGAAAGAAATGTAAAGTTTATGTCAGTCAGATAGTAACATGCATTTTAAACATGACAGCATGAGGATCTGTCCACATAGACTTACATCAAAGATCTCAAAGCCAGCAATGTCCAGCACTCCAATGAAGTACTGGCGAGGTTGTCTGGTGTCCAGAGACTGATTGATTCTTACAACCATCCAAAGGAACATCTTTTCATACACTGACTTGGCCAGTGCACCAATAGCATAGTACACCTGAGCACAGAGAAGCATTGGTTTGCCATTACTTGTATAAATGGACACCATTTAATTTATTGCACACCAACTCACCTGCTGGACATTTTGCCCTTTGGTGACCCACTCATTTCCTACTTTCACTCTTGGATGGCATAGACCCTTGATTAAGTCAGCAGAGTTTAGGCCCATCAGATATGCAACTTTATCTGCATCTGTAAAATAAATAAAATGATTACGCTATTATGCATAATAGATAGTGTTACAATGTAGTGTTCTGCTTCAGGAATTATACTCTACACACCTTCAGTCCCATCAGCTTCTGCTTGCTCCTCCCTTTGCTTTTGTTTGAACTTCATATTGCCATAGTGCATTATGGCTCCAATAAGTTTATAGATACCATTTTTCTCCTCCTGAGTGAAGCCTAGTACATCAAATGCTTCCTAAAGTTTACAGAATAATAGATGTCATTTGAGACCTTTACAGTGACAGAAAAACAAGAATATATTGCGATTCATTCTTACATCAGTGGCAAGTAGCTCTTCTCCATCATTAATTGAGGCTACGGTTGTTTCACCTTGGGAGATGTAAGCGTAGTCATAGGGGTTATTGGTGATAAGCAGCATCTCTGTTTCAGGAGAAAGAAAGAACTTTCAGTTTATGACAATCCTGCACTACTGTAAAAGGCCTTTGATTACAGAATATCTACTGAGTCTTACCCAGCAGCTCAGGTTTCCGCTGAGAGAGGATTTGGTAGAAAATGTGATAGTCCCTTTCAGCTTTAAGCTGAAAACTCACCCTTGACTTCTCCAGAAGATCTGATATATTTACAACAACAAAAAAGTCTGACATTTAGTTTTTTTTTAACCACACAGAGTCCAGATATAAAAATGGAATGAATTCTTACATGTCTCAATGTCAGCAGAAGCCAACTTTCCACTGGCACCAAAATGAATTCGGATAAATTTTCCCTAAATAATTGCAAAAAAAGAGAGATCATATTAAGCAGTTAAGCGCAATCAGTATGGCCTATAAATGCCTAATGTCTGTGTAAGAGGTACTTTATTCTGATAACTTAAACTGAATTAACTTCTGACATAACATGATTAAGGCCTTTTTTCTGATTTCATTGTTTTGTTTTGTATAATTATATAAATACTAAATACTCTGTTATGTTTATAATGGCTCCAGATGATGCCATCTGTTAACCTTATGTTCTCTTCATATAATTTTTATTTATCCAGAAGAGGGTGTTCTCACATTATATTTGTGATAGAGTTGTGACATGCATGCTATTGCATTAGCTGAAATGTTAATTGGGTGACTATTTACATCTTCACTAAAAGTTCTACATAAATGTTGAATGCTGAAGCTTACAAATCTTGAGGAGTTGTCATTTCTGATGGTCTTTGCATTGCCAAAAGCTTCCAAAGCAGGGTTAGCCTGGATGATTTGATCCTCCAGGGTTCCCTTTAATAAAAAAGTAAATGTTTCAGTATGGTGTAATTGAGTTAAATGTCTTTTTTCTTTCAGTTAATGCAGAAACATATGACACTTACCTTTTTTTCTGACCCATCTTTCTTTGCTGAGCCCCCAGCTGCAATACTTGCAAAATATTGAATGACTCTCTTTGTGTTTACCGTCTTTCCTGCACCAGATTCTCCACTACAGTAACATAGGACAGTGATCTGATCATTAAAAGTGGCATAATTAACTAAGGAATTATGTTAAAAGAAAAAAAAAAGACTTACGTGATTAGAATTGACTGATTTTCCCTGTCTGAAATTGAGAAGAATTCATTAGTTATTTCTTAATTCACACGGCTTCTATATGATCGATCTTTGAAAAGATCCAGGGATTTGTGCACAATTCAAAAAGCAGTGATTCACAAAGGTTCCTCACACTTTGCATGTTTGTTGAATTTTTTTTCGCAATTTGATAACGCTTTCAGCTAGAATATGAGTACTCTCAGATCTGCAGAGCAGAACAGATTTGTGTCTTTGTCCATACCTGTTAGCATGTACTGATAGGCGTTATCAGAGATGGAAAAGATGTGGGGAGGAGCTTCACTCCTCTTCTTCCCTCTATAGGCTATAACCACCTCCTGATTGTACACTGGCAGCCACTTGTAAGGGTTGACAGTGACACAGAACAGCCCTGAGTATGTCTGTTGGAAAGGACAAATAAAGTTCAGTAATTGAAGCTAATTATGTTGTATTTTTGAGTGACATTGAACTTGTCTGCTCTTACATAGATCATCCATGCTGCATAGCGCTCTTTGAGGTTAAACAGCACGGCAGGCTCATGGAGAAAGGTGAACATTGCCATGTCTTCAATTTTATCAAACTTTGGTGGGTTCTGGGGATGAATGTCAGCTTCCTTTACAGTGACAGTCTGTTAGAAGCAGAACAAAATGTAAGCATTAGAGTAATTCTCTTGTGTAGAGTGGCATCAAATTGGTGTTTTCTACAGATTGGATTATAGCATTGTTCTAAAGGCAAATCATACTGAAGCTAACATATAAATAATGAAGACCTCACTAATGCTCGGTGCCTGCTTTCTAATTAACAGTGCTCATTATGTATCAGCGACCACATTGAAATATCTCTGTCATTGAAAGTGTCCTCCCTTTAAAATAGCATCCTCTCCAAATGCTCTTTTTTTAATTGAGCCTACCTTGTTTCTCTCAGTCTGTACAATGACTTTGTCACCTTCACGGCTGATAATTGAAGCTTTCACATATTCTTCATCTGGATCTGGTACAAAACACTCCTTTTTCATATCAAAGGGACGAGTTTGTGCTTCCAGACGCTCTCGATCTGACTTTCGCAGGTAGGAAGCCGCTGCTCCAAACTCTGCCATATGAGCATCCGCCATGATTGCCTTGTCTGGAGATAAAAATGGCAATATCCGACATGCTATGATCAACATTGCCTCACAGATTTGTAAAATACTACATGATCATAAAAACCAGCTGCGACATATGAATATAAAAAAATAAATAAGAGAATAAGCATGACTCTTACCTGATGTGCACCAGGTGCGGCGGCTGAAGATGAACCTGCTAATGGAAATATAATTTTATTGTTACTCCTTAAGACTAAAATATGTGAATTAATATCTTTGTCACGTCACTAAAAAACCCAGTACTTAAAAGATGTAATTTAAAGAAAGCTACTTTATAAGAAGTAAACCGGATTTATCATGTATTAAGTTTTAGAAGAAATTAGAATTCTCTAATATTAAATGTAACATCACCCTATAGGTTTGGCTCAAATCTTACCCTCAGATAAAACGTCTGACTTGTCTGAACACCAACCATGAGAACTCTTTATAAAGGAACCCACCCTCCCAAATTTGGGGAAGGCATCCTACAAGGCAGGAATGTCATTGCGTCTGAGCACTATTAGGGTGCAACAAGGGTAGTTATGGGTATTAGGGAGAAGCAAGAACCTGCTAGTTAAGTTTAGTCTTATCTTTGTTAAGATTTGTTAGTGCTCCATATTAGGCTCTAGTTGATAGCAGAGCGCTAATTTAGTTTAGAGAGTTAAGTGGTTTGCACTTAAATGAAATGTGAATGATTAAAACCAGGCACAATTCTTAGTGTATGTTGAATAATATGCATCTGTTGTGAATATTACTCTAAAACTTAGGACAATGAAGCAAGATAGTTATGGAAAATTCTATTCTTGTGGTAAGCCATCACTGCATTACTTTAGCGCCCCATGAGGGTTTAACAGGCAACAAAGGGATTCAAATTCTGGATATCTTAACAAACTTTAGATGGAATTCTATATTTGTCATCCAGCATTGTTTAGAATACTCAAGAGAAGGTATCAGATTTCTGTAAAGTGATATGTTTGAACTGCATGGCATATGGGCTCTCAATTACCCAGAGAGCTTATGGGGGGTTAATATGCGACATTGTGTTTTTTTGTCATCATAGCCCAGTCTTTTCAGACACGCAAACTACAATATCAGATGCCCTCTGAGTCTGCATCTATATAAAGCATCTTAGTCTGCGGGATTTACCAGGCGGCAAGTGTCGAACAGCACACACAGTGGTCTGTCACAGGTGTCATACCTCAGAATCAGTCAAATTCGATAATGATAATACAATAAAAATGTAACGAAGAGAGAAGTGGTGCTGTCCCCTGGGTGGGGAACAGTGTTGGTGATTGCCGTGCCATACTTCATCTACCAGCCAGCAAGTGTCTCCCCCCACAACCCATGTTGTTGACAACCCATTGTTTCTTTGAGGACAAAGATAACCCTGTGAAATTCCCGCAGAGTGGATCTCACTGATTGAGGAGTGAAACCACATCATCCTCTGACCCTCTGGACCTTACTTTATGTCTCTGCCTGGGATCAACTATAGTCCGTCACCTGGCCATTATAGGTGTTTTTCCTCATAAATAAAACCAAGTGACAGGTATACGCAGAGACCCATAAATATTTTATGGTATACTGAAATTCTTGCAATTGTAGAGAGTCCTGTACTCATATTAAATCTTTTTTTGAGGGCTCACATGTTGGTGTTTCATGTCAGTGTCCTTGGAATTTTTTGCAACTGTGATGATAGGGACACTAATCCATTGGTCTCATGGGTAGACATTCTCTTCATATATTAAAAATGTATGGTAAGTACAAAAATACATAATGATAATAATGGTTTTTACTTGACAATAATAATTCCTGGTTTGTTATGTTTCCTACAGATGTTTGTCAATTTTTAGAAGGTTTGAATAAGAATTTTTAGGATTTGATACATACAACTGGCAGACATAACTGAAAGGTGAGTATCCTTGACAATTACCACACTGGAAGGGTCAACAGATAAACAAGGAGTTAAGTACCTATGACAAGTGATAAGACTTCTATTCTGACACCCAGCCACAACTTTTAAACGATGACTGGCATCAAAGTGGAAAAGGAAGTGAGAAATGCCAAGCCATTGCTAAAGTCTCAGTAAAGATAACGATGACCTTTTTAGTCAGAGCAGCACTTAACATTTAAGAACGTCACTCTTGACACACAGTTATGTGCTTTAAAATGCATTTTTTTTTCCTCAGTGGTCATAAAATTAGAACACATCAAAGCTGGCTGCTTAATAACACTTGTTATGGGATTTCACCCATATCCCTAAACTGTACTGGTGCCAATTTTATAGTTTAATGTTACATAATTGACTTTATTATCATCAAGATAAACTTCAACTAATAGAAGTTATAAGTGTAAAAAAGTATAATTTTTCATAATCTATTTGTAGCATTCTTGATGTTGTGTTCTCTTTTTACAGCATAATCTCCCTTAAGTTCCTACGGGATTTGTCTGTGTACATTTTTGTAATATCTGTACATGAAACATATCTAAGTATAAAGATGGTCTGGCACATTGAAGTATCAGTGCAGCTGTCTGAGGTTATTGACATGTTAAGTGCTTCAGAGTAGCTCTTTGAGCATGAGCCTTTATCCTTTTTATCCAATCTATTTCAAGAACCAAAGGCTTTGTTTTATCCTTTTCTGTTTTAGACACCAGCACTTCTCTTTCTGATGCTTAAAACCTGATTACTCCTTTTCTGTAATTAAGCATTTGGAGTTCTGCTCAGCACAGTCCATGATGCTCATTGGTTACTCATTGGTTAATTAATTTAAAATCATTGTTTAGCTCTCGTTCAGGCAGTTTTAAAAACACATTGAATGTTTTCAGTTTCAGTTGTGATTTATTTTTTACACTCCCAAGTTAGATTCTACTTGCCACAGGACATGTTCAGCATTACAGCGCAGAGTTCTGTATGTTTGAGGCACAGCTAAAAACTACAAAAGAGCCTGACAAGCTGTTCTAGACACTGAAGGATCACTATGTATCTTTTGATAAATAATATCAGGTGATACAAATGTTTTCGCTTTTTTGTAAAATTCATGGTCAAATAATAATATGTTAAATCGATATAGATGTTAATTCATATGGAATTACCCTAAATGCTTTTCTGAGAATTTAACTTTAGAGTCATTCCCCTTGTTTCACAGACATAGTCCCAGACTAAAATGCATGTTTGAGCTTTTTTAACTGAAAACAATTTGACATAAAATATGTTTTGTATCAAGATGCACACCAGTGATGTTTTTTTCTAAGGCACATTTTTTTAAATTAAAATACTTAAATGGCCTATTTGAACTAAGGTCTAATTGCGGCTTAATCTAAGCCCTGTCTGTGCGACCAGGCCATTATAGACCAAAGTCAGCACAGTAGTAGACTCCATAAACATACAAGACAACAGAGTAGATGCAGAGTGACTTTATTTCATCTAAGTGAGGAAATAGCAAACAGTGTACAATAGTGTACACAGAGAAAGGCAAGCAAATAAAGGTGATTTCAGATCATTTCCAGGACTTCACTCTTCATCAAATCCTTTCTGTGAGAGAATGTTGATGAGGGAAAAGGTAAACTTCATTAGTTATTTAGGAAAAATGTTGTAAACAGCCGAAAACATTGATGATTTAACCTTTACGCAAAGATTATGTCCAGTCAGATGCTCTCTAATAAGATAGTCCCTACCTTTTTATAAACACCTACCACTGGCTAGCAAGTGACAAATTGGCTATTCTATACTATAGAGTGATTTGTTCCATCCAAACTGAAGTCATGCGATTTCATGAGCTCTTTAACATTTCAATTAATGATCATTTAATTGTGTCCACTGTACCTTTGGCCCCACATCACGACTTTTCGCACGCAGTTTATTCACTTGAGATTCAGCAATATCAGCCCTTTCCTCTGCCTCATCTAGTTCATGCTGCAGCTTACGGAATTTGCCGAGGTGAGTGTTTGCCTGTTCTTCCTATTACAGAATGCAAACACGACACATAAGACATCAGTATACTTTAGACAACACCATCCACAGTGAGTAGTACTATTTGAAGAGCACTTACAGCTTCCTCTGCGGCTCTTTTGTAAGCTTTGACTTTTAGTTGCAGCTTGTCGACCAAATCCTGAAGACGGGCTATGTTTTTACGGTCCTCTTCAGTCTAGAGTCATACAACTAAAGATTAATTCTGTGTAGACGATTTATTCGAATCATTATCAAACTCATTCACTTGCCCATGAAATCTAAATCTTTTAATCCCACCTGATATGTCAGCTCCTTGATGCGGCGTTCATATTTACGGATTCCCTTCACAGATTCACTGCTTCTCTTCTGTTCAGCTTCAATTTCACCTTCTAGCTCTCTTACCTAGGAGTGATGCAGTAGATGTACATTAGCCATTGCTTTATTCATGTCATAAGCAAGGGCCCCAAGAAAAGCAGAGGACTGTAATTACTCACTCTAGTCTCCAGTTTCTGGACTTGTTTCTTGCCTCCTTTCATAGCAATTTGTTCTGCTTCATCCAGACGGTGCTGCAGATCTTTAATGGTCTGCTCCATGTTCTTCTTCATACGCTCCAAGTGAGAACTTGTATCCTGCTCCTTTTTCAGTTCCTCAGCCATCATGGCAGCATCAGTTATGGCCTTTTTGGCTTTTTCTTCAGCATTCCTGCATTCTTGCACTGCCTCTTCCACCTCACCCTGAAGCTGGGATGCGTCTGCCTCCAGCTTTTTCTTCTGATTTATGAGACTGGTGTTCTGTATGAGAAAGTTTCTATTACAGTTATTATTTGAAATCGAACCTTTCACCAAAAATACAAAAATAATCTTGTTGGTTTACCTGAGAATGCAAAAGCTGTACTCTCTCAGTGACATCGAGCAGCTCTTGCTCAGAAAGTTTGCGTCCACGCTCTGTTTGTTCCAGAACAGCCCTCAACTCCTCCAGTTCGGCCTGAAGCAAGGTATTGCGTCTCTCTACAAGTGCAATGTTCTCCTTAAGATCATCATTGGCTCGAAGAGAGTCATCAAGCTGAAGCTGGGAGTCCTACAAAATTTTCCATCAAGGAAAGCCAAGGTTACTTTTGTAGACACAGAAAGTGAATTATAATATGGTAACACTTTTTTACCTTCAGATGTGCCTGGACAGACTTAAGTTGTTTTTGAGCCTCAGCTGCCTGTCTGTTAGCCTGGCTCAGCTGGATCTCCATTTCATTTAGATCTCCTTCCATCTTCTTCTTTATCCTGAGAGCCTCATTTCTACTACGAGTTTCAGACTCCAAAGCACTTTGCAAGGTGTCTATGGTCCTCTGTTGGTTTCTCTTTGACTGCTCCATTTCCTCATCTTTCTCAGTCAACTTACGCTCAATGTCAGCTTTTATTTGGTTAAATTCTAGCTGGGCCCTCAGGATTTTACCCTCCTCGTGCTCCAGTGAACCCTGTAAAAAACAGAATAAGCTTACTCATATAATCATTGCACTTATTTTAATTAATTTTTTTGTGGCCACCCTTCTACCTCAGCTTCTTCCAGAGCAGCTTGTATCTCTGCTTTTTCTTGTTCCAGCTGCTTACGGATCTTCTCCAACTCATGGATTGTCTTCCCGCCCTCGCCAAGCTGTTCGGTCAGATCAGAGATCTCCTCTAAAGGAAAAATTATATTACCATTTGGATAGCCCATAAAGAATTAAAAACAAATAGATAATAGTAATTTTGTGCAGACATGTACAAAGTAGCAGAATTTTGTATAGCAAGAACCTTGCAGAATCTTGTTCTCTCTCTTCAAGGTCTCCAGGTGATCCAAAGATTCCTCATAGGAGTTTTTCAGCTTGAACAGTTCTGTGCTCAAAGACCTTGCCTCCTTCTGAGAGCTCTCCAGTTCACACTGAGACTCCTCATACTTCTGTTTCCATTCAGATAAGACCTGAAAGGAAAGAAAAAGGTAAAACAAATTTTGATAATGAATGTATATTTGTTTTTTTGTTTTTTTACATTGATAAGTTGGAATGAAGCAGGTGGCAAAGGGTGGATTTACAATAAAAAATTTGCTATCTAAAATGTTTTATTTGCTTAAAATATTTTGGTCATGCAAGACCCATACTTCCATTGGTTTTATTTCAGAATTCTGATGATTTTACTATTAATCTAAAGAGTGGAAAATAGTAATAAAAAAGAATGAGCACACTGTAAACCCAAATAAGTTGGCAAAACTCAAAATATTTTTCAGATCCAGAGTGGCTCTAGACAGATCCAATAATTTTAACTTCAACAAAGTACCCGCCTTCAAGGAAGTTAACATGTTTTAAATGGAGAGTGGCCAGACTCTTTACAAATGAAATGTATGAGATTCTGGTAGGACCAGGCTATTACAGTGTATAGGTGTGTTTAAACTTTTCACTTGTATACGTTTCTAAAGTCTCTCTCGTTTAAATACTACCTTATCAAAGTTTCTTTGTTTCTTGTCTAAAGCTGCTGCAGCAGAGTTGGATCTCTCCACATCCACCATCAAATCTTCGATTTCATTCTGGAGTCTGTGTTTGGTCTTTTCAAGGGAAGAGCATTTAGCATTTACTGCCTCCACAGCCTCCTCAGCTTCCTGCAAACGCTGTGCCAGTTTCTTCCTGCATGGAAGTAATTAAAAAGAATAGTCTTCTGATAAGTGGAACTTCAAGAAACAGAAGCAGGATGGGTCCTTTTTGAATGGTTCCCAATATCCTGTACTTTCATATCCTTAAAGTTATAAAGGATTCATATCTTACTTGGCTTCCTCTAGCTCCTCGGTCCTCTGAATGGCATCAGTTTCATACTTGGTTCTCCACTGAGCCACCTCAGTATTAGCTTTAGACATGCTTCTCTGTAGCTCTGCTTTGGCCTCCTGCTCCTCCTCATACTGCTCTCTGAGCAGATCTGAGTCATGCCGGGCTGACTGTACAGCATGAGCGAGGGCATTTTTGCCTGGAAAAAGATTTGTTTGATCACTTTGTTATAAAAGATTATAAATTACTTGAAGAATAATCAGTAGTAGCGATATAGGAGAAGTGGACAAGTGTATGTTACCTTAATTTCTTCATCTAACTGCCTTTTCAGGTCCTCCAGTTGTTGACTAAAGGAGTTCTTACCCCTTGTCAGCTGAGAGATTAATGATTCCTTTTCTTCTAACTGTCTTGCAAATTCATCTAATGTTTTGAACAAAATAAACTGTTGTTGTCTTATAAATTTTTTACCATTTTATAGATAAGATAAGATTACTGATTTACCATTTTCTGCCTGAAGCTTTGCCTTCTGGGTTGTAAAGTCATTGAGGGCCCTTTGAGTTTCTTCATACTTGTTGCGGAATTCATTCAATTGATCTTCCAGAGTTCTGTTCATTTTCTCCATATTAGTCTATTTGGGTAAATATTGCAAAACAAAACACAAACAGATTTTTATTCTAATATCAAATTTTATGGCTAAATAGAATCTTGCCACCTTCCAAAAAAAAGTCAGCCAATTCACCTTGGACTTGACAATATGCTCCACGCTGGAGGCCACATCATCCAGCTCCAGCCTGAGTTCACTTTTCTCCTTTTCCAGTTTTTGCTTGACTCTCTGCAAATTGTCGATCTGCTCTCCAAGTTCAGCCACACTGTCAGCTTGTTTCTTTCTCAGTGAGGCGGCAGTGGCCTCATGCTGCAGAGTGGCCTCTTCAAGGTCTCTGCGAAGTTTCTGAAACTCAGCCTCTCGTTTCTTATTCATCTCAATCTGAGCAGATGTAGCTCCTCCAGCCTCCTCCAGTCTCTCACTGATCTCTTCCAGCTCTCTGGCTAAATCTGCTCTCTGTTTCTCCACCTTGGCTCTGGCAGCTCTTTCTGCCTCAAGCTCTTCCTCCAGCTCCTCAACTCGAGCCTAGCATAAAGAGAAGTTAAGTATTTCACTTCAAAGTGGACATTATAATGATCACCAGAACAAATCAATAAGTATGGTATCATAAGTACCTGCAGCTCCTTGAGTTTCTTTTGTAGTTGGATAATTATGTTTTGTTCATCATCAATTTTACTGTTGAGCTGACTGATTTCAAAGTCTTTCCTGAAAAATAAAATTTTCTTTATTTCTTTATTTCATATTTTCAAAACAACAATAATAAACTAATAAAGTAGTTTGTCTTACTTCTTCAGTCGTTCTTCCAGTTGCTGCTTGTCATTCTCCAGGTCCATTAAGCTTTCCTGGGTTAACTTCAAGTCTCCTTCAAGTTTCCTCTTAGCTCTTTCTAGATCCATTCTGATTTTCTTTTCTTGTTCTAGAGATCCTTCAAGCTAACAGATTTAACAAAAGAAAATTCTTAATGTGCTGCAACAAACGTGCATGTTATCTACACATCACATATAAGGAACTTGGCTTACTTACATCATCCACCTGCTGCTCCAGCTTTGCTTTTGCCTTAGTGAGTGTATTGACTTTGTCCTCCTCACTTTGCAGGTCATCTAGTGTCTGCTGATGAGCTTCCATCAGGGCCTTTTTCTCTTTTGTCAGCTTGGCAATGATATCATCTAAAGCTGCCATTTCTTCAGTCAGGTTCTTCACCTATGTGTTTAAAGCTAATGTTAAGTAAACACTTTTTTGAGAGATGGACATTTCCTTTTCACACTTAATTACAGTTTTTACGAAACCTTGTTCTCAGTAGCATGCTTCTCTTTCTCCACTTTAGCCAGAGTCAGCTCCAGATCATCAATATCTTTCTTCAGCTCAGTGCACTCATCCTCCAGCTTTCTCTTCTTAGCTGTCAGCTCTGCATTCATCTCCTCCTCATCCTCAAGCCGCTCTGTGAGCTCTTTGCTTTTAGCCTCCAACTGAATCTTGTTTTTGATCAAACCTTCACACCTCTCTTCAGCATCACAAAGATTATCTTGTTCCTTTGCATTGAAAAGATGAATGCATAAGATGACATACTGTTTTTTTCCAATCTTTTATTTATGAAATTTTACAAGCTTACCGCCTGCACTTGAAGTTGAAGGTCATTCTTTTCTTGAAGAAGAGTCACCATTTTTTCCTCAAGTTCTTTTTTACGAGCTTCAGACTTTGCATAAGCTTCCTTGAGCTTCAAGAACTCCTCTTTCATATTGGCCATTTCCTTCTCTGCTTCAGCAGATCTCAGTAATGGTTTAATTTTAAAGAAGAGTTTCATCCATGGCCAATTCTTGACACTCATGAATGCACGTACATTCCACTGAATCACAAGCAAGGCATCCCTTTTTTAGCAGAGGATGCATAAAAAATATATAATCAAACACCATTTAACATTTGACAGCACATATAAACACATCACTAGATTAAGTATAATATAATGTATGAGATAAGCATTACCTGCGTTCTACCATCTTTTGGTACTCAGCTCTTGAGAGAAGACCACGAGACCTTGCTTGAATTCCAGTGATTATTTTTGATAGACGCTCATCTCTCATCTCCTCCAGTTGGCCAAGAAGACCAGCTTTAAAAAATACCTGATGTAATAGTGGACATTAATTATCACACTCTTTTCCTTTTACAACATTTCAATTATTCCTAGTAGGTGGTGTTACATGACTTACCTTGGTGTGCCCAAACCTGTACTGCTGGTGGTCGATCTCCAGAGAACCCAACAGTTTTTCTGCTCCTTTCTTGCTGTCTATGAACTGTCCCTCAGGGATAGCTGAAGGGTTTAAGATGCGATATCTGCAGAATCACAGAAGGAAGTATTTAAACAAGCAAGTATTGCAGTTAATTCCAGTAATATTTTTCCTTCCCTTAACTCATGGCACCTCTGTTTAAAGTCTCCATAGAGGATTCTGTTGGGGAAGCCCTTCCTGCAGATCCTGATGCCCTCTAGTACACCGTTACAGCGCAGTTGGTGCATGACCAAAGGGTTCTCCATTGCACCAGGAGTCTTTGTCTCATTGGGGATGATGCACCGTACAAAGTGAGGATGTGTTGATCTCAGGTTTGTCATTAATTTGTTAAGATTCTCCTGTAAGGATTCACTTGTTAGCAAATTTGACTAGGATAGAACAAATAGTTTTTAGGTACTGACAGGCATTGACATACCCTGTGAAGTGCAGAGACTGTCTGGAATGATGACCCTTTCTTCTTCTTTTCTTTTTTTCCACTTGCACTGTCTGCTGGGCAAAATATGATTCAAAAGTATGAGTTTTTGTAATTTGTGAGTTATTCATAAATGTTTAATGATAGAGCTAAATTACCATGCAATTTCCTGGATGCAGTGTGGACACTATCGATTTATACCTTGATTTTCACATGTCTTATGATCTCACAATACTTAAAGTATGGTACTTCAAACTGATAGTGTCCATGTTTGAAAAATAAATTACAAGCTCACCTGCATCTGCACTTGCATAGTTGGCAAACAATAAAGACAACAACTTCAGTGAGGATTTCTGGTATAATCCAACCACGGTTTCATTGAGGGGGTCCTTATTCTTTATCAGCCAGTTGTTGATGTTGTAATCCACTGTACCAGCATAGTGAACCAGTGCAAAGTGAGCCTCTGGCTTGCCTTTCACAAGCCTGGGTTTCTGGAAGTTGCTTGATTTCCCAAGGTGGTTGTCATAAAGCTTTGCTTTAAAGGTTGTATCACTGGCTTTCGGAAACATGCATTCCTCTTCAAGGATCGACATGATGCCCATAGGCTGAATGAATCAGGAATATGGAGAAATGGTAATGTCAAAGAAATGCATATATTCTTCCTGTATTTGAAACTTGAAGTAATAATTAGTGACTCACTTTCTCAATGAGATCAATGCAGGCCTGTAAGTCCATGCCAAAGTCAATGAACTCCCATTCGATCCCTTCTTTCTTGTACTCCTCTTGTTCCAACACAAACATGTGGTGGTTGAAAAACTGTTGCAGTTTCTCATTGGTAAAGTTGATGCAGAGTTGCTCAAAGGTGTTGAACTGTACACAAATATGTAATAGCAAAATTGCAGTAACAGTTTTATGTACAAAAAATATATACATTTGAAATGCTGTGGTGTAACCTCAGGTGTGTTAAAATAAGCATTCAGTACTCACATCAAAGATCTCAAAGCCAGCAATATCTAGCACTCCAATGAAGTACTGGCGTGGCTGCTTTGTCTCCAGAGACTGGTTGATTCTCACCACCATCCAGAGGAACATTTTCTCATACACTGATTTTGATAAGGCACCAATAGCAGAGTACACCTGAAATAACCAGGACATAAAAGATTTGTATGTTTTATTTTCGTTCTCTTATTGTTGTTAGCTTGGATTAAGATGACTTACTTGCTGGACACTTTGTCCCTTAGTGACCCACTCATTTCCAACTTTGACCCTTGGATGGCAAAGACCCTTAATAAGGTCAGCAGAATTTAGACCCATTAGATAGGCTGCTTTGTCAGCATCTGGAAATCAAGATTCCTTACATGAAGCATGACTGCAAGAAATAAATGAATTTGCTGCATTTTGGTGTCAGCTTTCATTCCTTACCTTCAGTTCCATCAGATTCCGCTTGTTCTTCTCGCTGCTTTAGCTTGAACTTCATGTTGCCGAAGTGCATAATGGCTCCAGTCAGCTTGTACACCGAGTTCTTTTCTTCTTGTGTAAAGCCCAATACATCAAAGGCACTCTGTGAAAGTAGAAGGCTTGTGTATGTTAGTGCCTTAAGACATGAATGTTATGTGGCCAAATATCATTATGGTTTTTGGTAACTTTTTATTTTAGGGTTCAGTTCTCACTATTGACTAGTTGATTATTAGCATGCATATTACTAGGATATTGGCTGTTTATATACTTATAAAGCACATATTAATGCCTTATTATGCATGACCTTATTTTACATCCCTTAATCCTACTCAATACCTAAACTTAAATGCTACAAAAACTACCTTACTAACTATTAATAAGCAGTAAATTAGTTGTAAATGTATTGAGGCAAAAGTCATAGTTAATAGTGAATATGTGTTCACCATACTAAAATATTACACCAGCTTTAATGACAAGGAACTTACATCAGTGGCCATTAACTCATCAGCATCATCAATGGAAGCAACTGTTGTCTCGCCCTGAGAGATGAATGCGTAGTCATATGGGTTTGCTGTCACTAGCATCATCTCTGTTTAAACAGTTTCGATAGAAGAGAGAGAGTACACGATTACATTCAACTCTATCTAGATTTTGTATTATTTGAGTCTCTGAAGTTATTTTATTTGTTCACCAAGGAGCTCAGGTTTTTTGTTGGATAAGATTTGATAGAAGATGTGATAGTCTCTCTCAGCTTTTAACTGAAAGACCACACGAGACTTCTCTAGGAGGTCTAGACAAATAGAAAGAACATAGTTTTATAATGTACAATAAGTCCACTATAATTTGTAATTTGCATTTGAACAGGGATCGTTTTGACAACATTGGAAAATTGGAAATCCATTTTTAGTTGTTAAGTAAACGTACACTAGAATTAAATTAAATGCAAAATGAATGAAAAGTTTGCAAAAAAAGAGCAGACATACATGTTTCAATGTCAGCAGATGCCAGTTTTCCCCTTGTATCGAAGTGAATTCGGATAAACTTTCCCTAAAGAAAATATGTTACACCATGTTGCATAAAACTGATTATACAGTGCAATTTTGATTTAGTACACGTTCACTTACAAATCTTGATGAGTTGTCATTTCTGATGGTCTTAGCATTACCAAAGGCCTCCAATGCAGGGTTGGCCTGGATAATTTGATCCTCCAGGGTTCCCTAGATAAGGAGATCAAAAACATATTTAAAACATTTGGCATTAAAAGCTTTGTCTTGTTAGCACATCTATATTTGTCCCTTTCTTTAAGAAGCACCTTGTTTTGAGCAACCAAGTCCTTTTTCACTCCACTTGCTGCAATGCTGGCGAAGTACTGAATGACTCTTTTAGTATTCACAGTTTTCCCAGCACCAGACTCTCCACTAGGGTCATAAATAAACACTATTATCATGAGAAATGGATGAAATGGCCACAATGTTCAAAACGAGTGTTCTTCAACTCAACAAATAAAATTTGTCAGTGACATCAAAATTGAATCAAAAGGCTGGAATAGAGCGTACAAGTTAGATATATACTTATATAATAGTTTTAGAGTATACTTTGATTATATGGACGAGCAGTATGAACGTTCCACAAGATATCTTTGTGTAAGAAGTCATGACTTTCAACGACGTGTAGATTACTGTAGCTATGCAAATGACCCATAAAAAGAGAAATACAGAAGACTTCGCCTTATGACAAAATTTAAGTAGCAATAGAGTGACTTTACATGCAGTGTGCTTTGTCACTTACGTGATAAGAATAGACTGGTTTTCTCGGTCTGTTCAAGGACAGAATAGTTTGGTTTTATTATTGGTGCTGATTTCATAGTGTAAATGTTTATAATTTTTTGTTTTTGGTTATTTTTGTGAGTATTACCTGACAGCATGTATTGATAGGCGTTATCAGAGATGGAATAGATGTGAGGAGGAGCTTCAGCCCTCTTCTTCCCTCTATAGGCATTAACCACCTCCTGATTGTACACTGGCAGCCACTTGTAAGGGTTGACAGTGACACAGAACAGCCCTGAGTAGGTCTGTAGAACAGAAGTATTAGTAGAGTTTTTAAATAAAAGTATAAATGTTTGGTTTCAGAGAAGCAGCTGAACCTCCTGTATACTCACATAGATCATCCATGCTGCATAGCGCTCTTTGAGGTTATACAGCACAGCGGGCTCATGGAGAAAGGTCAGCATTGCCATGTCTTCGATTTTATCAAATTTGGGGGGATTCTGTTGCATAATGTCACTCTCTTTGACAGTGACAGTCTGTACAAATAAAGGATCAAGTTTAGAGCAGAGTTTTCTAACCAAAAACCCCAAAGGAACTGTAGGAGGACAGTGAGATGGAAATCAATCCAAAATTAAATTGAATAAAAACATATAGTTTTTAGAACACAAGTGTTAAAGTGTTAAAACTGGCTAATAGCAAGGCGTGTCCAAACAAATTCTGGTTTAGACTTAGTTGTACAATGTTCAGCATAAATTATTTCAGTATACAGTTGATCTGTTCAATGCATTGTTCATTATGTAGCATATTTTAAGACTTTTGAGAAATGAAGCCTCCTTAAAAAAAATCAAACATATGTTCAATGTTTTTGGTCTAAATTATGTAGTGGCTGATCAAATATTCACAGAAACCTTGGTGTTTCATAAAAGATGTAAATCACATTCTTTTTGCACTGACCTTCCCTCCCTGTGTCTCCACAATGACTTTGCCATCCTCTCGACTGGTGATGGTGCCTTTAACAAACTCCTCAACTGAATCCGGCACAAAGCATTCCTTCTTCAAGTCGAATAGTTTCGTTTGCGCCTCTAGACGCTCCCTGTCAGACTTCCGCAGGTAAGGGGCTGCGGCCCCAAAAACTGCCATTTCAGCATCACCCATAGTTAACCTTAAATTATAATAAAAGAAGGAATTGTGAACTACAAAGAAGAACTAGAATTCAGTGCTTTTCAATGCAATTGTCCAGTGCTTTCATCTGCAACATAAATGTACCTATTAGGTTAATGACAGACAGCAGGTGCAGATGGAGGCTCCAGGTGTTTGCGATTCCTCCTAAAATACAGAGAAAAATGCACTCATAAAGTATATGTACCGATAAATATAACACGAAAACAGTACAGCAATAGCAAATACAAATAGTTTAGGAAGGAATGTACACACGAAAAACCACACAGGCACCGACGATCAGTATGCCGAGATTCAGCACAATAACAGAGACGGGATTTATAAACCGTGATTGCCCCAACCCTATAAGGCCAAGGGCATCTGACCTGTGAGCGCCCCTCCTGGTGTAAGCATATCAAACACAAATAAGCCAATCTTTTGGTGTCCTGGCACTTAGAGGTGTGCCATTGTAAGCGTTCAGGCTGATGGCCAGGAATGCTGAATATCTTTTGTGTGTGTCACAGGAATACATATTCTCCATCACTGACTCTTTGGCCCTTCACCTATCACTCACACATGAATTTATCTAGGCCCCGCTCTTATCTGTAGTTTTGTTATGGTCCAGGACACCATGTTTCAAAGGTGTGGGGGTCTGGCCTTTCCTCAGGGCAGCGTTCACTATGCTGATACTGTGGTTAAATCAAGCCAAGTGCTTTAGTCCTTTAGTTTCCATCCCGTCCCTCTTGTGCCCCACCCTGTCAACTGAACAGGCCAAGCATCGACTTTAGAGAAGGTCATATGGACTGCATACAGGCGCAAGGTCATATGGACGGCATACAGAAACAAGGTCGTATGGACTGCATACAGACACAAGATCATATGGACTGCATACAGACACAAGGTCATATGGACTGCATACAGACACAAGGTCATATGGACTGCATACAGAAACAAGGTCATATGGACTGCATACAGACACAAGATCATATGGACTGCATACAGACACAAGGTCATATGGACTGCATACAGACACAAGGTCATATGGACTGCATACAGACACAAGGTCATATGGACTGCATACAGACAAGATCATATGGACTGCATACAGACACAAGGTCATATGGACGGCATACAGACAAGATCATATGGACTGCATACAGACACAAGGTCATATGGACTGCATACAGACACAAGGTCATATGGACTGCATACAGACACAAGATCATATGGACTGCATACAGACACAAGGTCATATGGACTGCATACAGACAAGATCATATGGACTGCATACAGACACAAGGTCATATGGACTGCATACAGGCACAAGGTCATATGGACTGCATACAGACACAAGATCATATGGACTGCATACAGACACAAGATCATATGGACTGCATACAGACACAAGGTCATATGGACTGCATACAGAAACAAGGTCATATGGACTGCATACAGACACAAGGTCATATGGACTGCATACAGACACAAGGTCATATGGACTGCATACAGACACAAGATCATATGGACTGCATACAGAAGCAATATCATATGGACTGCATACAGACACAAGGTCATATGGACTGCATACAGGCACAAGGTCATATGGACTGCATACAGACACAAGGTCATATGGACTGCATACAGACACAAGGTGATATGGACTGCATACAGACACAAGGTCATATGGACTGCATACAGACACAAGGTCATATGCAGGGCCACACGGAATCTGTGGAATTTTTGTGATTTCTGCAGAATTTTTTGAAAAATCTGGAATTATGAATGGTTTAAAAGTGTAAAAAGGATCAAAGAATATTGGAACTGAAAGCATTACAAATAAAATATAACATTTTCACTTCTTAAATTTAATTTAAGGTTTACAATCCAAATCCAAATAGAACAACCTCTTTTAAAAAAAGCTTGATCTCTCTTACTGCTGGCTACATCCACCAAAGACAGATTAAATATTGCTTTATCAATTGTATTGTTGATTTTAAAATATCACTCTCTCACTAAAAAAGTTCACATTAATAAGCGCAGCCTACTACCTCACAATAACCCCTGCGATTGTGCATGCTTCTCAAATGACGGGCACTGCAAATCTGCGGAAATCTGCGAGTTTTCTGCGGAATTCTGCGCGCGCGCAGATTCCGTGTGGGCCTGGTCATATGGACTGCATACAGACACAAGGTGATATGGACTGCATACAGGCACAAGATCATATGGACTGTATACTGTATAGCTAAAGCCATAATATGCTAATTTACTTCTCTTTTTATGGTACTACACTGCAGGGTTTGGAAAAATTCTGAATCTTACATCTTAGACACATGAAGTTAAATTAGAATGACTGGAACTTAACAAATTCAAAGAATTTAAAGGGCTAGTTCACCAAAAAATTACATTTCCGTCATTAATTACTCACCCTCATGTCTTTTCAAATCCAAAAGACCTTTCTTTATCTTTGGAACACAAATTAAGATATTTTTAATATAGTTAAGATATTTATTTTGTTATTTACTTTCTGACCCCTTATGCCTGCATCACACTACAGGAGTTTTAAAATCCTATCCGATTGTAAAATCTGGTTGCAGCACACACTTCAGGAGAATCTTTGCAGATTTTCTTCCCTCAAATCTTAAACATGCTCACACTACAAGATTTGAAATTCGCGAAGCATCACACACTACAAAATGTTATTAAGATTATCGTGCCAGAGGAAGCGCATCACGTGATCTACGCAACAGATTGTAATCGGGGAAAATGGATACTGTAAAACCGAAAACTTGCTCTATCAATAATGATCGTTTGATGTGAAAAAAAAACAAAAGTGGAAAAATAAACGAGTGTGGATGAGAAAATGTTTGGGGAGACAGGATCAACATGGACTGTCAGTTCTTCAGCGAGAAATGGAGGTAAAATGTACCTTATATTAGTATCATAGTGTGCTAGAATGTTTACCGTTATAATATTGCCTGCCTAGTTCAAAAGCGATAGTGTCACCTTTTCCAGTGTAGATTTGTGCTGTAATATGAAAATACAATTGATGCTAGTATAGTATGTATTATGAAATGTGTCTACTTATAAGAAACAAGGGTTTGCAGCTTTCTCTCTCTCACACACTCACGCACAAACACGCTGCGCGCACATACACACACAGCGCGTGTGTGTATGTGTGTGCGCGGTTTCGCGCGCACATACATACACACACGCACATACATACACACACGCACGCACAAACAATCCCCTCTCTATCTATCTATGTAATTATTGTTATCCGTGTTGTCGGTTTCGCGGTCGCCATTTCGAAATGTCCGTCACTTCCGTCTAGTCGTAGACTTCTTGTTTCCTATTGGCTATTGTGACAGTAGGCTAACTTACTGACGTTATTACAATCTTGCTCATCACAATAAATATCAAACATGTTTGATATGATCGGGGAGAGCCCGATTTATGTGAGAGCAGATCGGGAGGGTCAAGATTTTATCTGTGAATGTCTCACATTACCAGATAATCAGCGCCGAACATCGGACCCGATCGAGGTCGTGGACAAGATTTTTTCTCCGATTCTCGGGAGGGGGAAATCGGGTATAAATCGGTCTAAAACTCCTGTAGTGTGAGCCAGGCATTAGTCAACGTTATTACCACTTTCAAGGCTAAGAAAGGTTCTAAAGACATCATTTAGATAATTGTACCCCAAAAAAACGACCGTGTAGTCTTTTTGAAGAACACTTTTTTTTATGTGGAGGCCAGATTTTTTTAATGTGAAAACAGAATCGTATCGTTTGCAGACTTTGTTAAAAAAAGTTTGCGAACTTGGTTTTTAAAAGTTTGAGGGATGTCCAAAGGGATGCATTTATTTGATTAAAATACAGTAAAACATTAATATTGTGAGTTAATGTCAGTCTCCTATGCTATATGTAGTAAACACAGTGCAGCGCTTCCAGATTCTAAGTCAGAATGGCAGCTCACTATTGGGCAACGCTGTTCACGTGAGCGCCACGACGCATGCATTTTAATGCTGACGCAGGAGCTGGCCAATAATGAGCCGGCGTTCTGACATAGATCCTGGAAGCACTGCAGTGTTTACTACATCAACAGGGTAGGAGACTGACATGGAAAAGAAGAAATTGTTGAATAAATTTTAAATATTGTTCCGAAGATGAACAAAGGTCTTATGGGTTTGGAATGACATGAGTAATTAATGACAGAATTTTCATTCTTGGGTGAACTAACCATTTAAATAAAGTGTTCTTCAAAAAAGAAAGCAAAAAAGAGTAATGATAAAATACATAATAATTACATAACATATTAAAATAGTAAACATTTTTATTGTAATAATATTTCACAATATTAATGTTTTACTGTATGTTTATCAAATAAATGCATCCCTTTGGACATCCCTCAAACTTTTAAAAAGCAACTCTGCAAACGATACGATTCTGTTTCCACATTTAAAAAATCTGGCCTCCTAAATATTGCCCTGGCATTTTTTGTTTTGATGTGAATTTAGAAATAGAAAAGATACATAAGAGGCCATAGTATATTGTGTCCAGTGATACAGGGCTGTAATTAGAAGTCCCCCACAATAATTAGAAATGGCCAAATTGCCTAATATTTGAAATTCTTGCACTGCACTCCATTATGCTGTGCTCTGTATGTCAGTATGACAAAAAGGTTTAAAAGTAAAACAATTGTCTGGTCTGCCTCAGGTGGTGATGGCCAATCAAATTAAAGTAGGCGGGGTTTACAGTCTTTTTGACTCGTTCACAGTCTTCACACAGACAAGCGCGTAAATCTATCGCTTAATGCCATTGCGGGGACTCCATTATTTCCAGTGAAATCACAAAACAAAATGCACACAAACTTGCCCATGCTCTTAATATACAATCATTGAACATCTTTGATTTTAATGAAGAAAAAAAAACTATATGAGGACGGATTAGAACCTGTAACCTTCGACACGGTTTATACATTTCTAGCACCAGACCACAAAGGAATTTGATTGTTGTTAGCAGATCTATGTATTTATTCACTAATGGGAAGAATCTTGAGACTAACGATATATTTTATTCAAATTAGTGCAACTATAATATGCAAATAGTCCCAAAATGATTATTTCCTAGAATAACTAGAATTAGACCTAGAATTTTGTTCACTTTCTTAATGCTTTATAAAAAATAAAAAAAATTGGTTCCCCCAATGTTCAAGACATGGTTATGGGCTTGCAGTGATATGGTGGCGGGCAGGGGTGCTGATGGTTCTTGTTAGGGGAGATTATCAGGGGACGTCACTAATGCAGCACATTCCCAGCCAACTCGGGGTGTTCCCCAGAGAGACCTTTCAACACCTTGTCATGTTCCTGTCATTGCAGAACAGTGGTAAAGACATTTATTATGGCTAAACTCATATCAACACACTGTGGGTTGGAGCTGTCGCCTTTGGGATTTATATTGCACAGTTATTGTGTCAATACTGGACATCCATCTGAACTGACTTTTAACCAGGTACTGTTTTAATATTCATATTTAAATAATTTTAAAAAATGGCTAACACGTTAACATATGGTTAAGGCATATTATATAAAGAAATAACAATGATCATTTTGTTATAGCATTTATGAATCTTGGTTAAAGTTCATTTAAATCAAGAATTACATTGTAGAAAAACTTGTAAATATACTATAAATTATTGTTAATCATTATATATATATATATATATAAAGTATGTTTTATTTAGTTGATTTTTTTAATGTTTATTTAATTTATTTTTTATGTTTATTTAATTTGTTTTTGTTTATTTAATTAAAAAAATTATATATTTCATTTAAAATGTTTATTACCTCATGTTAACTATTTTATATTAATCTATATAACCTACAATGTTTTAGCACACCGAGATGGGGGAAAAAGACTTTAAGGCCCTCATTATTCCAGCTTCAACAAGAGACAGCTGAGATAAAGTAGTTATTGACAGGTTTCTGACAGCATTAGGTAGAGGATAACTAGGTGCTAGATGTAACCATACATCTAGTGACTATTAGCCATAGGAGTATTCTGCATTCCTCATTCCTGAGAGGTCTCACAGTCACACCAATCCCCCGAACAGCACACAGTCACAATAGACTACTTATATATGGCCCCTAAACAGCTCTGATGTCCCAAACAAAAAGTAACAGGATAACAGGTTGTCATAACAATGTCAACCTCCCATTTAATAAACAGGATGTCTGAGAGCACAAAGAGCAGCGCTTGAATAGTGTGAATGTCTTTTATTAGCACTTTGTCTGTTTAACTCTTAATAAAGATCTGCATCAAGTTGGCATCTGAGGTCAAGAGATTTTAGCATGTTTATTTACAACATAATTCATTCATCTTTGATTCCGGATTGTCAGTAGTATTTTTAATTAACTGAATGAATATTTAAATGGATTTTCTCATCTTGAAATTTCAGTATTTGAGCCTTGTGACTGACTGTATGATGCTGGGCGTGACACATGTCAGTGCGTCTGTATCATCTCTGAACTGATTTAGCAGTTATTCCAGCCCAGCGGTGGGACGAAGTACGCCCATGCCATGCAGCTGCCCTGGATGCCAATCAAAGCTTTAGCAGAGGATTAATGCTAAGAGCCAGGGATGACTGTGCTCTTCAGTCAAGAGAACAGACAGCATACTTTATCTGGCTATCATAAGAACCTATTAAAAGGTTAAATGTTGTTATGAAGCAAAATGGTCTCCAATCATCCTGTTAATAATTTAAGCCTTGAGCTTTGCAATATAAAAAGTGATCAACAGTAGAGAATTTACTATGAGATAAGGCTAGTTATAGTAGATTTATTACTGTGCTCATGCAATTTTGCATGCACTGATTTAAAAAAATATATATATATGGGCCAAGAATGTGATAAAACAATAAAGGTGAAATTCATTTTTTATGTTTTTGTAATTGGTATTCTATGAGCATTAGAATATGTGATGTGTTGTTTCATACTGTAACTACAGGATGTTTTAAAGGCACTATTGTGTGGCTATTTAAAGCATAAGGGCAGCTGATAAACCACAGACATGCTGATCATTCTATGAGAATGACACAGTGACTCCAGCCATTCCCACGAGCCCATTTTAAACGTCTCATATTTTAGGAGTCTGTGAACGTCTGGGGCGTCAGTAATTAATATATGTATTGCTGGGGGGGTTGCAATTTCTGATTCCTGTATTTTCAGTTTACACAATGAAATAATAATTATTGTTGAGATTCATTATACACCGATCAGGCATAACATTATGACCCACCTTCCAAATATTGTGTTGTCCCCCTTTTTGCTGCCAAAACAGCCCTGACCCATCAAGGCATGGACTCCTCTAGACCCCTGTCCTGTGGCACCAAGATGTTAGCAGCAGATCCTTTAAGTCCTTTACGTTGCAAGGTGGGCCCTCCATAGATCGGACTTGTTTTTTCAACAAATCTCAAAGCTCCTAAATTGGATTGAGATCTGGGGAATTTGGAGGCCAAATTCAAACCATTCCTGAACCATTTTTGCTTTGTGGCAGGGTGCATTATCCTGCTGAAAGAGGCCACAGCCACCAGGGAACACAGTTTCTATGAAAGGGTGTACATGGTCTGCAACAGTGCTTAGGTAGGTGGTACGTGTCAAAGTAACATCCACATGGATGGCAGGTTTCCCAGCAGAACATTGCCCAAAGCATCACACCGCCTCTGCCAGCTTGTTTCCTTTCCATAGTGAATCCTGGTGGCACGTGTTCTCCAGGTAAGCGACGCACACGCACCCGGGCATTCAACCCGGCACCCGGGTAAAAGAAAACATTATTCCTCAGACCAGGCCATCTTCCATTGCTCCTTGGTCCAGTTCTGATGCTCACATGCCCATAGTTGCCGTTTTCGGCAGTGGACAGGGGTTTAGCATGGGCACCCTGACTGGTCTGCGGCTATGCAGCCCCATATGCAACAAATGTGATGCACTGTGTATTCTGACACCTTTCTATCAGAACCAGCATTAACTTCTTGAGCAATTTGAGCTACAGTAGCTCGTCTGTCTGATCAGACCACATAGGCCAGCCTTCGCTCCCCACGTGCATCAATGAGCCTTGGCCGCCCGTGAACCTGTCGCCGGTTCACCACTGTTCCTTCCTTGGATCACTTTTTATAGATACTGACCACTGCAGACCGGTGACCCAGTCGTCTAGTCATCATAATTCGCAATATTCGCTCAAATCCTTACTCTTGCCCATTTTTCCTGCTTTTAACACTTCAACTTTGAGAACAAAATGTTCACTTGCTGCCTAATATATCCCACCCACTAACAGGTGCCGTGATGAAGAGATAAGCAGTGTTATTCACTTCACCTGTATATTCTGGTGTAATTCTAAAGAACATGACATGCAGTTAAATATAATAATACATTTATTTGATTGATTAAATATATACTACCCCATTCTTACTGACAAACACAGGGATGAGTTGAGCATCTATATGTGCATAAGGCTTGTACCTGTACAAGGTTTACTTTAGGTAGAGATGAAGAGTATATACATCAAAGAAAATCATTTGAGAGAGTCTATATCTCAAAAGGCTACGTGGACCATCTAAATAAATACAGGGTTCATAGATTCATAATGTCCATTAATAAAGGTCTGACATCAGCAGCTTGACAATACACAAGCTGTAAATGATAGTGAAGTGTGAAACGTTAATATTAATGCATTGTATTCAGTATTATAGGCCTAAATTTGTGATTTTATGTTCACTTTCCAACCCCTATTTTTATATATTATATACAAGTATTTGTTGCCCTCTGGCCCATCATTCAGGCATTAAAAATAAAAACTCTTATTTTGAAAGATATTCTGACTTCCCACAGCGCAACTTCAAATTTTACTTGAATCCTGTGAAACTTCAATTCAAGAACCAGGGGGCGTCATTGCATAAGATACTATGATTGAGTTGCTCATTGGTTGAAGCGAGAGTTTTTTAAGCGCCTCCTTCTGGTAAACGGTTGTATCCAATGAACACAAGCTGAAAACTGCTTCTCTTCAATAAATCTATTGTACAAATTTATATAATATGTAAAAAATGCAGAACGTTTTCTGTGAGGGTTGTGTTTAGGGGTAGAATTAGAGATTGTATACAGTTTGACCACATGTATAAAAATCATGTCTATGGAAAGTCCCCATAAAACATGGAAATCCAATGTGTGTTTGTGTCCTGGTAAACTCTAAGTTATGTGGACAAAATGTCTGCACAAAGATTGCAATATTCTAAATCCTTGTCCTTGTGAGGACATTTTTTGCTCCTCATGAGAAAAAACAACATAATCAAACTAAGTGCTTTTTTGTTTTAAATGTAAAAATGTACAGTATAAAAATCATTGTGTCAATGTTACCATAAAACACGATAACTCTGTGTGTGTGTGTGTGTGTGTGTGTGTGTGTGTGTGTGTGTGTGTGTGTGTGTGTGTATATATATACATGATTTATAAGGACACAAATTAGTATTATGATGTGTATTACACTGTTATTACAATGTAAACGTGGTTTATGAGGACAGTTCCTCGTGATTAAAATGATTTTGGTTTAGGGGTTAGTGTAGGGGGAATTTACAGTTTGTACAGTATAAAAAACCATTACACCAATGGAATGTCCCCGAAATGATAGGTGTATGTGCGTGCATGCGTGTGTTTAAACATTTGAAATCGTCGACCTGATGATCATTGACATTTGGTTATTGTTATCTTATGTGATAAAACATTCTTGGCTTGAATATAGACTTTAGTCAGGGTAGCATATACTTCATTTTTGACAGGAATGAAAATGAGACTGACAGACATACAGTTTCTTAAATGGATTGTTATTTATTTATATATTTAACATGCCCATTGTTCAGCTGACGAAACATCTAAGACTTTCAGTAGAAAGAAACTCCATTAAACATTTTTGAATGTTGTGATTTGTTAATCTATCCCTCACAGCATTGTGTTAATTTGCATAAAATTCAATATGTCATCTATAGCTTCCTTTAAATAGAAAGTTCCATTCACAATCTTCATCTAAACAAACTAAAACTACTATAATCATATAAAACCCTTTATATTGTGGAAATATATGTACAGAATACTTCAGTGTGTACACACTGCATGCTCTTAAATCACATAGCAAACACTACATTTATCTTAATATGGAGCTAATTAAAGAAAGCTGAGAGAGAGGGAGAGAGAGACACTTACACTTTTTTTATTTTGAGAGAGAGAGAGAGAGAGAGAGAGAGAGAGAGGTGTTTGTAAGAGCCAGAGAAGATAGTGCAGCTGGTGCAGACAGTGGAGGCCATAAAGAGACTCAGTGATTGACAGAGACAGACAGCACCAACAGCTGAATCTAAGAATGGAGAAAGCAGCAGAGACGGATGAACATACAGTACAAAGGTTAAAGCTAAATATGGCTGAATTGAAAAGCACCCCAGTAACTGTACATACTGACATTTATACAGCAGTGAACCAGACATTTTAAGCGCACTACTTGAAGCTCATCCTGAAAAGAGCACTAAAATATGATACCGAGATGTTTAAGTGTCACGTTCACATTAGCTGTTGTGATCATTTATTCACATTTGTCATCATTTACCATTTGGTCCACTACAACGACAATACAGTTACAGAGCATTTTTACACAGAAGTGTCTAATTGCAACATGACACCCGCCAACACGAACGTACAGAAGGCGACAACATTTCTTTTTCTGTTCTGAGGGGGTGGGGAGTGGGCCGTGTGAAAGGTGCACGAGACCCTCTTAGAGCAGTTGTGCTGCTAGAAATGAAAGAGACCGCGGATTAAAAGAACATGGAAATCGGGAATGAACTGGATTTTCTTTCTCTCGGATACAAGGTGTAAACGGAAGTTGTTGGCTGCAAGCACATGAAGGGGGAGTGCTCCCAGATTTCCGGAAAGATAAAGATCAGAAGAGAGATAGGCCATGAATATCTCCTGAAGGTTAGAAGACAACCAAGTATAAGAAGAGGAAAGTACTAAAGTAACACATGCCATTTTTATTCCTGGATTAAATGCATCAATATATGTGACTAACTATAGAAGCATATCTAAAACATGCATTGCTAAAAAAGTGATTCCAGTGACTGAGAACATCCAATTGGAAAATACATTTGAATTTTGAATTTGAATTCATTGGACATGCTGTTTGATTACTTACATAAATTCATTGTGTATTTTTTACTTTTACATTAGAGGAATTTTACAACTTTGACACATTGCAGCTGTCACTGAGGAAGTTTTTGTAGGATTCTGGGAGAAACTGGACTCTTAACAACAAACACTCCATATGTAATTCAGTGGTGTGGTTAAGGAAAAATACAAATGTTTCTAAACTCTATCCTTGTGGTCATTACTGACCTGGCAGCTGGACTTCTCGGCAACGCATCATTTCGACGTCATTTTCATTTGTTGCTGTCAGCATTGCTTTTGTTTGGGCCCCTCCTGAGTCTATGGGTTTCCCATTATAGTGTGTTTGCAAAGAGGACTCACTTTCTCTACAGGTAAGCATCGCAAACACAAATGTGCAAATGAATGTCATTAAAATTCAATTAAGCAATACCACACTAGCAAGCACACTGGTGTTCTGCAGCCTCATGCCAATCAAGACAGCATAATTACGAGTGAGACATTGCTTCTACACAACAGTTCGATAAGTTTATATTGACTAACTTACATTTTTATATATTGCCTTATAATATATATATATATAAATTTTATTGCCTATTCTTATTGTCCATTTTTGCTCCGCAAGTGAAGATATTTCCTAAATAATTCCAAAAGATATTTTTCTGAACAAATGCATTTTGAAGGAATCGGTTGAGTGAACGGGTCAATGACTCACTCATAAAGACAGCAGCATCTGAATATGCATGTTTCCCTACTGTATAGTAGACATATGAGTGAATGAAAATAGTACGAGTGGATACTTTAGTGACTTAGCAACCTTTAAAAAGTGTTCTGTATAGTATGAATCAGGAGCATTTCTAACTAGGCCCGCATCAAAAAAGTACCTATAATTTGAGGCTTTTTTGTTTTGTTTTGTTATGGAGACATATTGTGTTTACATAAAGTACAGTCATTCACAAGCTGCATATGCAATAAACAACTGCTTCATTACTGACAATTGCACTTGCAAATGAGAGCAAACTAAATATAGAATACAAGGCTGTGCTTAATATTAATAAAGTAATGTCATTCATCATTCATTTTTAGGGTTTTCCTGCGCTCAGGCTGGGGCTGGACCTGCATCTTTGTTGGCTCTTTTGTCTTTGTCCTCTCTTTCTCAGTTCGTCGCTCACTCACAATTTCCCTGCGACACCTTTCTCGGCTAGCTGTGGCAGGGGGGTTGTGGCTGGGCTTCCGCAAACTGCTTTGTCTATTGGAGAATGCCACCGGGAGCTGTTATGAGCCCCTCAGCTCCACTCTTGAGCTGGCTTCAGGGACCAATGGAGATGGCCAACCTTTATTGCTTTTACGGGAAGGTGAAACAAAGGAGGTCTGTGTCCGCTCTGGCATGTTGTGGCGTGGCTATGAAGTATCTGAAGATGCCCTCCTGCTGTGTTTGTGCTGCCTGCTTCTAGCTGAAGAGACTGCAGTATTTGGGCCATACCTTAGCCTGGGTGGACCCTCTGAAGCCCCGCTGCGCATCCTCTTCCTGTTCTGTGTCCTGCTGTTGAGTCTCTGGGTGTTCCTGCTGCTCTGTCTGCTGGCTTACTTCCCACAGTTTCCTACTCAGCTTCTGGGAGGCGCTCTGGGTTGTTTGAGCTGGAGAGCATTGTATCAGGGCTGGTACCGACTTGGACCTAGTTGGTACTGCCCCGGGAGGCCAGGGGTGGGACTTTTGTCTACACAGAGCAAACAGGATGAGACCACTGAGACGCTGTGTGAAACTAACGCTAAAGACATCAACTAGAGAAGGATTGAGGAATTAAAGCTTGGCTGAATTTGAACCAATTATATGCAGTGCTGTATTATACCAGTGAAACCAATAGAATATACAGCCAATGCATCTGTCAAGACAAAATTTATGTTTATGATATAATTGCTGGAATTTATATACTTAATTCAATACATACATGCTAAATACTCACTCAGATCCTGATAATGAAAATGTGGGAAAACATGGCTTTCCAACATCATAGGTGGGGGTCAAGAAGGAGCAGAGTCCAAAATAAAAAGTAATAATCTCATCCATGTCATTCCAAACCTGTATTTTTGTTTTGATGTTGTTACATGATTTCCAATGCCGTTTGAACCTCATTGGCTTACAAAGTATCTTTTGCGTCAGAGTAAATAAAGTCAAACACATTTAGAACAGGCGAACTATCCCTTTATTGATTTCAAGATTTGTTTGCCAATAATTTTACTGACAATGACAAATTAAGAGACAAAAGAGACATAACATTAATTTATTAGGTTCCTCCTTGACAATTTCAGTTTGTTTTTGTTTTATTACAAAAATACTCAGAATTTCTGAAAATCAGCTTTAAATAAAAATAAAAAAAACCTTGTGATTTAATTATGCTCAAACGCATATGTAATGTAAGGACAGATATTAATTCTGGGTCAGTGTGGGGTTCCTTTACACTTTGCCAACCTCTCTAAAATTGACCCATCTCTTGAACAAAGCTTTCAAAAACCATCAGTGGTCTCATGGCAGACAAAATGGGGTATATATAGAGATATAAATGCCAATTTGGACCACAACATTTTTAATACCCACAAAGCATGCTTCAAATTTCTAATGAAAAAGTTTAATAAGGCAAGAGTAGGAATAGCTCCCAGTTAAAAATGACAATGGTAATAAAGTAGATTCTTTACGTACATCTTAAAAAACCTGTTCAACAAAACCTGAACTTTGAAAAGAAGAAAAAAGGTGATGGAGACGCACGAAGAAAAACGTCTTGCCTGCTGAGATGAAGCTCCAAATAAAAGAAAAACATTCTCTGAAAACTTGCTCAGAGCATTATAAAAAGGCATGTTCCTTCACAAAAGTATAATAATCCTGGACGGTGGTTGGTATAGACAGTCAGGAACCATTCATCATAGGAATTTCAGATGTGACATTGTCCAGTGGCTGCCAGTGGCAATCCATGAGTGAATCATAGAGCTCCTCACTGCGCTCCATGTATTGCTTATTTAATGCATCCACATCCACTTGCAGGTTTGGGTCTGAGGGACAATGAAAGATGGTGAGTAATGCACTGATGCGTGTTCTTGCTATAGAGTGTATGCACCGACGTCACTTTCCCAATGGAACACGCCCCCTCAGCCGAGACTTAGTGGCAAAACTGCCTGCTGCATGACTGGATTTAATAGGGAAATTTAAATTATCAGTTTAAACTAAAGGTTGGACTCGATAGTTATCCTTACAACTTACCAAAGATGCAGTGATCCATGGATATTGACATGCAGCCAGGATTCGTGATCCCTGACATTTATGAGCCTGATTTAGACGCAGAGGAAGTGCATAAAACAAATTTGCCTGTGAACGCTTTATATAAAATACAAAATAGGTAGGTCTAAATCCGGGTGATGACTTAGAGCAATGTTACAAATAGTTTTATATCGTCCAGCCCTTTAGTTTTTGTCAGTGCTTATTGTAAAACATCCAATCATGCAGAATATAAAATTGTAAATATTTAATAGATGAGTTTGTTGTCAATACAATATATAGGGTATGATTTTACTCTATAATTCAACATTGACAAAATTATATAAATTCACGTTTCGCTGTCTGGAGTCCAGTTGTTTCTGTGAAGTGCAGAAACTCATTTGCTTCACTTTTCTGTAGCTTTCAGCAGTCTGTAAAAATATACCTCAGTATCTTGTCAAATCTATCTGTACCGTCAATCTCAAAGCTCTTTCCTGTTTTAGATGTGTGTTTTTCATGGAATTCACACTGAAAACCAATGGTGCCAACTCAGTGGGCGTAACCACAGTCACTACGGCTGAAGGAGACGTCACGTGCGTTCCCTCTATAATCAACGATTAGGTCATTTTAATCAGTGGAACTAAATATTACCTTCAGCAGGGTCCTCCTCAACATCCTCAGTGCCATCATGGGACTGAAACAGCAAAATAAAGATGGTCAATTCCAGAACAGAAATGGTTTAGAATAAGGACAAAAACAATATTTATTAATCTTGTGTTTTCTGTAGCTGCTAAGATACCTCTGTGGATCCCTGCATGTCAGGGGTGATGGGGGGCACTCCCATAGGTGGGGGCATCATCCCGTGTGGAACTGGGGTGTAGCATACGGGTTATATCCGTAGTTGTAACCGCTGTACTGATCATAGCCCCACTGTGGATAGTAGCTGTTATAGGGCTGTTGATAGTACTGCTGTTGATAGTTGCTGTTGTAGCTGTTATTCTGGTTGTGGAAACTGCTTGATTTGTTGCTAAAATGTAAAAGAAATAACTTAAGTTTTCATGTGCATTTGTCAGGTTTAAATATCAGGACTGACAATGAATATACATCAAAATAAAAGAAAATTACATATGTAATAAAAAAGTATGTACTTTTTTATTTAAATATTGAATCAATATTCAATTTATCTCTTAAAATAATGAGTCAAACATTAAATCACATGAAACATACCCTTTGTTGACGGCGATGCTTATCCTGATGGATTTTCCTCCCAGGCCGGATGCGTTCTGAAACTCCTCAAGGGCTTTCTTCTGTTCATTCTCATCGCTAAACTTCACAAAGCCATAACCCCTGTACATTTGGGAACACTAGATCATCAGCACCCGTTCTCTCATTCTTCATGCGCCTCATCATGCAGTATATACATATTTCAATATGTATTCAGAAAGTTTAAAAAAATTATTTGATTGTAGAACTGAAACTTCTCTTTTACTTTTAACATGAAGTAGCATCACTTCAATTGTGAGTTGCTCTTGCTTACCCTATATGGGGAAAACAATAGTTTTAGCAGATTTGTAACAACGGCAAATCACATCCATGTATTGTTGGCCCTTTTTTAGGAGAGGGAGGGTAAAGAGTAATCGACTGAAAATAAGCTTTTAGAAAATATAAAATGGAAAACCTCATTTTGTGGTGAAGATCAGTAGGTCAAACTGTCAGAGAAAGCCACGTAAGGTTATGCAGGACATTTTGTGATGGCTAAAACATTTCATACCTGGAGTTCCCATAGGGATCTGTGACAACTTTGGCTCCTTTGCATGAAGGGAATTTTTTCAGAAAAAACTGATGAAGCTGGTAGTCATCCACTTCTGATGTGAGATCTCCAACAAAGACAGAGAATTCTGGGCTGAGGAAGAAAGTAAACTACATAAAGTGAAAACAACCACCACAATTTAAAATTTTTAGGTGACATTGTAAAATCCACAAAAAAAGCAGCTGGGTCATTCTGTGGTAAACCAAAGTAATTTTGGGAGCTTCCCCAGTTAAACATTTTCTGAAGAAAGACAAATATTAAGTGAAGAAAGCCAAACTATTTAATGTCATGGATGAATAATGACTAATAAATATTTTAGTAATTGACCATTTCATGCTAGGGCACTAACAGTAAGGCCCTATGTTTCAATCCCATAGATATGGGGATCTCAATGTGGCATGGATCCATGACTAAATTGTTTAATTGTAGGCTACAAAATTTAATTGGTTATAAAAGCAAATGTGGGTCACTGCATACATCAAAACATCTGCATAGAACAGTGGTTCCCAACCTTTTCCAACTCGCAGCCCACTCAAGTTTCTGCGGCAAGAATTTTAACACACCCGACTATGTTTTGCATTGGTTAAAGAGGGCATTTCTACGGTCACTGTGTCAATTTCAATTTCGAGAGTGAATTCTGAATTTGCAATGTGTACATGGCCGTTAATCAATCAAGTCGTCTACACTGCACAGTAAATCTCGTGTCTACACTGTTAAAATGAGAGGATTTGCAAGCTTGCATAACTCAGCACCAAACGGCATGAGCGGTGAGTGGATTCTGACATTCTCTGATTGGCTATTGTGTTCAAGAAAGCAACAGTTGTGTCTGTGATTGGCTACATTGCTCAATACTGCAAAAGCATGTTGTAAATAAAATAAATAGAAATACATTCTCCAGAGCACAAACACAAATATGCACCGTGTTTGCCAAATTGGTCGCCAATATCCTATTGTTCCCTCTTCAACTGAGGGTGCTCTTTGAGTGGTGGAACCGGGTTTGACTGAGCTTCAAGAGACTCATTTAGACAGGCTTAATGTGCAGCTTATTTTGGTAAAATAATATGTAAAACTAAAAAAGTTAAGTAACGCTTAAAAGCTACATTTCAACTTAATTTCAGCAACAGCGTGTTCTCCGCTCCCACACGTAAAAAGTAACATTAGTAATACTTTATTTTCCTTTATTATTTTAGCTTTATTTTTTGTATTTTTGATGTCGGGCACTGCTGAAGATTTATTCTTACTTGGAGATGAAGAGCGAGCTGCTTTTATCCTTTTCAGCGACCCTGTTGATAACCATTTATCCATGTTTAAATCTGTTGTAGCCCACAGTAACTGTATGCAGCAAAAGTATGGTAGATAAATTGGTGGTTTATTCTTAACATGACTGAACAGCAAGCTTAAATACTAAATACACAGTAACAGTTCAATATTTCTTTTTTTGTTATTGTATTATATTTAATTTGTATTAATTAGTTAAAAAAAACAGTTTTTGCGCAATACTAACTTTAAAAAAATATATATTATAATTAATTTATAATCCCTGCACACAAGAGACTTGATGGTGTTTCCAAACAAAAAGTAGGCAAAAGGCCAATATAATGCATCCCTAATAATGATGTTGCTGTCTTTTATTTCTCATCACTGACATTTGGCCTTAAATTTTAGGTTAAAATTTTCATTTTAACCCCCCTCTACAAAATAGTGGATTACTCAGTATATATTTATCTATTTATGGCATTTGATATTTTGGATTTCATCCCTTTTTTTCATTAGTATTTCTTCATAAAACATATGAACAAAATGAAAATCAAGCCAGGCACCTCTTGCTGCTGGGTCACAGAATGACCCAGCTGCTTTGCGTTTGGTTTCCAAAAAAAAAAAAAAAAAAAGAGAGATCAGAAACAAAAATGTTATTCTGGACATTGTGTGCTTACCCAGGCTCTGGCCTTTTCCCATAAGTTGCATAGTTTAGCTTGAACTTCCTGGGCTGAAATGAAAAGAAACAACCATTGAGCAAACGGAATGACACTTTGCCTGTAGTATGGACATAATTCGCTAACAAAGCATCTTATTATTTAAGTAAGGAAGCTATTATTTCCACATACCTCCACCAATCAGTACTGGCTTTATCCCATTCGTCAGCTAGTTCCTAACAGAGTTTATTCACCAGCTTCAAACAAAGTCATTTTATAAACAGCCTCAACCACCTTCCTTAGGGAAGAAATTGAGCTCTGTAACTTTCCCATCACTAGTAATATATAGAGTAATAACTGAAATGTCTCATGAGGTGGGGGCCATGCTGGATATGCCTTCCTATAATAATCTAAATGCATGAATGTATTGAAATCAAATATAGCTTAAATTGTATAGATGAACTACACAATTTAATGGGTGCAAGTTCGGCATCTCACCGGATTTGATCCTGGAACCAGCTTCCCATTAAGCCTCTGCACACACCGATCAACGCTGGCCTCATCTGACATCTCCACAAAACAGTATCCAGCCGAGCCTCTGAGGAAACAGAACAGTTATTTGAAAATCAGATAAAAAGACAAACAGTATAAGACTTTTTACTTATCGCCTTGAACAAGGGAAAGAACTACAATCCTAAAAAGCATGGCAAAAAGCAAAATAATGGTGAGAAATTGATTTATAGATGCTTATTTTTATATAGAATATATGTCACCAGATCTAAATATTTTTGAGACACTATATTTTGGGCCACTGTTAAGGACTTGTATCTGCTATTCCCAAGACGAACTGATGCTGTTTGGACACAAAAGGAGGCCCTACACCATATAAAGGATTGTGGTCTAAAACCAGGCATTTCAGTTTCATTGCCCAACCCCTGTTAGTGACCATTAAAAAATCCCTGTGGAGAAAATGAATGGGCTATTTCACATCTGGAACCGACTGCACTATTTAGAGAAGAGATGTAACCTTACCCGGTAACTCGATGTGTAATAATTTTGACACCGTAGGCTGTCTCTCCCATTGTGCTGAAAGCTTGCTTAATGAAGTTTTCATCCATGTATGGGTCTAGCTGAAAAACAAATAATGAGATGAATAGCCTGTAATATATTTCCAGCATATCTATGTCAACATATTGTCAATATGTAAAACATGTTAATGATTTACAAGAGAAAGAAAACAAGAAAGTGCGTCACGTGTCCGTTTACAGCGCAAGCACCAGCGACGTAAAACTTTCATAGGACTAAGTTAATTTAACTTAGTTTAGTTAGTTTCACCATTTTATTTAACTCGAAATCATTACCCGGAAATGCAGTTTATTTCTCATTATTTATACTACGACACAAAAGCACTTACGCAAATATAAATAAAATAAACATGAGCAAACGAACAACGGATTAATTAGAACTATATTTCCCAAAATACGATAGAATATGTATTTCAATTTGGTGTATATCCATTATTTATTTCTGTAGTGACTTATTGTGTTTAGTGTTTACTTGTTCCGGCCTGTTGGTCGTTCTTGCGTAACATTGAGCTAAACCCACATGCTGCTGTTTTCCAACCTAACGTTACATACTCGTTGAATTATCGAAGAAAAGTAAGCAAAAACACAATACTTACATCACCCATCCATAAGCTTGTCATTCTGTTGAACATCTTGGCGGCTAAAATTGTTGCACCCCAGAGGTTTGTGAAATTAAACGATAGTTGGCTGCTGAATTTGCGTGGTGGTTAGTAAAGCTAGCAGAGCGTTTCCTGAAGACACACTTCCACTTCCGCTTCCGGCCGCGCAGCTCTTTCTGATCCAGTGAGTTCACTCCCTCCTGGAAGTCTGTTTATTTGGTTCACTCGTGGACATGGTTAAGCACTCCAAGTTCTGGTAATAATTCATGCATGGTTTCATTTCCAACAGCTACTGTTTTTATACTTAAAAATAGATAAAAAATGCAGCTACATACGCAAAGCGTGTTGCGTATATGTTATTCCGAGTTTGACTTCAAGGGGCAGTAGTGAGTTTTGAAAACTCCTGCCAGTCTTCCAGCAGAGGAAGAGACGCAAGCCACGTGATGACTTTGGTATGATATTGATGGAAGGAAGCTGAAGCCGAAATGAACACGTTACGAACAACATTTTTGCGCTTTTCGGGGGCACAGAGTTTGTGTTGGTATGTGGCACCATACATTTCTTTAAAAAAACGAGTTTTGGTCAATTAGATTGCTGAACGTTTGGTTAACTGTGAATTGTAACCACCAGCGTTAGTGTTAACCTCAATTCACGCGCGCCTTAAACGCAATTAAATCTCAATTATATTAATCTATTTCGAATATATTGCAAAACCACAGCTAGATTAGATATAGATTGCACTAGAACATAGTGACAATTATATATTTTTTACTGTGCAGAAATGCAGTCCAATAAATGCAGATCTCTTTAAGAGCGACACTATGTTTTTATTCACTTTCATTTTACAATAGTCTAGCAACTCAGACCAATGTACAAAGTCATCTGTACATTGTCACTCTGCCTTTCAGTGTTGAGGTACGCTGCGTTGCAGTCTTCAGGGCTAATTTACAGTGCATGCATTTATGTGTAAGTATTTTACATTATGTTCTTATCTTTCAGGAGTAATGGCAGTCCCCCTACCATATTCAGCTGCAGTCAACTACGCTCTATCAGTTCTTTGGTTCTGTCAAGGGCAGGGGGCGAGCAGAAAACTTTCCTCCAAGAAAACCTGAACACCAAAGCAGAGGGAGCCTGTGTTTTCCAGCAACTACTCTGGCACCATCAACAGGTCCGCACAGTCAAGCGTGGGACAGAATATCAACCAAAGAACATCAAAAGAAAAAGGACCCATGGTTGGATCAAAAGAATTAGCGCTCCAGGTGGAATCGAAGTAATCCTGCGCCGAATGCTCAAAGGACGAAAATCCCTCACACATTGAGACTCTGACCGGACAGTTGCTTTGATATACCTTTCAAGTGAATCTCAGTTGAATGTCAGCTGTGCAGTAGAGTTTTTGGGGTTCTATTTAAAATAGTTGTCAAATTAAACGAATGCACAACAGTAGCATCATTGGATGTTTAATTTAATTTAATGGATCCCATTCTTCTTTATACTTCCAGGTCCGCTGTATGCAGTGTTATACTCAGATCAGAGCATTTACTGTGTGTTTCATAAATTACATCAGCTCTCATAGAAGTTAGGACAGGGAGTATATGTGACAAGTTTAAAATCAAAATAATATTATACAAATAAAAACCACATTTGTCATGATATATGGTATCATATTTTATTTAAGCATTATAGTTAATTTAAAAAAGTGATTTGATGTGCATTTACTTGGTATTATGGTAATAGTACAAAAGTAAAAAAAAAAAAAAAAACGGCTCTGAAGCAACTTGGTGTATATTGTGTCTGATAAACTGTTTTTTAAATGTATTTTCACAGTTATTTTTTATTGCATTATGGGTTCACACATAAGATCAAAATCAGCAAGGGCAATACAATATTTTTAGATTGTCATATTTACGGTTTCATGTAAGAAAAATAATAATGCATAGAAAAATAGAAAATCTATACAATTTTTATGATTACATTGCTCATTCAAATGTCCTTTCTTGCCTGCCCATGCCTAAACAGATTTTATCATGCAGGTGATTTAGCATGCCGCCTTCAGTGAGTAAACAATATGGAGATCTCAGATTAACATATTGTATTAAAATGATCTTTGACATGCAGTTCCACTCACTACATGGTTGCTTTATGATATTTAAGCATTACAATCAGTGCTATATATTAACTAAGTTGTTTAACCATTTCATTCACTGTTTTCTTGAAAGATTATTACCAAATTCTGAGCTCTCTCTCTTTTCAACCTCAGATGGAAGCACTTCTGATGAGGGATTTTGGTCATTTGTGTGTTGCGCATTAGTGGTCCTTGAGGCATCTTCTGGTTTCGCTTGCTGTTCAGAACCAGCACCAGAACATGGATTTTCTTTTCCAAAGTTAAAGCGTTTGCCAGGGTTGAAAGACTTGCTGGGAGACTGTGATTTCTCATGGCTCCCATGTATAGCTGCTGGTCCAACCGCTGCAGCTGCTTCCTTTTTTAACTCTTGGGACTTGAGGAATTTCAGAAAACCTGGAAGTTTGGCCTCACCACTAGTGGGAGAAGGGGTAGAGCTGAATTTACCCTGAAGTGGGATTATCTGTTTGAGTTTCATTACGTTATTGTTGCCTAAAAGAGAACTGGGTCTCTTAAGTTTATCTCCTCCGGAGCTGAACTTGGCCCCTGGGCTTTTTTCATGGTGATGGTCCTCACCCCCACTGAGATCAGACTTGTCTTGCTCACTGTCTTGTCGTGCCAATTCCTCAGCCAATTTTTGATGTTCCTCTTCTTCTTCAGTCTTTCTCCGCTGCTGCTGTTGGTGCTGCTGAGCAAGGCGTTCGTGTTTCTGATGCACAAACAACACATTGTCAAAAGACAATCACCTAGACCTTTTAACTCCCCAAACCGAGAATTTGGGTTTATCAGCAGTGATATGATAATTCATTAAAAATCTTTGGTTATTGTTAGTTTATGCTCATCGTGTGCTGTGCTACCTTGAGAGCTTCTCTCCGCTGGTATTCAAGTTTGGCCATCTCATCTGCCACCCAGTTTGGAATATCAGGAATTGCAATGTGAATTACATATTTGAGCAGAATGGCAAAGTGCTGAAAACCGTATAAGAAAGAGTTACAATCAATGTACTACACATAATACTCTTATTCTCTTATTATTACATTTATCAGAACTGGCAGTAAAGACATTTAAAATGCAACCAAAAATGTCTATTTCAAATAAATGCTGTTCTTTTGAACTTTCCTGAAAAATATATAACACTGTTTTAAGACAAATATTAAGCAGCTCAACTGTTTTTAACATTGATAATAAGAAATGTTTTTTTGAGCAGTAAATCAGCATATTAGAATTATTTCTGAAGGATCATGTAACACTGAAGACTGAAGTAATGATACGGAAAATGTAGTTTTGCCATCACAAGAATAAATTACATTTCAAAATGTATTAAAAACGGAGATTTAAATTGTAATAACATTACACATTATTACAGTTTAACTGTATTTTTATCAAATAAACGCAACTCAGGTTATCACATTTTTTCAAAATAATTTTCTCAAAAAAATGGTACTGACCCCAACACTTTTATTTGCAATAATATTTTTGCTATTTAAAGATATTACTTGTCTCTTACCTCTAATACTACAACAGAGATGATGGCCGTCTCAGGGCTCATCCAGGGGAAGAGTCGTTGCAGCTGTCCACACTGACCAATAAGGTAACAGTTCACAATTATAGCAATCAGACCCATTGCCTCCATTGCCGTCTGTTCAAATTTTAATAACAAACAAGAACACAAACAAGTTCAACAAACAAGAAATACAATCTCCTATGAATTATTTATCAAGCAATTAATCTGAATAGATATCCTGACCTGCCATTGTCCAATGTTTTCAACTCTTTGCCCAAAGGGTCTCTGGAGGCCTGTGCAAAGTTTTAAGGCATCACTTCGGATCTCTACAATGTTGTTTATGAGGGCACACATGGCTGCCAGAGGAAATGCAGAAGAGAAGAGCACGACATAGCCAAACTGTATGAACATCTCTTGGTAATCTTGGAGAGTATCCTGCAAGACAAAAGAAAATGGTCTTGTTACTGATATAATTAGTAAATGAACTGGGTTCAGAAATGTAGCACATGAGTGTCAAAAATGTGTATTTTATAAACTTGTATTAATAACAATGGCATCAGCTGACTGATGATCAATGTGGGCGGGCACAGACCTCATAAATTAGCATGCAACTTTCAATTTCCGGTTGGGTTAAAACAGTAGATTTATTCTCCTCTGGAGGGTCCATCCAGGACATTTTCTTTTCCGTACTGTTGTTGTCCCGAGCAGATTTTGTCTTTCTTCTCTGGGGTCCTAGGGGTTTACTCACAGAATCATCCATTTCTCTGTCATCATCATCATCATCATCATCATCATCATCATCACGTATATCAAATATTAAGGATGAATCCATTCCTTCCTCCAAAAGGGTAGGACTGTCATCGTCCTGTAAGCTGGCCTGTGTTGGCACTTCCACAACCTTGTCTTTGTATTCCACCTTCTCGGTGAAGCTGACCTTTCTTTGCTTCAGACAAGCATCATCATCCACTTCCTCTGTTTTGGGAACTCTGTAGCTGCCGATTAAACTCCTCCTCTCTCTCTTCTCTGACTGCTCTGGAGGTGTGTCAATTTTATTCATGTCCAGACTGGTTTGGCAAATCAATCGTATCCTTTTCACTATCAAATGACTATAGTTCAGGAGCATGGTTTGAATCAAGTCCCATAACGTCCTCAGAGCACCTAATTTATGGTGCTCATAGAGATATGGCTGTAACACTTCTTTGATATTTTGTAGAAATTGGCGGAAGATCAATAATGTAGCCAGCATCTGTAAATTTAAAATGGTCATTTTTTTGTATGGGGTGCAGAATGATTTATTCATGACACATTGTTGCTTTAATATTATTCTGTCATTTGTTACCTCTTTTAACCGGTCCATGTCTTTGAGATAAAATCCGATGTAGAAAAGGCTGAGGTAAGAATTTATGAACTGAAACTTTAAAATGCAGAACATTATGTTAAACCATTATAGACACACTTCATACATTTATCAAATACACAGTTTTTAAAATATTCGGATGCAAAAATAGGATAATTATATGAAATAAAGAGTTAAACTTACAAAAACAGTCTTGAGGATGAGATTATTGTCATAAGTGCTTTGAAGTCTGTAATTTTCTGTTAAAATAAAAAGATTAACAAAGAGGCGTCACTGAAGAAAAGCCAATAATGAACAAACAAGCAGTAAAATAACTAAGAATGCAAGTTTGCTGCTAATTTAATGACCCAATTTATGTTTCAGTTGCACATATATTGTAAAATGCTAATATGTTTTTAGCTGATATAAGTCTCACCCATATCATTGAGCCAGAGAGCTATTTTCTTGTACACTTCATCACATACAGTAACAGTTATAGCCAGAAGAATTTTTGGAATGAATCTACATATGCTTGGCAACTCTTTTGTTTCCATGACAAATTCCTGTAAAAGACATGAAATCATGAATCCTAAATATCTGGGAACAACTGCATACTTAATATATTTGAAACTTATTTGAAATAACCTGTTATTTTAAGTTTTGTAACAAAGTTGAGAGTCCTTACTTGAAGTTCCAGGCAGATAAACATGGCCAAACAGACGAAGCAGAGACAGAGGATGCAGATGGGAAAGCTGACCAACCAGCGGAACATTCTCCTCTTCCAGGGTGGGTAGAAAAACTCCTCACAGCCTGTCACTGGACTGCAACGCTTGATTCCCTGATGTTGCAAAAGGAGCCAAAAATTACAGTTCAGTCTAGGGATTGGTTTAAACACAGGTGGGAAACTAGTTTATAGTGATCAAATTCTAAACTACTATCCTGAAAAACACTTTACACAAAAATGTTAAGCAATAGTAAACTGTTTTCATCATTGATAACAATAAGAAATGTTTCTTGAGCACCAAATCAGCATACACTATTATTGCTTAATGTTTTGGGATGCCTGCCTTGACATGCACATGAACTTTAATGACCTCATCCCATTCTTAAGCCGTAGGGTTTAATATGGAGTTGGCCCACGCTTTGCAGCTATAACAGAATCAACTCTTTTGTGAAGGCTTTTCACAAGGTTTAAGAATTTTTTACCATTCTTCTAAAAGCACATTTGTGAGGTCAGACTATAATGTTGGACGAGAATGCCTGGCTCACAGTCTCTGCTCTAATTCATCCCAAAGGTGTTCAATCAGGTTGAGGTCAGGACAGTCAAGTTCCTCCACACCAAACTTGCTTATCCATGTGCACAGTCATGTTGGAATGGGAAGAGGCCATTCCCAAACTGTTCCTACAAAGTTGGGACCAATATTGTCCAAAATGTCTTGGTATGCTGAAGCATTAAGATTTCCTTTCACTGGAACTAAGAGGCCAAGCCCAAACCCTGAAAAACAACCCCACTCTTTAGTCCCCCCACCACCAAACTTTACACTTGACACAATGTAGTCAGGCAAGTACTGTTCTCCTGACAACCACCAAACCCAGACTCGTCCATCAGATTTCCAGACAGAGAAGTGTGATTCGTCACTCCAGAGAACACGTCTCCACTGCTCTAGAGTCCAGTGGCGGCGTGCTTTACGCCACTGCATTTAGACGCTTTGCATTGCACTTGGTAATGTAAGGCTTGGATGCAGCTGCTCGGCCATGAAAACTCAGTTCATGAAGCACTCTATGCACTGTTTTTGAGCTAGTCTGATGGCCACACAAAGTTTGGAGGTCTGTAGCTATTGACTTCTGCACACTGTGCACCTCAGCATGCGCTGACCCCGCGCTGTGATTTTTATGTGGCCTACCACTTTGTGGCTAAGTTGCTGTTGTTCCCAATTGCTTCCACTTTGTTATAATACCACTAACAGTTGACCGTGAAATATTTAGTAGTGTAGAAATTTCATAAATGGACTTGCACAGGTGACCTATCACGGTGCCATGCTTGAATTCACTGAGCTCCTGAGACCGGCCCATACTTTCACAAATGTTTGTAGAAGCAGTCTGCATGCCTAGGTGCTTGATTTTATACACCTGTGACCATGGAAGTGATTGGAACACCTGAATTCAATGATTTGGAGTGGTGTCCCAATACTTTAGGCAATATAGTGTATGCAAGTAAAATTCATCTTTGGGCAGAGATGACCACCTGCTGTTATCATAAATTTTGTGTCAAATAATATAAGGTAAAAATGATGTCAGCATACCCGAAACTGTGGACGTGGTTCCTCTAGTGACTCTGCGGGGGTGTCCAGCGTTCCCCACTTGTATGCCAGTTCTGCTTCCCGCCGCTTCCATCTCTCCAAGAACAGTGTTGCCCACACCACATTGAAAAGGGCGAATACTACACAGCAGATATCCTGACTTGTCTGCATATGAAAAAAAGTTGGTTATAAAAACAGGCCTCATTACCAAATGAAAAACCTGTGTATACTTTTTATACTTCCTTTCTTAAAAGTGTAGAACTCAGATATTAAGGAAAATAACCTGCCTGATCCGACTCAGCAAAGATCCAGAGCAGAAAGCCAATCACTGCTGGATACAGCATAGAGTTGGTGTAAAAGCCCAACCACGCAAAGTACATGCCGATCTTCACACCAAAGTAATCACACACATCATCTGTCAGAAACAGGACAACCAAATGTTCAGCATTTGAATAAGCCACTTTACAATATACAACTAGAATGAAAATCGGTCACATTTGCATATAATCAGAATAAAATAGATCTACTTAGTTTGTTACGCCCGGGATAAAAGGCATTGTTATTTCCCCCAAAACATGGTAAAGGCCAACTGAGACATTGGCAGTGGGTTAAAATACAAAATGCCTGAACTCCAATACAGTGAAATATGGCTAAATTATCATTATATGTCCGCAATGAATCACATGTGGGCTCCTTCTTAAAGATCTAATTACACATAACAAGACATGTAGTGACTGGTCGTTTCTTTTCAGAATTCATACTGTAGCACTTCATATTTGCTAACAGCAAATCAGTCAGCACTAAAGAAAGTAACTAGATACACACAAGTTTGTTTGCTAAAGGAAGAGCCAAGGCCTGGAGGAATCTCATTACACAAACACTGAAAAGCACTAGCCATCTCAGAACAACTAAAAGTTTGTCGCTTCTTGTGCGTGTTGGTGAAAATATAGTTATGAGATCTTACCTAGAGGTTGCCTCTCACAGACTGCCTGAACCCAGGATGTCATCAACTGGTTCAGGATTCTCTGCTCATGAAGGGGAAACATTTGAAGGATCACTCCCCTGGCTATAAGCTCTGGTACTGGCAAGGACAATTTTGTGATAAATTTCAGAGTTGTGAAAAACCATGCATTTTTAAACTAAAAACAAAACATTTTAGAAGTAAAAAATCGCTCAGATATCTACTGATTGGTTGACCCGCCAGGAAGTGAATATTATGAAGGGCATCGCCCTGTTTGGCCCGCAGATTATCCAACCAATATTTGATAATACTCTGGCGTTCCTAAAAAAAATAACAGAAAAAAAAATTATCTCATGAGTGTGATGGTAAAAACTTTATGACATCAGACATTTCATGATTTTACATGAAAAAATGGTGAAAGAAATGAGAGATTAAAGGCAGACCTGTGATGTGAAGAAACACAGCTCACTCTCAATGTTTTCATAGATGTCATCCTCCTCACACGAAAACCTGCGAGTTCCGCCTCCATAGCGTGGCTTCACTGCCTTTTGCATCCCCATCTGTTCAGCTCCACGCAACAAGCTTCCGACAAAAAAACAATGATGATTCTGCTGCTGTATTTATTTAGGACTGAGTGACCATCTGTCAAACGTTTCAGACTTTTTATAGAATACGGAAAAATACAATACAATAACTGTGGTGAGATACTTCCAAAGTCAAGTAGGTTGTTTACAGTGCCTTACTTCTCAAAGGTTGAGGCAATGAAGAATGCATAGGTGTTAGTGTATTTATGCTGTCGGATCTGAATTCTGATTTGTGGAATTCCCAACCGGATCTGGTTCAGTAACCATAACAGCGTATGGTCATCTGTGGTGTCTGTGGAAAAGATGAGAACATGCTGAAATATGTTTATCAGTAGATCTAATAAAAATTATGTTAAATTCACTCTTTATTTTTTTAATACAATGTGAAATAGATGTTATGCTAAATGCATATTTACATTAATTTATATTATAAGGTAGCATATATGATATACTATTTATGATGTAAAGCTGGGAAAACATGTCTAAATTATTCAAAAACTGCAAAAAAAAAGATATAACCTCAGCACCTGGGAATGTCATAAGAATATCACAGTTTTCAGCGGGTGCCATTGTGATGGTAGATTTATGCCCCATGAGGTACTGCCTGGCATGAAAGAGACGACCTCTGAGCAATTTCTCTGTTTGCAAGGGGAAAGTTATTATTGTATATATACATATACATGCAGTATATAGGCTATGTATAGGTCAAAACACATTACTGGACTCAGCTTTTAAGTTCAATTTTACCAACAAGCCGAGAACAGTATCATGTATTGACCCAAAAAGATGAACCCAAAAATAAACTGCATCATTAAAATTACTTTTTTTGCTATAGTTAGTTCATAGAAAAATATGACCACTGAAACATCTGCACTCTGCACGCACCATCACAAACCACTTCAACTTCACATTTGAGCTATCAACCTATTGAGGTCAAACCAAACTGACATTTATAGAGAGTCGTTGTCTACATTCACATAAACCAAGCCTCACTTTACACTTAGACAAATCCTTAAAGCTCAACATTATGCTCAGAAATATGGTTAAATGAGAGGTTGCTGGCAGTATGCTGTTGTATGGAAATTGCTACTTTCAATCGGATAAGAGGATTATTGCTAATGTGCCAAACTGAATCAAGTTGTTCTTTTATTGACCATAGCAGCCAATACATTAAATGCAGCTTTAATCGTGTGGAAGCACTCATTCTAAGTTTAAGCAGTTCTTTGGAGGACACAGAGTCCTTGTGTGACAGATGTCATCAATTTTGTGACCACACTGTCACAAACTGTGCTCTTTTCAAGTGACAGTTACATGAAGTGTGAAAAAAAAAGAAAGCTGAACTATTCACATTATTCACTTTGGCAGCCTCATGCCTGAGTCTGTTGAAGATTACAAAAAAACATACTATAGTACCATTCTGTGATGAAAAAAAAAGAATAAAGAAGATAAGATAAGGACAAAAAGAAGAACTACAAATATATGTAGTTCATCCCAAGTGGAGTGTCCAGTCCCATTTATGGCAAATATCGTAGAATTGAATTAGTTAGTGTGACATTATGAATATGCATTTCACTTGCTATAACTCTTTTAAAGCTATTTAAAGCATCGATTTAAGTGACTGCATTCAAACATAATGAACGTCAAGGGAGGATTTTGTCGAGCAGCATAACAAGAAGAATCAATGGACAAATGGTGGAGAATGATTGCCTCAATTATATGGGGTCATTAAAGTACAAATGTTCTGATCACATAATGATAACAATTTGAAAGAGCACAATTACAATCAATATGTAGGAAATCTTTATGTGTATTAGGTGCTTATGTGCCAACCACACAGGTGAAGCGCCTATATTTAACACAGACAATGTCAATAGCCGATAACGACCAGGCAAATGATGTTTACTGGACAAACATTAGCCCTTCAGATATCAACCTTTAGTTTTGTATCCTGCCCCAATAGCTATCAATCCTGTCATACACTAGATAGACAACAGCGAAACAAGCATATTTTTGGTTTGAACTCACCTAGGACAGCTAGATAACAACATGCATGCGTCTGCATGGCGGGTATCTGAGTGTAACTCACCTAATACCGCCGAGGACATCGCGTGAGATGTTCGCTTTGCTCTGCTTTATGAATACGTCAGCTGTGCTGATGCCGTCGTCGGCGCTGGTGCTGAAACTGCTCGGCCGGATCCAGCGAGGCTTCCCCAGCGGCGAGAGCCTTTTTCCTGGTGCAAACAGGTGCAAAAAGTCCATTGACCGCTGAATAAATCGTCAATCATATACTGACATTGCTTATCCATGGCGCTGTCAACATTTATCTGATTTCCACATCATTTGACCAGAGCTGTTTCAGATACCATTTATTCATTTGGCAGCGTAGCTCTATTATGTCGCTATTTTCCCTCTGTTTTGCTTCCCAGTAACTTGTCAGTAAGTTGGTGTATGCGCCATCTGTCTCATCTTGACTGGAAAATTACGCAACGTGAGGTGCATAATTTATAGATGTACAGAAGCGAACCAATCAGAGTGACTGCGCAAAGCATTCGCGGACAAAGATGTGGAAATTCAGCACAGGTATGATAAAGACTGGAATCCATAGCGATCTGATCATAAAAACACAGTCTGGACATGTAGAAAGGGTTTGGGATTGAGCTATCTTTCAGACAATGTCGATCGCTTCTTTCAGAGTTATTCCATGAAATGGAATGTTTTATGTCCCATATGAACTTGTTTAATGACAAACAATAAAAAGCTGACATTTTTGCTATGTGCTATTATAGGAATTTCTTCCCAACACACCAATAAAGTAGCCTATTTTTTATTTATTTAATTTTATTCTTGTGTATTGCATTATTTAAAAATAAAAAGGAAAATAAGAAACTTGAAACAACAGCAAGGACAAATGTTACTTTATCTCATATTTTGCTACTTTTGTCAGTAGGGGGCGATCTTAAATCGTCAACCCTGTTACCATGATTTTCAAGTATACTCCCAAGTGTATGTCTCTGCAGGTTAGTAATAGGAGTTACCTCATCAGTGGGTGTGGCCATAAACAGAGGGACGGTTTCAACTGTGTTACCTGATTTGCACACGTGGGTCGGGTGAAGGAGCTGCTTTTCATTGCTTGATGTATAAACACCCATCAGTTTGAAAACACCCACTAATTTAGAAACACCCACTCTTGTTCCGCAGAGACCTCATACTCATGATTTTGGTCACAAAACGACTGATTATTAAAATCATGATATTTGTAGAAATGTTGGCATTAAAATATCTGTCAAGTGAATGTTAGAATAGAATGGTTAATGATTAGAAATAGAATGTTTAATGGACATTTTGGCTTTTTCAGTTGTGTTTTTTTTATAACTGCCTGTGTTAATGCTAACTGCATAAAAATGTTACCGGAATTGTAATATTTCACCCCCATTTCCTTTAAAAAAACAATTTTTGCAGTAGGTAAAATACTTCCTCTCAAAACACGGAACCAATTAAAACTGCATTTTTTTAATCCCATTGCCATCTAACAATAAGATGATGCAATCTTTGTTAATAGGCTTTTATTCTGTTGGGAGGGTTTTAAACATTTTTACCAGATGGTGCCATTTTTTCAGGTTTGGCTTATAAATCAAATACTCACTTTATTCCTGTTTTCTGTTTATGCATATTATAAAGACAATTGGATAAATTATGCAGCTGTAACTGTGTGGGTGTGTTAGTACGGATGTCAGAGTGTGGTGTGTAGGCTTATATGATAAAAATAAGAGAGGAAAAACTCAACTGCAAATAACAAATCCAACCGCTGTGTACCATCCAATGGGGAAAAGTTGCCACTGCGCCCAAACAAAATCTTACTGAGAGCTAATTTTTTGAGATATCAACCTCAAATTTGGAACACAGCTTGTTTAGATTTATGTTTGATTTTCTAGCAGTTTTAGTGTTCAACATGTTTCATAATATATATATATATTTTTTTATAAAATATTATTCATAAATCATTTCCATAAACTTAAACCTCTATAACTTTTTTTGGTTTCACTTTTTGAAGTTTTTTGACATGGACATTTTTGTCCTCTATCTGGACCTATGTGTAACTTTTTTTTAATTGATTCACAAGGGTTAAAATCTTCAAGAAATTTTGAGGAGGTGCACAATTCATGAAATGACTTTCAGAAGTCAGAACATACTCTAAAAGCTATACATCATAATTGGTTTACATATGGCTATTCAGCTTGACAAGTATAATAATAATAATTACATGGTATGTTTTGATACTTTGTTGTTACCCCTAATATAGAAACAGAATTCAGGTTGATATTCAGGCATATTTTGCCATTGGGGTGACTGGAAAAAGTGTCCCAATCAACCTAAATTCACCCATATTTAACCTGCTGTCAAAATTTAAGGCTGCTCTGATATCTTAGACAAACACACAAATGTTATTTTCACTTTTCTATTAACATTTTGTATGTTTTTATATTTGTTATGCCAATGTCATATCAGTATGAAGCATGTGGAGTGAGTTCTGCAGATCAACATATCAGTCATTTTAAAGGTTGATCATTTGATTTTCAAGAGTTTTTTCACATACACAATTATATACAGAATATATAACTGGCAGTGAAATGTAAAAGTATCGTCTCCCAAGTGAATGAAAGGGTTTGTAAAAAATACTAAATTACTCAAATGTATTTTAAAGGGAATTTTAGGTGAGATTTATTTTCTCACATCCGTAAGCGTATACATTTCATAAACCAGACCATTGCATATTTTTAGCAACTTTTCATTAAATAAATAACTGATTTTAAATAGCACTTGCTGTTTTCACCATTTTGAAAAATTGCATAATTTAGAGCCTCAAGAGACCATGTGTAGAGGTCAACAAGAGGAATATTTTGGCCTTTAATTTCTTTACCAGAATGGTAGGCACAGAAGGGCCAAGCAAATAGGAAATGCAATTAGTGCATTGGGGGAACAAAGCATGTGAGGTTATAGAGACAAAAGGTGATGAGTTCTAGGAAGGAGTATTAAGCGTCTATTCGTTTCCCATGGTAGAGGGTGGAGAAGGGATATTTACCTCGAGATGTGGAACACCATGAGACCCCAAGAATAGTGGTGTTACAGTATGCTGGAAATAGAAAGGCCCAGGTGAACCATTTAATCTGGCCTTTTTCATAACTAGCCAGGGTAAGTAACATCAGATAAAGTTCAGAGACATGGCACTTAACATTCCACACCCACAAACAATAATTGCATTGTCTTCTGTAGATGTCTCTGTCTTTTCAAAGACCTTTCAAAGTTGCTGTCAAGGTCCAGGACGTCAGAGCCACCAAAACCCTGTCTACACTCTTTGAGAACAGGAGATCTTACTGTCTTAAGTGGAAAATCACTAATGTCAAACAAAGGATATCCTTTAAGCTGGATAGCAGGCTCCTTCTGTGACGCCTCTATATATTAATTGGCGCCCTGTTTATTTGCTTTTGTCTGATCCACCTTTTTGGCACTTCAACAAGCATCCTGTCACTTGGTGACAGGATGCTTGTTGACATGGGAAATTATTTTAATTGTTTTACATTATGTTCACATGGTGAATTTTGCCAGTACCTTACTCTGCATTTTAGATCAATTTCTTTCTTCATCCACAATACTCACTTGCTGCATATTTAATATTGATCATATTTAAGGTTAATTATTTCACAACTTATTTATCGTCAGAATGCATTAATGCGATCACTTTACTGAGTTGAACTTTCCTACATGTTGGTTGAGTGATGACTCGGTATGACACTTAAATGGATTTGCTTTGGTTGGAGAGCGGCTCTGTTTTAAATAGTGCTTCCCATTGACGCAAAACAATGACAATAGCCTGATGGTTAGCCAGAGCTATTTTAGGCTTAATGTGAAGTGGACCTATTGAACATTTCATTGATAGTTCTTCTTGTACGTATGTCCATTTTACTGCATTGGTGTCACACATGAGGACCGGAGACATTTTTCTGTAAACACATTTTGTTTCCAGCTTGTTTGGTTGCTGAAAGAATGCAAAAACAATTTAGGCATTATCAGGTTCAGCAATTATGAGCAGGGCATACACACTTACAGTATATTGGAATTTAATATGGTTAACTGCAACATATTAATATTAGAATCCATGCCATATTTTACCCCTTTTCATACGCAGATATGCTTTACTAGTGTGACTTGCATTCTCTATTAATTATTCAAGCAATTATTTAACATATAAAAATAAAATATGAATAAAACATGTTGACATTAATTTTTTTTTACTTTATTCCATCCATACAGCAAAAAAACTTTATGAAAGACAATATATATTTTATATACAAGATATATATTTATATAAGATATATACAAGTATAAATGCACAAATGACATTAACAGCTTCAATCCACAAAAATAATTAATATTAATATTCATGTTAATAATTAGTATTCACATTACAGTCTTGCAGCATCAGTACATTTAGGTTTTCTATTTTCATACAGTTAATAAATCAGTCTGTATATAGACACTTCTGGCTTAGTCTGATGTTCATTCCCTCAATTTGGGAGTGAATAACGATGCAGCTCCTTCAAATGGAGATTGATTTGGGCTGTAAATTAAACAAAAAAGGTTATGCATTATGCAAATAAGCTGATAACACTATGAGTAAATACAAATAGAATCTGTTAGTTTAAAAAGTGCAGACTCATACCACTTCTGCTTGGTTTACCTTGGCTTAGTGCTTGACTGTCACTTCCACCCGCTGTTGTTCTTGCTCCTCCGAGAGTCGCTCCAAATCCAGGTGCATTAGACCCAACTGAGCTAAAACCTGTACCTCCTATCCCTGGTTTTCCCATCCCTACTCCACTTGTTCCTGCACTGCTGAATGCTGTTGACCCTATTCCACTTTGTCCAATATTACCAGTTGCAGCAGGACTTGATCCAGCACTGCCATATCCTGTCAACCCTGGTCCTACTCCACCCAAACTACTTGTCCCTGTCTGGGATAGACCTGTTCTACTTGATCCTGGCCCACCTAATCCTGTGCTGCCCAGTCCATTTGAAAGGGTCCCTGTCCCCCCTGAAGCTGTACTTAATGATCCTGTCGCACCTGTTCCTGTGCTGCCCCATTTTGTGCTTGATCCTGCACCATTAAGACTGGGAAATACTGGCCCGGTGGAGCCTGTTCCTGGCCATGGCATGTTTGGTTTGCTTACTCCTGTTGAACTCAGACCAGTTCCACCAGAATATGGCATGTTTGGCGAAGCGAAAGGATTTGGCATGAATGGGCTAGATCGCATTGGTGGCTTAAAAAAAAAGTATAGAGAAAAGTTCATTATAAATATACATTGATTTATAACTGCAAAAATGACAATTTTATAATATTACAATAATTTATTTAAAAAGAGATAGTAAAACTTAATTGAAATATAAGTTGAAATACCATATTAACCTCACCTTACAGCTGGCAAGTGATGTGTTGAGAATCTCAATGGTGTTTGAGAGCATTTTAATTTCTTTTTCTTTCACAGAAAGAAGGTTTTCTTTCAGGTCGTTCTCTCCTTTTAGTTTTCTATTCTCCAGCAGAAGTTTTTCACTGTCTTGGTCATTCTTGAGCTGAAATTGCTCAAGATTCTTGCGATTCTCACGAATCATTGCACTGCGATTCAGATTGCACCAATCAGCGTCTTCTTTCAGGCGTATGTTCTCTATCACATATTTGGCATTTTCTCCATTAATTTTTGTGAACTGGTTCCCCACTATGTCCAGATATGACTGGAGCTTGTTCTCAACTTCTCTTGAAAGACTGCTACAGTTTTCCCTAATGTCTTCAAGCTGATTTTTTTGTTTATCGCACGTTAGCTGGAAAGAAATGTGTTTTGAGAAGAGGTCATCGATCCTTTTGAGGAATTCTTTGGTGACGTTGGGGATTCCTCGTAAAGATTCGACAAAATCCTCTTTGCACTTCTTTTGATACAAGTTGAGCTCTTCCTCAAGGAAAGCCTTGTCTCGCCTCAGTCTAATTGCTTCTAAGTGATACCCATCCTTGTCTTTGTTGGAGTTGTCTAACTCAGTTCTCATAATGGCCATCGTCTGAGTAAAGTTCGCTTTGACCAGTTTTAGCATTTCCCCTGACTGCTGGAGCATACTTTGCAAACGTCTGTTGTTTTCTGGAAAAGTAAATTGTCGAATCAGTTGCCCTGTATGTTTATTGAACTGCAGATTTCTACATTTACTGACCGAAAATACATGAATTCAGAGTGTTAAATAAACAAAAACCCTGACTTATTTTTACTGATCTACTATGTAAAAGTAAAGTAAATATTCAACCATCTCACCATTTGGATCGGAACAGAACGTAGGAGGGCATGAGCGAGGTGTGGCCATTCTTTTTTCCATTTCACATCGAGACTGTAAAAACAAAGCAAAAAGAAAAACTGTTTAATGAGGTTGAAGTGATGCAGTTTAACGCTCTAAATGTCTGTCTCCTCTAAAACTCATGTATAGAAGTATAACAGTTTACCATAAAAATTCTACTAACGTTTCCCAGACTGTTCATATAACCAAGGAAAAACATCTTAAAACGTTCAAATTGGACATTTTGAAAACGTTGATATAACTTTCAGAAATTACTGTTTCATAACCTATTGGAAACGTTAAGAAAACATTCTTAGAACCCCACACATCATGCAACTATCAAATGCACCTTTTTAGCATCTACCTTCTCACTAGGGCATTCTCTTTTGGACGAAACATCTGCAACCAATACATTTGTTGAAAACTTTTTAGCTCAAATCTCACCATTGTTGTTTGCATGCCCTTTATTGTCAAAGATGAGGTGTTTGCCAGTCTGCGTAATTCAGACAGAGCTTTGTCATTGCTCAGCTTCGCAGTGAGAGTGACATTCAGAACTTTGGTGAGGTTCTTTTCCTTCCCACGGAGAATGAAGTTTTCCATCGTGAGCTTGCTGACACTTTGGTCCAACTCTTGCAGTCTTTTCTCCTCCACCGTATGCTCAGGTTGTCCGTACACCAGAAAGAGCACCAGACTTGCAATGATCAAAGACTGGATGAGTGAGGAGAAAAAGAAGACAATCTTCATGTAGTAACCACAGCTCTTGCCTTTGGACTTGTGCATCTTCTTGGCAGCCAAGCCAAAGTTGGTCTGTGAATAACCACTTTTGTACATGACTGCTCAAATGTGGCCTAATCAATGAAGCCCCAGTTTCATTCACTATGCAGAAGTGTTCTCCTAAAACATCAAAGGCAAAATAAGAAGTGAAATATATTAACACTGCCAGCTTATATTGTTTTCCTGCACCTCCCATTGCATGACGCATCCCTGGTCCACCCTATGGCCATGATTCCGGAGGTTAGAACAACATCACGCACTGCTGAAGGGCTGGTCTTAACCTAAACTGTACATTGTTCTAATATGCACGTCCTGCCAAAACAGATCCTTTTGTTTGACAGCATGCTGGCACTTGAGAAAGCACATGGTTTGACTACGTGCTGTTTTGAACAGTCATTCAGAGATTATTTTAGATCTAGGTTAATGTTTACAACATTATGCAATGTTGTTTTGATTCGAGAAATAATTCTCAAATGATTATGCACAAGATGCTCTAAAGAATTCTGATTGACTCAAAAATTATACAGCGCATTCCTACATGCTGTCTAAAATTCTTCCTGACGTATGAGGATGTGGTTTGTATATTGTGCCTTACTAAAACATTACCTTTGACCAAAGAATTTCAGTCAATGGCCAGTTTTAATTTAAACATAATGTAATTGGAGTTACTCAGTATAACTTTGTGCTTTTAAATATTATTCTAGTTATTGAGCCATATGTTTCTAAAAAAAAAAGTTATTTTTTCTGATATCTTATATCAAAAAATGCCAGAAAATAAGAATATTATGGAAGCAAGTGGCTTTCCTGCCAGGAATTGTTGATGTGCCACCCCGATTCCAAGAGGAAACCGTAATTCATAGCTGTGTCTCAGAGTGACAAACGCAGAAGGCTCTGTCTGGACACTTCTTAGGGTAAACTACTGAACAAATGAAGGAAATCAGCAGTAAACACAGATGCATACACATCTGCTGACATTATCAAGAATTAATCGTCCTGTTTATCTGTTTCTAAAATACGGCTGATGTTAAAATTATCATCATCTAACAAGATTCATTCACACGCTGTTGTTTCAAATGTTTCCAAATCCCATAAGCTTGCCAAAGCACACCTTACCCAATGAACGTTAAAACATTCATGCTTGTATTTACTTTATTGACAAGACTTTACATTGCATCAAAAAGAAAATAGAAATTAATTCAACATAATTTAAAAAATAATGAAGTGTGATTCAGGTTGTTATTTTTTGGGGATCTTTGAGGAGGACACGGCACCCTTAGCCAATATTTAGATCACATTAGAAATCATTGGTGATTAATGGTTTGACAGTTAGTTACCTAAACTAAGCTGCCATTGCTTTTAGTTCTCCTCACTTCCTTAAGATGATAAGCCACAGAGCTGGCATTTACACTTTTCAGATAATTAAGAGAAAGAATGACTTGATCTCGGCCACTAAACTGGAATAGAAGTATTTAAATGCTGCCTCAACGTGCTTTTGGAATTATCGTAAATATTAGTTTCCTAGTTAAAAATTGGACATGACGGATCACTAGAATGTAGCGTAAGCATTTTGAACTGCGAGAGGCATTAGATTTTCTGTGTAAGTTGAATACGGAAGGCGTTCTAATATCTAAAGCTATATATTTTGTTTTATGAAGTTTTAAATATGGGTATGTTTCTTACAAAACCCCATCGATTTGCTTCAGACGGCCTGTGTGGAGTACATTTATTATGGATGGATGTGCTTTTTTTGAGCTTCAAACTCAATGGAACCGTAAATGCCATTATTAAGGTTGGAAGTGTCAGGATATGTATTAATGTAACTCTGATTGTGTTCACCAGGAAGAAGAATGTTATATACACATAGGATGGCGTGAGGGTGAGTAAATCATGGGTAATTTTCATTTTAAAGTGAACTACTCCGAGTCCTTTAAAACTTGTGAACGTAGCATCTGAATCTCACCACTAGATGGGGGTATTTCCAAATAACACTTAACAACACTGATATAGCATTTTGTCATTTAACAGAAATAAAATAAAATAAAAACATTTAATTGCAACATAAAATACTAATATAAACATATGCAGTGAAATAAAGATTATTTTAAAACATTTAATACAAATATATTATTTTATTGCAAAACAAAATACAAAAATAAAATACACTTTTTATCAAAATTCTTTGGAGTCTATGTTTGTTCCAACACACTTTCGGGGCTCAGTAAAGTCAGTGAGTAACAGCTGCAGCACTACCCCAAATCCTAATAGAGATCAATCACATTCCTGAACCCTGGGGTCAAAGGCCAAATAAACACCCAGTTTGTGCAATGCACATAACACAAGAATGCACTGTCAGACCTGTACTCCATTTGTTCTCCACATGCTCACATAGAAACAATATTTGTAGGGGGAAAAAATACATTTTACATGCTGCCAATTAAGTCAAAATGACCAAATCCTAAAAAAAGAGTTGATATAAATTGATGATGCCAAATCAGCTTGCTGCTGGTTTCGTTGAGCAACCAGGGTTTGTTTTTGTTTCTGTTAGCTAAGAATATGATTTCACAAATAGATTTGAGAAGGAAGCAGAGGTTGAATGAGGGCAGCAAATGAAATGTTTTTCTCTTGAGTATATGACCCCTGAATAATTATGCGAACTGGTGGCCAAGATCTAAATCTTAAAACAAGAGACATCTGTCTCCTGGATCAACAACAAGATGTACAACCTGGATGGCTTTCTCATTGTTTGAAAGTAATAAAAAAAATGCAAAGTAAAGAAATCGAACATTCCTTTTTATACAGGAAACAGTGCTGAAAAAAAATGGCTGAACCTGTGACCCTGTAAAGCTCACCTGCATTGTTTGATAATTGCACAAGAAATTATTATTATACAAAATGATGCCTTTCCTACCCTCTGACCTCTAACTTGCTATAGAAATTGTGATTGAATTCAAGCTATACCTTACCTGTGTATATAGGCTTTCTGGTTATGCATAATTATACTTTATAAATCTCCTGAATCTCAAGGTTTTTAAAATATGTTACATAAAACTAGTGTCTTTTTTTGCATTAAGTTTTTATTTTTACTCACTACTAAGTAATCCAGTAACTTTTATCTTGTTCATTAGAACTTCAGGACACACTATACTGCAGGGACAAATAACTAGTAACACATATTTTGAATTCCATTTGGGATCTGTAGTTCCTTCACTTCTATCTAGCATGTATATCAATCTCTAGTTTTATACCATCTATTCATCATTAGGTAAGGTCTATACTACTAATTTCTACTACATGTTGGTACCATTAGACATTACACTGTAAAAAGTGATGACCGGCAATTGTTACTATAAAGAGCTATTTCTACCTGATTTAACCCATAATATTTAGTTTTATTGATATACATTAATGTACTTGGAATGCATTAAATACTGTATAGACTATAGAATTCTATATAAAACAATGGTGGATTTAACATTAAAAAAAAAACATCTAATGTTAAACTTTTTGTTTTTAATGTAACCTTCTCCCTTTAAATATTTTGGTCAGTTCAAGAATTTATATTATTTATTTACAGTTTATATTGTTTATTTTAAAGAATCAAAAGAGCAGTTTCATGTCTGTATTGTTAAACTAGTCTTGATTGAAATGGGATTTAGAAAGTAATTAGTAATAAGTAATGCCAGACTTTTTAGAGAGTAATTAGTAATCTGATTACACTTTTGAAGATTCTTATTTTTTTTTAAATAGCATAAGCAACGCTGTTACTAGTAACTATTGTGAATTTAAGATAGATTAAATATTCTCTTAGACACTATATAATATATAAAGCTGGAATAGATATATACTAGTAAAAACAGGAATTAGTATAGTATCATCTAGTAGTTTAAAAAGTCACAATTACCTGTACTGGCTAATTAAAAAAATACTACTAATACAAAAAGGATACTATTTTAAATACTTCCTCCAAGAATAAATGTTTTGTCCGATTTAAAATCATTCTAGCTAATAATATTATAGAGCAGTTTGGTTTATATGGTTCCCGACTACATGTTCTCTCATGGTATTTACTGGTTTGGTGTCTTTTAGGCATATTTGCAGTCCTTTGAAGCACGCCTGAGGTCACTGATCTCTCAGGAGCAAAACACCACATTCTTTTTTGTGTGCCCAGCAGAGCTGCTCTTTGACTTCTTTGCCCATATAAGGCAGGAGATACCATGGCAACCGTGGGCTTGAATAGCTGTGTCAAATCCCTCCGAACCCCCCCGCCCCTCGCCCCTCGCTCGCACGCACACACACACACACACTCCCTCACAGGCACGCGGCGCGCGCACTCTACTGGACACTGGCTCGCGCTCTCTCTTGTCCTTCTCGAGCCCTCGCGACTTTTGTACTTCCGAAAGCAGGTAGGAATATTGAAATATTACCGGGATTTCGCCGCCGTTAACGAAACGCTAGCTTAACATTCGAAGCGTCAAAGGTGAGCGGAAATAAATACTGTGTTCGCCGAAGTCAGGAGTGAGGTATGTCGCTAAAGCTATGGCTCCACCCCTCCCCCTGCTCGATGATCGCTGGAGGTTAGGCCGCATGTCTAATACTGGCTCTAATAAAAAAACAAAATCGGGCCATTTAGCTCCGGATCACGGCGTAACCATTAACACGAGCTTACATTTGGGTTTCACCAGTTTCGTTTTTGATTGACTCTTTCAGCGCCACGGTAACGTTAACTGTTAGAGGGACTTCAAAAGTCTGTCCTCATTTCACAACAAACAAGCGCAGAGAGCACTTCCTTGAACAATCCGTCTCGTGCACGAAGACGCTATTCTGTTTTATTAGTATGTGAATATTTTTTTGCATATTTTAATACGTTTATCTTTTGAAAGATCAGTTGTGTGTGTGTTGATTTTGCTCTTCTTTACTCTCTTGCAAGGAATTTTGAAATGTTAGACATTTGAGTCAAATTCATTGATCTACTCTGCTAGAAGCGTTAAAGGAGATAAATGTACATTTTATGTATACATGTCGTAAAGGCCACAGTATATAGAGGAAAAACTAGTTAAACTGTCAGGGTTCCTGACTGTTATCAGGAAATATACCGGGTCATATAATTAGAATGTCATCAAAAAGTTGATTTATTTCACTAATTCCATTCAATAAGTAAAACTTGTATGTTATATTCATTAATTACACACAGACTGATATATTTCAAATGTTATTCTTTTCATTGTGATGATTATAACTGACAACTAAGGAAAATCCCAAATTCAGTATCTCAAAAAATTATAATATTACTTAAGACCAATACAAAGAAAGGATTTTTAGAAATCTTGGCCACCTGAAAAGTATGAGCATGTACAGCACTCAGTACTTAGTTGAGGTTCCTTTTGCCTGAATTACTGCAGCAATGCAGCGTGGTATGGAGTCGATCAGTCTGTGGCACTGCTCAGGTGTTATGAGAGCTCAGATTGCTCTGATGGTGGCCTTCAGCTCTTCTGCATTGTTGGGTCTGGCATATCGCATCTTCCTCTTCACAATACCTCAGATTTTCTATGTGGTTAAGGTCAGACGAGTTTGCTGGCCAATTAAGAACAGGGATACCATGGCCCTTAAACCAGGTACTGGTTGCTTTGGCACTGAGTGCAGGTGCCCAGTCCTGTTGGAAAAGGAAATCAGCATCTCCATAAAGTTGGTCAGCAGAAGGAAGCATGAAGTGCTCTAAAACTTTCTGCTATACGGCTGCGTTGACCTTGGACCTCAGAAAACACAGTGGACCAAAACCAGCAGATGACATGGCACCCTAAACCATCACTGACTGTGGAGACTTTACACCGGACCTCAAGCAACGTGGATTGTGTGCCTCTCCTCTCTACCTCGAGACTCAAGGACCCTGATTTCCAAAGGAAATGCTAAATTTACTTTCATCAGAGAACATAGCTTTGGACCACTCAGCAGCAGTCCAGTCCTTTTTGTCTTTAGCCCAGGTGAGACACTTCTGACGCTGTCTGTTTTTCAAGAATGGCTTGACACAAGGAATGCAGCAACTGAAACCCATGTCTTGCATACGTCTGTGCGTAGTAGTGGTTCTTGAAGCACTGACTCCAGCTGCAGTCTACTCTGTGAATCTCTCCCACATTTTTGAATGGGTTTTGTTTCACAATTCTCTCCAGGGTGCTGTTATCCCTATTGCTTGTACGCTTTTTTCTTCCACATCTTTTCCTTTCCTTCGCCTCTCTTTTAATGTGCTTGGACACAGAGCTCTGTGAACAGCCAACCTATTTTGCAATGACCTTTTGTGTCTTGCCCTCCTTGTGCAAGGTGTCAGTGGTTGTCTTTTGGACAACTGTCAAGTCGGCAGTCTTCCCCATGATTGTTTAGCCTACATAACTAGACTGAGAGACCATTTAAACGCCTTTGCAGGTGTTGTGAGTTAATTAGCTGATAAGAGTGTGGCACCAGGTATCTTCAATATTGAACCTTTTCACAATATTCAAATTTTCTGAGATACAGAATTTGGGATTTTCCTTAGTTGTCAGTTATAATCATCTAAATTAAAAGAAATAAACATTTGAAATATATCAGCCTGTGTGTAATGAATGAATATAATATACAAGTTTCACATTTTGAATGGACTAAGTGAAATAAATAAACTTTTTGATGATATTCTAATTATATGACTAGCACCTGTACATGGCAAAAAAAGTCTGTAGGTGACACAAATGTTTTTAGTTACTTGCCATTACTTTAGTTCTTCCTAGGCTAGTAATTACATTTTGTAGTGGAATTTAGATTTGAAATATTCAGTAATAACAATAAGTGACAAATACCATGGTTATGATTAACTTGTTTTTCCCCCCACAGGTCTTTGAATTGCAAACTAGCTTCCAAATGACACGTTATCCAAGGTGTGATTCCAGAAGCGGGAGCAAAAAGTGAATATGGTCAGTCAAGGAGGCAAAACATGCACAGCCCACTGCATGAAGACCAAAGCTGACTGACTCAGACGTTGACTGTCTGAGCCTAAATGTGTCAGACGAAGCTGTGGACAATTATCAGATCTAGAGGTCTTCATAGCTTCTCATTTTAGAACACGCAGCTGTCAAAAAAAGGGGTCAACTGAAACGTTTGGGAGTATTTTTCCTCCTCGGTTGTGCTGAGAACTAAGCAATGGCCATGGTGAGAGGGGGGTGGGGAGATCCCAATGGGGAGACTAATGGACTTAGTGGTGACAAGGGTTACCTGAGAGGAGATGAGGACGACGGGTCACCACAGGGAGGTGGCAGTGACATGGAGGCTGGGGAGGATGATAAAGGTTGTGTGGTGGACTGTGTGGTCTGTGGTGACAAGTCCAGTGGGAAACACTACGGTGTGTTTACCTGCGAGGGCTGCAAGAGCTTCTTCAAACGGAGCGTCCGACGAAACCTCAACTATACCTGCAGGTAATGGAGGGAACTTCAGCGCTGTTTATGCTTGTGCTAGCTGTACGTGTTGATTGATGTTTTCGGCGTGTTCATTTCAGTCTCAACATTAAGCTTTTTTGCTGCTTTTCAGATCAAACCGAGACTGCCAGATTGACCAACATCACCGCAACCAGTGTCAATACTGCCGTTTAAAAAAGTGCTTCCGAGTGGGAATGCGCAAAGAAGGTAACTGTCTATCCCGCTCATAATTAAACCAGTCGGTATGTCTCTCCGTCATTGTTTAATGCACACACTCAGTCAACTGCATTTAAACTGTATTTTTGAGCTTACACAACCATAAATTTAAAAGTCTGTTTTTTGAAAGAAGTCTCTTATGCTCTGCTGCATTTATTCAACCAGAATTAGAGTAAAATGTAAAAATGTTTTTATTGTGATATATGTTACATTTAAATGTATTCCTGTGATTGCAAGGCTGAATTTTCCAGTCTTCTGTTTTACATGACCCTTAAGAAATCAATCTAAAATGCTGATTTGGTCCTCAAGTAAATACTATTACCTGTTAAAAACAGTTGTGGTTCTTAATATTAGACATTATAAATGTGTTTGCTGTCACTTTAATAAAAAATAATGCATCCTTGGTGAATAAATGTTTTAATTTCTTTTAAAAGTCTCAGTGACCCCAAACGTTTGAACAGTATTTCCTACAGCACAGGTGCTTTAAAGCTAATGGGTCTAGCATCATGACAAATAAATGATATACACAAATTGTGAGTTTGCAGTCTGAACTGAATGTGACTGGGTATCACAAACGTATGCAAATACAATGAGTCTTTTTACTGCATTGTTTTCATTGACTACATGCAAAAACAAGCATGTGGCACATTTAGTGTAGTCCAGTTTACAAACATGGCTCTGGTTTGAATCAGTCTAACAAAAGTAATGGGTTGATATAGCAAAATGCTGTAGGAAACGCTGTTTTATATTTGATAGTTATAAGGAAGAGAGAGCTGTTTTTTATTTTAAGCCGACCCAGATGGTGTTTGTTTACCACAGTTGCCAGTGCACATGATGAAACTTACATTAGGGCCTCATGACCTATATATTTTTGGTCTTCAACAGTTTTGCTGTTAAAATGAAGTGATAACAATGTTACAGTGCGGGACACTATATTGAACATTTCCATTGCTTATTTATAAAGTCTCTGGGGTTTGACTTTAAGAGTGTTTCCAGTTTTTTTTGAGTGCTTGTGTAATCAGGACTTAGATGCTTCTAATCCCTTCAGTCCTCTGACTCTCTGCCAGATGTTGCATGATAGCAAAAGAAAAGGCTGTTGTAAGTTTCTAAAGTCGTATATCAAGCCTTTCAACTCCATCACGACTCTACCCTCCTCTTCCCTCTCCCCCTTTAGCAGTTCAGCGTGGACGCATCCCACCTTCGCATTCGAGCCTCAGCCCATCCACGACTCCAGTGGGCGGTAATGCCGGGAGCGGCGTGAGCGAGTTCTACAACGGACAGCCAGTGTCCGAGCTCATCTCCCAGCTCTTGCGGGCAGAGCCCTACCCTAACAGCCGCTACAGCCATCAGTACAGCCAGCAGATGCAGGGGGGCGGAGGATCCGCCATGGGCATCGACAGCATCTGCGAGCTAGCTGCGAGACTCCTGTTTAGCACCATCGAATGGGCCCGAAACATTCCTTATTTCCCTGAGCTGCCTGTATCTGAGCAGGTGGCCCTTCTGCGGCTCAGCTGGAGTGAACTGTTTATCCTTAACGCAGCCCAATCTGCCCTACCCCTGCACATGGCCCCGCTGCTCGCTGCCGCAGGCTTTCACTCCTCTCCCATGTCTGCTGAGAGGGTGGTGTCCTTCATGGACCAGGTGCGCATCTTCCAGGACCAAGTGGAGAAGCTGACCCGCCTACAAGTGGATTCAGCAGAGTACAGCTGTCTGAAGGCCATAGCGCTCTTCTCACCAGGTGCGTCAGACACATTACTCTGATTAAACTGCAGTTAACGTACACAATCGGATCAAAGAAGGTGTAATGCATCTGTTACATCCAATATGGTAGAGAATAATAATGAGTGTTGTGCCGACAGTCAAATTTCTTGCATTATATTGGCCCCTTTACTGGCTAAGACAAAATCCTAGATGCATTATGAAGCGCCTTTTATACCTAACACATTGTTAGGAATAAGGCACATTTAATTTGTTATGAATTAGGTAAATTTGTTATTTAGACTTTCTTGTATATTCTTTCCTGTATTCTCATATTTGGGTTTAAATGTATACGCTTCATTCATTTCAAGATTGTGCCCTTGGAAAATAACTTATACAGGCCTCAACAATCTGTTTAATTATTTATTTTATAAATATATAATTAGACCAGCCCCACCAGAAAATTACACTCTAAATTACATTTAGATTTGTATTCATAATATAAATGTAACCATTAAATATATATAATTATAGTAATGCTAATCAAAATATGTGATGTTAAATGTGTAATGTTTTATTTTATATGTATGGAAAATGTATATATTTAAATACATTAACACAATTTTCCTCAGATCAATAAAAGAGCTGGAATACGGAGTCATTTCTAGAAATTAGTATACAGTTGTATGTATTTTAACCTAAGACATCCACAATTTCATAAACATTGTAAATTATGGTATACAGTAGAGGTCGATAGTGGATTTTTCCGATAACTAGGTTGGACCGCATAACAGATTAATGGACCGATAGTTTTTCAAATAGATACTGGATAATAAATAAATAACCAGTAAAACAGTGCTGAAATCATGAAAATGTGCAAAATGAAATGCATATGTCAATATGAATATATTACAATTCTAACAGAAGTAATTATATAAAAATTATTTAAACATTAAAATATGTATAAAATGTTTCTTTTGCTAGAAACGTACATTATATAGGTTTCACTTTGCAAGTCCCATTTGTTAACATGGATATATTAGTTGCTTACATGAACGATATGCATTATACAATACACATTTACATTTTAAGTTTAACAGATCAAAATAAAAATTAAAACTCAATCTAAAAATGTATGCAATACTTCTACAGCATTTATTAACCTTAGTTAATGTTACAAATGGAATTTTATTGTAAAGTGTTACCATTTCGTATAAATCCAAACAGCCATGCTTTTTTAGAACACTTGACAATTATCTAATCAAAATAACAAATCAGAAATGCATTTTGTTTCTATTCCTGTCGACTGCATGACAATACAGTTTGCTTTCTCACGTCACTAGTTGTTACATTGTTTTAACTGCTTGAGGTACTGCTAATGTTAGCATCCTCTCAGCCTCAATGCCAGAGTACATACTGCTAATGCAGCATCTAGTCAACAAATTCATTACTTTATAATGATTTGGCAACATGTACTCAAGTGTTCTGTATTCATACTGTTTCGCTGTGTGTTTTAAAAGTGCGTCTGATGTGTCAGCACTTTATGTGCAGCGTAGGCCTCACGTGTCGGTATAAACAACGTCAGTGATAGTTTTATTTGGCCTCTAGAGGTCGATCTCGTGCTATATAATGCCAGCAGACCCTTCTTAGAGCTCTCATACGGTGTAATGACAGCGCACCCTTCTCAGCCGTTCCAACAATGGACGCAACTCGGAAACATTATCGGTTCTGATTTTTGCCGATAACTTATTGTTCCACGAATCAGCTATCGGTGCCAATGAATCGGTCGACCTCTAGTATACAGAGGAAAGCATTACTGATTGTTTATTTATTTATTTTATTAATATATAAAACATTCTTGCAATCTCTACAAAACATGCTAGCCAGCTAGATAATTTCCCCATGGTGTTTCGTTAAGTTTAAATCTGCAGACTGCAACCAAATGTTTGTTACTAAGCATAACAAGTGTACAGTAAGACAGTGAAGCACTGGTTCACCTGGCCACAAACTCTGGTCACCTTTCCACTGTCTCCGACATTTACTATTGGTCAGCTGTTACCCTCCTCTTATTCACCCCCTATTCACTTGGAATAATCAATGAAAATAATTATGTAGTAATTAGACTTCATTATTCATAACCTTCAATTTTACAGATATAGTATTTCAAGATTAACATTTAGTGCACAAGTACTGGTTATTCTCACCTCACACTTGAAGTCTTAATTAAATGGTCGCATAGAGTTGAGCCTCAAAAAATCCAAATCCTGTACCGTCCTTATTGTTGAGCCCTGCATCATACTTTACTAGTTGAGTTACACAAAATCTAGTTTGAAACCTGTAGTTTATCATTTCTGCTGTTGTTGTGCATGTTTATCTTTAGATGCGTGTGGGCTGACAGACCCAGCTCATGTGGAAAGCCTGCAGGAAAAAGCTCAGGTGGCCCTGACCGAGTACGAGCGCATGCAGTACCCTGGACAACCCCAGCGCTTTGGACGGCTCCTTCTGCGACTGCCCGCTCTGAGGGCGGTGCCCGCCAGCCTCATCTCTCAGCTCTTCTTCATGCGCCTTGTGGGGAAAACACCCATTGAGACGCTCATCCGTGACATGCAGCTGTCTGGCAGCTCCATCAGTTGGCCGTATGCTCCAGGACAATAATCATTATCAGATGTGACCACAGAACCAGTCTGAACGTTTCGGTCTGAATTTCTTTTTTTTAAACCACACATTTACATCTGATATTGACTGTATTAACTAGTGCTACAGGGTCATACTATGGGAATGGTGAATTCAGTAGTACATTGCAGATGGCTTGATTTATGTTCTGTGAACTGTTTTATGATGCCCAGATGCATTCTTTAAAATTACTTGAGAAATACTTGTAATCTACCAGCCAAAGGTAAGATGTTAGGTACAGTTTAACCACCAGTTATTACATGGAAATTGGTTAAAACCCAACATGACAAGCTCTGCCAGTTGGGTGTGAACATAAGTCATTTTGGACTGTCTGGAGGCACCAAGATATCAAGTCCCATTTATACTCTGTTCTGTCCTGTCCTTGTGTACCAGAAGGCCCTGAAGAAGGAGGAAGTAGACATGATGACATCCAGAAACCCAAACAAACCAAACCGAAAAAGTCAGAATTGGGACTTAGGCATTTGTTTTGCCAGTGATAACTACTTGGCTTATATGTTTGGCTCTTTTTACTCTATCAATGCTGATGCATTTCTTTGAGGAGTGATTAGAAATTGAAATTTCCAAAAGCTAGTTCAACGATTGGATTGTTTCATGAAATTTCCATTTGACAGAATACTTGCAGACTGTATTTGTACTTTGCGTTAAGACCGACTTATCTCTTAAAGAATAAATAATATTTCTTTAACGCACATTTGAGATAAATGACAGATGAAGTAGTCATGTTTTTTTTTGTTTGTTTGTTCTTCCCCCAGAAAGAAACCAGTGAACATTCTTCATGGAAGTGGTGTTCATGTACATTAATAAGACAGTGTCTTATGCATGGTTTCTGTTCTGCTTTTATTATTATTTTTCTCATACTAACCAGTTAATGCAAAACTGGTAATAAAGTCACATTATATATGTCGACCAAAAGAAATACCTCTACAGTCGGTTGAGACTCAAACGGACTCTGTCATTCACGGCTGCGTCAGTTTTTAACCTACACACTTGAGCTGCTCACTTTACACTAAAGAGGAGTGATTGGATCTGTCTGTTATGTTTGTGTTACGAAGGCTGTTTTTGGCAAGAAACTGGCACTTCCTGTTTTGTCTTTTGTGCTCTGGTGTGGCGTTTCACCGGTGACAGCATGTTGTATTGGCTCTAGTTGTGAGATGTAAGTTTTCTAGCCTTACCATACATCTGAATGACTAATATTACCTCATATTTAGGCCTTGAAACATATCAGGCGGTCTAATATACATAAACGCATCAAAACGTCAAGATGTACAGTTTTCATTTTAATATCTTTGTCTTTTTAAATACTTGTGTATGACAGCTTGATTAAACAAAAGTATCATACATTGAGTTGTGTACTTATGAGATTTTTTGTTACCTATCAAATCACAAAAGAGATGTTTACTATTATAACATTTTATATTCAAATGGCAAATATCATTTTTTTTACTTTACAGACACAACTTGCTCAGCTTATATACCAACATTGACGTATATACAGTGTATGCATACATTTGTACAGTTTCAGACAAAGAAATCCTGAGGATCTGAAACATTAGTCTTCTCTCTCCTTTTAGTGCCTCTGTCATAATTTTTCACTAGTTGCTTGATACGACACAGTTCCTGCCTCAGTCTTTTGCACTGGAGCTTCTTGGCCTGGTGTTCTGGAGACTATGAGAAAGGATGGGCATTAGGGAACTACAGACAAGCACATAACTCCGGTTTCACAGACGAGCCTTAAACCTATTCCCAGACTAAAACGCATGTTTGAGCTGTTTTAACTAAAAGCAACTTGCACTAACATATCTTAAAATATGTCAGTGCCGTTGTTTTGTCTCGAGATGCACACCAGTCATGTTTAAGGCATGTTTATAAAAAAGAAAATACTAGAAAATAAAAAAGATACTTAAGATGCCATTACAAAGTCCATCTCACTACAGTGGTTCTACAATCATTTTATGAAGCGACGAGAATAGTTTTTGTGCACAAAAAATAACAACAACTAAATAACGACTTATATAGTGATGGCCGATTTCTAAACACTGCTTCCTGAAGCTTTGGAGTGTTATGAATCAGCATATCGATTCACGATTCAGATCACGTGACTTTGGCGCTCCGAACCGCTGATTCGATACATTGATTCATAGCGCTCCAAAGCTTCAGGAAGCAGTGTTTCGAAATCGGCCATGACTATATAAGTCTTTATTTATTTTATTTGTGCGCACAACAACTATTCTTGTCGCTTCATAAAATGATTGTAGAACCACTGTCGTGAGATGGACTTTGCAGTGACGTCTTTAGTATCTTTTATGGGTCTTGAGAGAGGAAATGACATTGCTGCCAATGGAGGCCTTTCTGAGCCATCGGATTTCAACAAAAATATCTTCATTTGTGTTCCGAAAATGAACAAAGATTTTACTGGTGTCGAACGACATGAGGGTAAGTAATTAATGACAGAATTTTCTTTTTTGTGTGAACTAACCCTTTAATGCCCTAATTGAACTAATCCTGGCTTAATCTAAGCCCTGTCTGTGAAACCGGGCCATAGTGACTAAAGGCCCATTCACACCAAGGATGATAACTATAGCAAAGATATTGTTCTAAATATAAAAGAATGGCAGTTGACAAAACTGAGTGTGCGCTTAGAATCAACAGAAAAATGTCCCCTAGTGTGGACGCTAATATAGTTAGTTAATCCAATCGTTCTTAGTGTGAACAGACCTTAAATGGTTAGTTCACCCAAAAATGAAAATTAGCCCATGATTTACTAACCCTCAAGTCATCCTAGGTGTATATGACATTCTTCTTTCAGACGAATACAATCAGTTATATTAATAAATGTCCTGGCTAATACAAGCATTATAATTGCAGTCCAAAATAGCGCATCCATCCATTATAAAAGTAATCTATATGGCTCCAAGGGGTTAATAAAGTGAATCGGATTTGTGTGGAAAAATATCCATATTTAAAGTAAATTTTCTAGCTTCCGGTTGATTACCTTCTGTGTTCAATTTATGGAAAAAATGTAGCACCTCTAGCAGTTTAAAATGCTTATGCTATGTCTGACAACATTGCACACCAGTTACACTCGTCAGACATAGCGTAAGCATTTTGAACTGCTAGAGGCTTCTGAAAGAAGAATGTCATATACACCTAGAATGACTTGAGGGTGAGTAAATCAGGTTATAATTTCCATTTTTGGGTGAACTAGCCTTTTAAAATCATTAGTGCTAATCAACCTACTAATACTGTATACAAATCTATTGAGAAATATTTTTCTTTACCCGCTTCAGATCCTTGAGTCGGTTATATTCATCAGCTACAGCCTGTGATGCAAAGACAATATATTATGGGTTGTATTGAGTTATCATACACCAAAAAGAAGTTTACACAGCGATGCCATAGAAGACCCATTTTTGAATTTATTTTTACTTAGTGTTTTTTGTTGCCTACCTGGAACTTGGTGGACTCCTCATGGAGGGTGTCTAGCTCTCGGCTCAGTTTATTCATTTGATCACTGATATCATCCATTTCGGCACAAAGGTTCTTGTAAACAGAAAGGGTGACATCAAACTGTTTCTTGTACTGTCTGCGCTGTTCATCTGTTGTAATTTCTGAATAAGAGCTGCAGCAGAAAAAAAAGCAAAAAGCAACTAGCTATTTTGCAAAGCATTCTGCATTTAAAACCGTAATCAGGCAGAACAATAGACGGATTAGCTATTTTTCGAGAAGAAGTATTTCTGATGGAAACTCACTCCATCTCATATGTGGCTAATTCAGTGGCTGAATCTCCACCAGTGGTGTAGCCACAGAGAACATCCTCAACCTCGCACATTTCAGGTTTCTCTTGCACTGAGCTGCTTTGCACTTCAACCTCCTCCACAGGGCTGGAGCTCATCCACCGATTCTGGTACAACGGATCCGGGGGGCAACTGTTCACGTTCTCAGAATGCCTTTAAAACAAAATGCAATGAAAATAAGACTAGTGTGCATTTGTACTTTATAAGAATTTCTAGTTCTGGACATGGAGGCCGCACTCACACGTTGCTTTTGTATGCAGCCTGGCTGTAGACGCTCACGGTTCCCTCAGTGTAGGAGGTGAAGCTGTTCTCTTTCAGATGAGGGGAAGCCTTCTCTGATAAAACCACAGTGGGAGTGTATTGAGTGCTTCGCTGGAACATACCGTGCATAAGTGTTAATGGAGCAGGAGGTCCACAGAACAACATGAATTAAATCAAAACGAGTCAGAGACTACAACTCAGCAAAATGACCCAAGCATCAGGCGCCTACTGATGGGAAACGAGACCAGACCGAAGGACAATCTGAGATACCATCGCAGATGTCTCTAAACAATACTGTATCTTAAGAGACCACTTGAGAAGTTGTACATCACACAATACATCAAAACACTGTAAATCCATCACAACACAATTACCCCCCCCACCCACTTTATGCACATGCACGACTTCCTCTAATGAAGCGTGATTGTTTTAGCTTTCAGGAAACACTTGATGAGCTCTGTACATGGCACTGCCTGTTTGAAAATACCTGCACATTGTCTTAATAACATGTGGCTGACAAACAACATCTGAGGTCATTTCTAGGAAAATCACTGCATGTTCCAAGAATTTGGAATAACCAAGTTTGGAGTCTCAACTCACAGTGAACCAAATAAACTAAACTCTGAATATCAAGTAGAAGATCTGTAAGTGTCTTTCAGTGAAAAATGTCTTATGTATACTATAACTATGTATTTATTTCTGATAATTACACCAGAAAGCAAGTTTAGGCCTACATTTAGATGAAACAAATCACTTAATGGTTAAGCTGTATCCATAAAATCTCTGTCTATAAAAATCCATAAAATCTCTCTTTATCAACTGATAACATAAGTTATTGGTGACAGTCAAGGGTATTCATTATGAAGAAAGTATCACAGCCATTTACTTCAGAATCATTAAATCATCAAATGATTAACATAAAAAACAATGCAGATCATGTGTTTGATTTAAGGTCCACAAATTCAGTTCAAAATATATCCCCACATTCAAAATAAATTAATACATTTATAAATGAATTAAGTTAATTAAAAAATAATAAATAATTTGAAGTTTTAAACTTTCTATTCATCAAAGAATTCTGAAAGAAAAGTGGTTTCCACAAAAATTATTAAGCTGCACAACTGTTTTTAACTGTGCTAAAAATAAGAAATGTTTCTTGAGCAGCAAATCAGCATATTACAATTATATATATATATATATATATATATATATATATATATATATATATATATATATATATATATATATATATATATATATATATATATATATATATATATATATATGTATATACACTAATCAGGCATAATATTATGACCACCTTCCTAATTTTGTGTTTGTCTGACTTTTGCTGCCAAAACAACCCTGACCCATCAAGGCATGGACTCCACTAGACCCCTAAAGGTGTGCTGTTGTATCTGGCACGAAGATGGTAGCAGCAGATCCTTTAATTCATGTATGTTGTGAGGTGTGACCTCCATGGATCGGACTTGTTTGTTCAGAACATCTCACAGATGCTCGATTGGATTGAGATCCGGGGAATTTGGAGGCCAAGTCAACACCTTAAACTCATTGTTGTGCCCTTCAAACCATTCCTGAACAATTTTTGCTTTGTGGCAGGGTGAATTATCCTGCTGAAAGAGGCCACAGTCACCAGGGAACACCGTTTCCATGAAAGGGTGTACATGGTCTGCAACAATGCTTAGGTGGTACGTGTCAAAGTAACATCCACATGGATGGGAGGACCCAAGGTTTCCCAGCAGAACATTGCCCAAAGCATCACACCGCCTCTGCCGGCTTGCTTTCTTTCCATAGTGCATCCTGGTGCCATGTGTTCCCCAGGTAAGCGACACACACGCACCCAGCCATCCATGTGATGTAAAATAAAACATTATTCCTCAGACCAGGCCACCTTCTTCCATTGCTCCGTGGTCTAGTTATGACGCCACGTGCCCACTGTTGGCGCTTTCAGCAGTGGACGGGGTCACCATGGGCACCCTGACTGGTCTCGGCTATGCAGCCCCATACATAACAAACTGCGATGCACTGTGTATTCTGACACCTTTCTATCAGAACCAGCATTAACTTCTTGAGCAATTTGAGCTACAGTAGCTCGTCTGTCTGATCTGACCACATAGGCCAGCCTTCGCTCCCCACGTGCATCAATGAGCCTTGGCCGCCCATTATATCGTTCATAATTATGAAAACGTTCATAATGCATTATATACTGCAGGCTTCACATCATTCTGAGTGCATGTTTAATTTAAGGACTGGTTATTTGGGGTTGCAGTTTGCTATCCTCTCTAAACGAGACACAATATAATCTAAAATGCTAAAACAGGACTTGAATTCTCTGGACCAGATTTGACCCAAATATTGTTTCTCTAAATCTAAGAATCCTAATAAAGATATTCAAGATATGCTATACATATTATTAGTTTTGAATAATTGAAAAATAAACATACCAGAAAAATGTTATGTTAATAGCAACAAACTAAATCATTCTGAACTGCCAGCTATGAACTCACCCAGTCTTGTGAATTCTGGCTCCTGTCTGTTCTGAGGATAGGTGGTTCCTCCCAGTAGATATTATGTTTGCCATGATGCCATATTTTGCTTCGAGTCTTATAGGCAAAATAGGCTGCAACAGCCAGAGCAACCATGACAAACAGCCCACAAACCAGAGCCACAGCCTATAAATGAAGCAGAAACACTTGTTCCATTCATGTGTCACTACACTGCAAAAAAATATTTTCTTACATAGTATTTTTGACTTGTTTCACAGTACAAATACCTAAACATTCTTAAATCAAGATACATTTATCTGACAAGGGCTAGTTCACCGAAAAAATGAAAATTCCGTCATTAATTACTCACCCTGATGTCATTCCAAACCTGTAAGAGTTTTGTTCATCTTCGGAAACACAAATTATGCTCTTTTTAATGAACTCTGAGAGCTTTCTGTCCCTCCAATGACAGCCTAAGTAACTATCTCTTTCAAGCCCAGGAAACGAGCAAATAAAGCACTCACGTCAAAATTGAGGTTAAACCACATGGGTCTGATGGATTACTTTAATTTTTCTTTACTACCTTAAGAAGTTTAAGCACAGTCACTTGATTTTGATCCTTTTTTTTCAGAAAACAAGACTTCTCAAATAAATGTATATTAATTTAGAATATTTTACTGAAAAACAACACAAAAATACTTTTTACATTGTACAGTGAGAATTATGTCTTGTCAAACTGACCTCCTCAGGATCCATGAAACAGTAGTGATAGAGATATCGATTAAAGGATGGATATGCACCCGGGAAGCCTGTGCCGGCTCCAGCACTGATGCTGGGATTCCCTAATGAGGTCTGACACATCATCAGGATGGGGTTGTACAAGATGCTTTGTGAACTCTGGGCCATGGGATTCACCCCAATGACGAATATGATGTCTATAATACACTGAAGAATCGCCAGAACCACGTCCACAACAAAAACTGTCAGGTAAAACGTTTTTCCGCGCACACACCATAACTTTGAGAAACTAATCACTAGGATGGCCAAAGATACTACAAAATTAAGGGCTGCCATTGAAATCATGGCTGACTTTGCTGAGTAGGGTGTCATGTAAGAGCTTTGATAACCATAGGTTCCTCCATAATACCCAGACCCCATGCCATAGCCCCCGGATCCAGCAACATAAGCCCCGATGCTGCCCTCGTAGCCATGCATATCCCAAACTAGAGTGGAAGCAACACAGGCGAAAATAACAAAACAGAGCAGAGCAGTCAGTCCCTCCATAGTTTTCACGATGCCCGGTGGTGAGAACCATCTGTAGAAGTGCTGAGGGTTTCCCTCCGTTTGAGGAGCATCAGGCACCGAAGAGTATAAGCCATACTCGCTCCGTTGAGAGTAGACACTCCTGGATGTGTACATATTTAATGGGGCAACATAGTGTGGACTGTACTGAGGTGGGCTGTCATACTGCTGTGTTTCAAACATGATTCATGAGAGAATCTGAAAAGAGAAATGAGATCAAATTTAGATCATATGATCATCTGGGAACAGAGCTATGCAACACATCTTAAGTTAAAATTAGCCTTCTTTTTCCAGACATTTATTGTTTTACATTTTAATCTCTTAAAACTATATGAACAAATAATATCTCCAGAGCAATTCACAGCTTTCCTGAATTGTTAAGTGTTTTTTAAAGAATTGGGTTTCGTGAATGTTTCAGTGGCTAAATTCTAAAAACATTCACTTGTTTTGTTTCTGAATGAATCAGTGTGTTTGAAGGAATCATTTGAATGAAAGATTCAATGACTCACTCATAAAGACACTGTTCAATGTAAACAGCAGAAAGAGTCAATGAAAAATCTCTATCATTAATGCACAGACCGACAATTTAGAACACGCAAACAAAGCGGAGTGATACAAACAGTAAAAAGTACACATTTTTAAGACTACATTTGTTCTGATTACACATGTACAATTTTTAGTGTATAGATTCACTCATAGACCTACATGAACATTTAAGATGTAACCCTCTTTATAGCACAAACAACATTTTCACTCTGATAGAGTCCAGCTATAAACATCCTTCCCTTCATCAGGATACTGCAATTCAGGCGAGATGCTCTGAATAATTCAGAGAAACATGAGCAGATGCAGTCATTGGGGGTTTTCATTCATGCTGTAAGTTTTCTTCCTCACATTTCTGTTGCATCCCCCAATATACAGCCATTATATTTGAATAAAAGAGGTGAGGAGCTAACAGGAATATTTCTAATACCGTACCCTCATAGTTAATTATGCTTTGGAGAGTGGGTGAGCTGCACACCTGTGGTAACTTGAAAAGAGTGAATAAATAATTCAAGAGCTGAAAATCAACCTAGCGAGCTTCATACAGCCTCACAGGTGCATGTTGAATGGACAGCTATTCTAGAATTCAAAAAAAGAGGAGAAAGCTCTTTTTAAAAAACATTGAATATAATTGTACAACTTTCCTCCTGAAAATAAACAGCTATTTTTTTTCTGCTCATATCACAACACCTGGTTTCTGACATCTACAATCACGACTCACAAAAAATTGTCATTCAAAAAGGAAATGTCAATTGACTACAATCCATTCTAGATGAATCCAGTCTATCATTTTGCGGTAAATAAATGTTGCATAAAACATTATGTAACTTACCGGAACACAACAGCCGCTCGTCTTTTCCTTGTTTTCCTTAGTCCAAGTTTTCTAAGCTTGACAGTTTTTTTTGTCAAGTATTGTTTAGTGCTTGAGTTTATCCGTCTGATGTGAATACCTGTGACAGCTGGTGCTCATGGTGACTTTTGTGGAAGACCTGGGCCTGAAACTCTAAACCCGTTGCTACTGATACAGTCAGTCTTATTGGCTCCTTAGTGGGTCGAAAGTTACGGTAGATGAGAAGCCAAGTTAATGATTGTTAATGTTCTAAAGTGCTTTAAAGCGACAGTCTACGACAGATTTCACTTGTTTTTGTTTCTGTCAAAGCAGGGCAATTTAGTTTTCTGTGAAATAGATTTAAATACAATTTTAAGAGCCATAAAAACAGTTGCAGTGTAATACTGCAAATAAAAAAATATGATCTGTGAAAGTAAAGTTTGTAGATTATTTTAAGTCAAATTTCTTAATTTCTTTTGATTTGTAAACACAAATAATAGAGGCATCAGAATAATTATACAATTTTAGTAATTGCTGTCCTTTGCAGTGAAATTTTGATCAAAATCACGAATGCTCATCTTGATGTGGCTTAGTTTTGCTTTTAGATATTCACACCGTTCCTTCTTCTCCAGAAAGTAGGGATCCTTGAGGAAGCACATAAGAAGTTAAAATAAACAATATTAAATAATTACATCTCGTTTCTCACTTAGTTTTTGTTCCAAGAGGTGACTTACGTTCTTTTTTTGCTCATATATTTTCAGTAAGCCATTGATTTTCTTACTCTCCTAAATAAAACATCCACAAACAATTGAAACAACTTATTTGAATAGTCTAATAAAAGGTAATACAGAGACAATCTAAACGACTCTAATATCACGCCTCACCTCAGGGTTTCTCTTGTTATTGATGAGTTGGCTCATCATGGTGTCTAATTCCTGAAACTTCATTAAAGTGGCTGTGATCTCCCCGTGTAGTTCCTTGTACTCCTGGTATTGGTCATTAAAGACTGCTTTGTATTGCTCTCTGTCTTCTATTGAATGGATTTCAGGATATTTTCTGTTTAAAAAGAAATTAAAATTTCTTAACAATATTTCTTAAATAGTTATTTAGAATGTGTTTTACGTATCACCTTTTCTTGAGCCACACATCATAAAAAAATATATTTTTTTATTAATGTGTTTTATTAATGTGTTATTAATGGGTATTTGCCTAACCATCAGGCGCATTTCTAAGTAAATACCCAGAAATACCAGCTTAAATCAAACAACACCACATGACACATTATCCATTAAGTTGTTGGGGTGCCAAGCCATGGGTGACAAAGTTAGGACACCCTTACTGTTAACATAGGAATTAAGAAGGTAAGTAATGGTCAGGCACTGCTAATCAAATACCGTTGATTAACGGATCACCAGCAAGTGTGATCACCTCTATAAAAGTAGAAGTTTTGGCAGTTTGCTGGTCTGGAGCATTCAGGTGTGTTTAACACAATGCCAAGGAGGAAAGACATTAGCAATGATCTTAGAGAAGCAATTTTGCTGCCATCAATCTGTGAAGGGTTACAATGCCATTTCCAAACTATTTGAAGTCCATCATTCTACAGTGAGGAAAAAGTTGTAACGGTCACTTAGAGCCTTTACAGTAATTTTGAGGTAGCATCACAACTGCGCATGTGTGTAGAGTGCGTGTCTGAAAGTGATGTGACAGAAAAATCGCAAACAACCCAAGAACTACTGCTCACACTCTACAGGCTAAATGTTCATGACAGTACAATTAGAAAAAGATGGATCAAGTATGGCATGTTTGGAAGGGTTGCCAGGAGAACGTCTCTTCTCTCTAAAAAAAAACATGGCAGCACGACTTAGGTTTGCAAAGTTGCATCTGAACAACCATAAGACTTCTAGAACAATGTCCTTTGGACAGATGAGACCAATGTGGAGTTGTTTGGCCATAATGCACAGCGCCAAGTTTGGTGAAAACCAAAAGAGCATATCAGCACAAACACCTCAAACAAAAAGTCTAGTATGCTGGTGGAGGGGTGATGATTTTTGGCTTGTTTTGTAGCCACAGGACCTGGGCATCACACAGTCATTGAGTCGACCATGAACTCTGTATAACAAAGTATCCTAGAGTCAAATGTGAGACATTTGTCCAACAGCTAAACTTGGCCAAAATTGGGTCATGCAACCGAATCCGAAGATGATCCGAAGATCAACAAATCCCCAACAGAATGGCTGAAAAAGAAAAGAATGAAGGTGTTGCAATGGCCCAGTCAATGTCCAGACCCCAGCCTGACTGAAATGCTGTGACAAGAGCTGTGCATAAACAAATGCCCACAAACTGAAGCAATATTGTAAAGAGTGGACCAAAATTCCTCCAGAATGTGAGAGTCAGATAAATCATGCAGAAAAGTATTACTTATTAGTTACACTGGACCCATGACAACCTTTGTGTTGGTCATTGTTGGACTCTCATGGATGCTGACCGTTATCCTGATGGTTCTGGGATTAACAATGTAGAAACTGAACAATCCTTTTGTATTCCAATGATTAGTTATTGTTGCTAAGTGGATCTAAAGACAATTAAATGATAGTGTGTCCTAACTCCCAAATCAAACTTTCCATCATGACTTTATTTTTGCTAAATAAATAATGACACAATATAATATGTCATGTGTTGTTGTTCATCAGAGGTTTTATTTTCCACATTTTAAGACCTGCCAAGCACTAGATTTGTTTTAATTATGTGCTGATACAGAAAACCATGGAATTCAATAGGGTGTCCTAACATTTTCACATGACTGTACATACTCTTTTGTTTTGAACCATTTATAACAACTCAAAATAATGTAGGTTAAAATCAACTGAATATACCCAACACCTGTTAAATTTGTTTGTCCTAAGTATATAATTTATTTTCATTAGACCAGAAATACACCATGAAGTATACTAACATTATAAAATCAGCGACGACTCTGGGTTTAGGAATGTGTCCAATTGGAATAGCTCCAGTTAAAATATTTCGCTCTTCATGACTCTCTGAGACATAAGCCAGCCTGCTCTCATTCACAGAGCTTTGATCCATTTCATCTTTGAATGAAATTTTCTTGGATCTAGTCGAGGAGCTGCCCATATTGGATGTGGATTTCAGAGTCTGCTGCTGTAACTGAAAGATAACAGTCATTGCAATTAGTACAACTTGATACGAATAGTGAGGATTTTGTGGAAACTGGAAATTTCATTAGTGCTGTCTCTTAAAAGTGAAGCAAAAACCCAGTGATCATTATTATAGCATTTTTATGAGGTTAGGAACAAAAGACATTCATATTCTAATTAATATATTATATATATTACACCAATCAGGCATACCATTATGACAGGTAAAGTGAGTAACGCTGATTATCTCTTTATCGCGGTACCTGTTAGTGGGTGGGATTGATTAGGCAGCAAGTCAACATTTTGTCCTTAAAGTTGATGTGTTTGAAGCAGGAAAAATGGGCATGCATTTGAGGATAAGGATATGGGGCTGCATACCTGCAGACCAGTCAGGGTGCCCATGCCGACCCCTGTCCACTGCTGAAAGCACCAACAGTGGGCACTTGAGCATCAGAACTGGACCACAGAGCAATGAAAGAAGGTGATGAATCAGACCAGGTTTCCTTTTACATCACATGGATGGTATGTGGCGCTTCCCTGGGGAACACACGGCACCAGGATGCACTATGGGAAAAAGGCAAGCCGGCTAAGGCGGTGTGATGCTTTGGATGTTAATTTGACACGTACCACCTACCTAAGATTTGTTACAGACTATGTTCACCCTTTTATGGAAAAGGTATTCCCTGGTGGCTGTGGCCTCTTTCAGCAGGATAATGCGCCCTGCCACAAAGCAAAAATGGTTCAGGAATGATTTGAAGAGCACAACAATGAGTCTGAGGTGTTGACTTGGCCTCCAAATTCCCCAGAACTCAAGCCAATCGAGCATCTGTGGGATGTGCTGAACAAACAAGTCCAATCCATGGAGGCCCCACCTCGCAACTTACCGGACTTAAAGGATCTGCTGCTAACATCTTGGTGCCAGATACCACAGCACACCTTCAGGGATCTAGTGCCTCGATGGGTCAAGGCTGTCTTGGCAGCAAAGGGGAACCAACACAATATTAAGTCATAATGTTATGCCTGATCGATATATACAGTGCCTTGCGAAAGTTTTCGGCCCCCTTGAACTTTGCGACCTTTTGCCACATTTCAGGCTTCAAACATAAAGATATGAAACTTTTCATATCTTTTTTTATTTTTTTTGACGAATCGACAACAAGTGGGACACAATCATGAAGTGGAATGAAATTTCTTGGATATTTCAAACTTTTTTAACAAATCAAAAACCGAAAAATTGGCCGTGCAAAATTATTCGGCCCCCTTAAGTTAATATTTTGTAGCGCCACCTTTTGCTGCGATTACAGCTGTAAGTCACTTGGGGTATGTCTCTATCAGTTTTGCACATCGAGAGACTGACATTTTTGCCCATTCCTCCTTGCAAAACAGCTCGAGCTCAGTGAGGTTGGATGGAGAGTGTTTGTGAACAGCAGTTTTCTTTCAGAATGGTCCTGTATTTGGCTTCATCCATCTTCCCGTCAATTTTAACCATCTTCCCTGTCCCTACTGAAGAAAAGCAGGCCCAAACCATTATGCTGCCACCACCATGTTTGACAGTGGGGATGGTGTGTTTAGGGCGATGAGCTGTGCTGCTTTTACACCAAACATAACGTTTTGCATTGTTGCCAAAAAGTTCAATTTTGGTTTCATCTGACCAGAGCACCTTCTTCCGCATGTTTGGTGTGTCTCCCAGGTGGCTTGTGGCAAACTTTAAATGACAGTTTTTATGGATATCTTTAAGAAATGGCTTTCTTCTTGCCACTCTTCCATAAAGGCCAGATTTGTGCAGTATACGACTGATTGTTGTCCTATGGACAGAGTCTCCCACCTCAGCTGTAGATCTCTGCAGTTCATCCAGAGTGATCATGGGCCTCTTGGCTGCATCTCTGATCAGTCTTCTCCTTGTATGAGCTGAAAGTTTAGAGGGACGGCCAGGTCTTGGTAGATTTGCAGTCTGAAACTCCTTCCATTTCAATATCATCACTTGCACAGTGCTCCTTGGGATGTTTAAAGCTTGGGAAATCTTTTTGTATCCAAATCCGGCTTTAAACTTCTCCACAACAGTATCTCGGACCTGCCTGGTGTGTTCCTTGTTCTTCATGATGCTCTCTGCACTTTAAACGGACCTCTGAGACTATCACAGAGCAGGTGCATTTATACGGAGACTTGATTACACACAGGTGGATTCTATTTATCATCATTAGTCATTTAGGTCAACATTGGATCATTCAGAGATCCTCATTGAATTTCTGGAGAGAGTTTGCTGCACTGAAAGTAAAGGGGCCAAATAATTTTGCACGCCCAATTTTTCAGTTTTTGATTTGTTAAAAAAGTTTGAAATATCCAATAATTTTTATTCCACTTCATGATTGTGTCCCACTTGTTGTTGATTCCTCACAAAAAATTACAGTTTCATATCTTTATGTTTGAAGCCTGAAATGTGGCAAAAGGTCGCAAAAGTTCAAGGGGGCCGAATACTTTCGCAAGGCACTGTGTATATATATATATATATATATATATATATATATATATATATATATATATATATATATATATATATATATATATATATATATATATATATATATACACACACAAACAAATACACAACCATTCAAACATCTGAGGGAAAAATAAAAATAAAAACAGTAATTGTGAGATATATGTAAACTTAGAAATCTAAAGATTTTTGTGGAAACTGTGATGCATTTTTTAAGGATTCTTTGATAAATATAAAGTTCAAAAGAAAGCTTTTCTAACTTTATAAATTTATTTTGATCAATGAAGTTGTTGCTGAATAAAAGTATACTTACCCACACTTTTAAGCAGTCATTTAAAATGTTCATTTACCTGGCTGTTCATGGCCTCCTTCTGACGACGGGCAGCTTCACGCTTCCACATTTTAAGGCATGCCAGGAAGCTTATCAAGTACATGAGCATGTTAATGAATATAAACGCAGTCCCAGCCATCTGACCCCCCTCAACACGACACAGATTAGACAGGACCGGGTTGACGCCGACCGTCATGAAGCAAAGCCCACCACGATTCAAATCATTCACGTAGACGATGCCCGCTGCCATGTACAGCAACGATAGGACTAGATTCATTACAGCCTCGGTAAGAGGCCACCATTTGGAATCCAGAAGGATTGTTCGGTAATACATTGTTAATCCCAAAACCATGAGGATAACGGTCAGCATCCATGAGAGTCCAACAATGACCAACACAAAGGTTGTCATGGGTCCAGTGTAACGGTATCCTTTCATATCAGTGAATCCATAATTTGGCCTGTAATAGTTGGACCACTCACTGTCTCTCTGAATATACGCACATACACAGGCAAAAACCATCCCGCCGAATACAAGTTGAAGGCCAGCGAGCAGCCTTAAGAGGCCAGGCCAAGACTTCAGGTAGGAGTATTTTAACTGGTATACTTCTAACTTCTCAGCGTAGTACTCTGCTGGATGGATACTGGTCAGTTCGGATTCAAGGGTGTCATATGTGTACCCCACTGAACCTGGGGGGAAGTTTGGCTTGAGGTCACCAGAAAGCCAATGTTTTCTGTCCAGCAATGGAGAAACAGGCGGACTACATCTTGTGCCATTGGGTAGTATTTTAATTCCCCCTGAAGATGTTGAAATCGATTCAGAATCAGCCTTCTTCCATTTTTTGAACACACCAGTCCATGGTTTCAGAAAGAAACTTTTTTTAGCCTTCTCAGCATCCGTGTTGTCATTCTGCTTGGCTGAACTGCCCTGATAATAAGAGGGGAAGCTTGAATCCTCATTGTCATCATTGTGAATATTTGTAGGATCCTCCTCCACATGTACTCTGTTGAAATCTTCACTTTGAGAGGATGAGACGTCATCTGAATATAATCTGCCGAGGTCCGTCATTTTGTCGTAGCTGGTGAAGAAATCAAGGTCTGGCCGCTGTACACAGTCATCTTATAGAGAACTCTATCAAACTAGAACAAATATAAAGACTATGTATAAAGATCTCACTTCACACATGTAAAGTTCTCATTCTCAAATATATTCAAAATGAATAATGACATATTATCAATTTAAGCCTATATATTGTGTTTTATGAGCTGGTGTGAGCATTTTAGCAATCAGTCCAACAGCTTCACCAACAAGACTTTGCTGATGGTCTTTTCAGCAGGTACGGTTAAAGTTGTACTTGTTTTCAAAGTACATTGAGTACAGCCATAAACATACTCATAAATATACTATTATAGCTATATACTATATAACAGTTTCAGATAATCAACTGTAAGGAAGCCTAATTTTGCTATCTTAAGCCTTTGGTCTGTAACACATAGCCTATCAAAACACCAGACAAACAACAACAACAAAAATTCTTACCTTTTTGTCAGAACAGACAGATTTGCTGTAAGTGGGAACGGCGGAGCTAAAATGGCTTCAGAAAGTAAAAAGTGAGTCAGGCACTGTGGCAGGAAGCCGGAGAAGAGATTAAACATTAAACCAGCAGGAGCCAAGTCTGGTGACAGACACAGGCTGGCATTCAACTACCTGCTGCTGCCAATGAATGCTTCCCCACAGAAACTGGACTTAATAACATTCCTGAAACCCTAAAAGGAAATTATCCCAAACTACTGATGTTATTTCACTGGAATCATGTAACTACTACAAAATTAATTAACTAAAAGTATTCCTTGTCATGTGGAGCCATCGAGCCATATTCTGTTATGCGGGACCTAATCACCAGAGGGCGGTAGAGGAGTATCGACCAGCATATCTCCTCATGCATTAATGTCCGGCAAGCTACTTATTTTAATGTTTTGTTATATGTGTTGTGTTGTCTGTAAAATAATTTACATAACATAAAAAGAAATGCTTAAGCGTCACAGTCTCTATGGGTGGTCAGCAGAAAAATGTTGCAGTTACAGATTTTTTCATGTAAACACAGAAGCAGCCAGTCAGTTTACTGTCTGTCACTGACTAAAGGATTTTAAGGGTTGAACACTATTACCACTAGCTGTGGAGAAGAAATGCTTTATCAGTCATTTGTCTTTTAGCAGAAGAGATAAAGAGGCCTAAAAAGTAAGATCAAAATAAAATGGCACATTTCAATACTCCTGTATACTTGTCACATTTCTTTCTGGTATGGTAAAATGGCAAGTGTAAAAAAAAATAATTGAAAAATTAAAATAGGCTACTCCATTTGGGCTCGTATTGCCACACTGGTGAAATCCTGTGGAGAGCCTATAGGGTCCCTTAAATGTCCTATTATGTGCTTAATAAGCTCCAGTGCATATCAAAGCCTTTAATTAGGTTACTGGAGGAGTCTTTCAACTACATGTAGGAACTTATGGACACCTGCCCTATTTGAAAGGGGGGCTAGAGGATCTCCAGTCCAGAGGGTTCTGCAAGTGTTGTGATCCAAGGGACCACAAATAACCATAACACTTTAAATGCTATTCAGCTGTAATTAAATCAGTGATAAATGTAATAGTCGCCAATCTTTCTGTGTTCTGTCAACAATATGTGTCTTAATTCACCTTGGAAAATGGCCTACAAAAGGGTTGTTTTTGTCCCATGACAGTTGCCTGCGGTTTGTTTTAATTCGTCTTCAATTAACTGTTTATAAGGTCCGCTTCCCTGTTTAATGGGCATATGTCTTACTCTCACATGCTGTCATTACCAACTTGATGTGGCCCATTTTCTTCTCTTTTGGGATTGCCTCAAATGTCCCTCTGCACCATTCTCACACTTCAGGATCTAGGTCTGCCTCCTTCAACACCACATCAAACACATCAAGAATATATATTTATTTTTATGAGGGATGAGGCATTGCATATCAACTTAACTGTTAAGACAAGACATTCACACGATATTTAAAAATAATTGTACTGTATACTTTAATATCACTTATCCACAGAAGGCGGCTCTGATAGGTTCTTTCATGATGTCATCCTCATTTGAACATGTTCATCCAATATCACAGTGCCACAGTGTATTTCTCAAGAATTTGATGTTTATTATCTGAAACATGGGCAGATTTTGTCCACACTGTAGCTTCTTGGGCTATCTCTATGTAAACAAAATAAGATCTCAACACACGAGACCATGATAACCCATGCCTTTATGTACAGTCAACCTGGGAAGATACAAAATGCAAGTCTCCTCTCTGTATTTAATAATTCACAGGTATTTCACAAAGAAAGGCAATTAGGAAGAAAAAACAAAACAAGAAAGAAAATCAAATTATGTAGTCCAATAAAATACGTTCTAGTGATTTGGTGTCCCATCTACTCGTGTTTGACATCAGAAGGCATCTGAGTCTTACTTCATAATTGGCACATCACAACATTTAGACTGTGTTGACAGTGAAAGAGAGAGAAAGGCATGAACAAGGGTCATGGTCATGTTAAAAACCATGCAATCATCAACTTATTTTTATATATCAGAGTCTAAATTGCACTTGATTTTGGTCATCAACAGCAGCTTAAATAGTAAAGCAGTCTGTTCCTCTATTTTTGTCTACATTAGGAATTTAATGTTATGACTGGCTTTCTCAGTTCGTCTTTTATCTAAGTTTTATCAAAATGTGCTAGAACTGTCAAGTATATTTCAACAATGAAAGATGTAAGAATTCTCCATCCTTTTTTCTATCATCCAAGTTTTCAGTTTAAATGTAGTCATTAGTGTTTGGCAAAGTTGCTAATTTTAGGCATCGTTTGTACACAAGAACAGAGGACTGAAAATACACAAGACTTAAACGCAGTATTGACAGGGCTGAATCAAGCTGGATAGGAGTTGTGATGAAATCTCCGAATGGTAAATCATGTAAGTCTTTTTCTCATTTAATAATATTTTAACAAATGTCTTACAAGCAAATCAGAAAAAGCAAACATGCATTATTAAAAGTATTTTGGCAAAAATTTGGCATCAATCTCACATGAAATGTGCACAAAGTCTTTGAGTGTGTGAATTAACTTCCATGTGATCATAGGCTGTATAAAACGCATTCGTTTTTAAATTATAAACTTTGGTTAGGAATCTAATGTCTTGCAGAATAAAAGGCAAAAAAAAAAACTTGAATAATTTATAAATATTAAATCAAGCACAAATTATTAATATCCCATTTTTGCCTGATCTTAACTAAGTTTCTCCAAAAAAAGATTCTCGGAATTAAATAGCTAAAATAATGTCTCAGATGTTGGAAAACAAAGTTAAATTCGAAAGCAAGTTGCAATGAGATGGTTTGCAGTCATTTACCATTGGTTCTAATTTGTGACAATTACATCATCAAACACGCAACATTGTCAGGTGTTTTAAGGTTATGTGATAATTTAAAACCATAGATGTCAGTAAAATACAAGTGAACAGGAGAGACAGATTTTTAATCTAAGCTGCCTTAATGGTATATTTTGAAAAGTGCAAATGTGAGCCACAATAATGTCTTCCATAAGCATCTCTATCAGATGTGTTCTCTCAGAGAAGATCTTCTCATGATTATAGAAGGATTCGTTTAGTGTTAATCCTATTTTTTACTGATTCATCAATCGCTTGGTCGAGAAATTCATTTAGGTAGAACAAGGAATGCATTAAACATACATTACCACATTACTGCACTGCTATATTTGCAACTCTAAAAATACTATCCAACGTTTTTAAAAAGGAATCTCTGTGTAAAAAATAAATGAAATAAAACAAAAAAGAACACACACACACACACACACACACACGCACGTTTGAAAAACCATCCATAATCCATTCGTCACATTTGCACTGAAACATGCAAGGTTTAAATCTCAGTCCTGTCATACATTTGTGCCTAACACAGCATTTAGCACTCAGTGCTGTCATTTCAAATTCAAAAACGCAGCTTCTCGGTAATGTGAAGACTTCTGGAAGCTCAGATTTCGGTAAAATGAAAGTGTTACCAGCTTGAGTAGAAACTATTCCTTCTTTTATTCCTTCCTATATATCCTATATATTATTTACCTTCCTTCAATTCCTCTTTTCCTCCTCCCTTCCTTTCCTAACTGATGGAAGTATTGAAAGGCTTTGGAAAATAAGAGAAGACTGCGACAGAGTTAATGGTATTTGTTAAGACAGACGAGTTAAATGTCTTCAAGAGGAATGTATCTGAAAAAGGAATGCAATGCTTGTGTTAACATTGTACAAAAAATCGCTCCAAAATTTGTAAATGGACAACCCTCCACAATCTATACATTCAGGCACTGAAAAAAATAACATGCCAATATGTAACTAAAAAAGGTTAGTTGCACCCAATTTCCCTTAAAGGAGCAAGGGAACTGAATCCTTAAGGTTGGCATTCCTGCATTATTCTACTCAGTAGTAAGGTCATGTGCTCCTCCGTCTCCAGCTGAATGCTGAAGTGTTCGCAAAGCACCCAAAGCGCTCTCGGTGCTCATCCTGGCACAGATGTCTTATAGGACCAGTGAATCTCTTCTATGTGGGTGCGTCACTCCTTTGTGGTCTACGTTAATCCACCTTCCTGTGGACCCCATGGTGTCGCAGTTTCCTGGACTCACTCCAGCTTCCTGAACTCAGTCTTGTAAATATATGAGGGCTTTACAAAAAAGCTAACTTGAACAGCCATACAATGGCTAAACATAAACCATATATCTACTATTTTTGAATTCTTCTCTACTTATTAATACTAGTCCTCAATCTCGGCTTGATCATCTTACGTGATTAAGTCTGAGACCTTTGGAAGCGGCGAGGAGGTCCAGGTCGGCGTTAGCCGCTGTCGGAGGAAGTGTGCGGGGCAGTGGAAGGGGAGCGCCGCCGTCTGGAGGGGGTCCAGGAGCGTTCTGAGCCCAGCGAAGCGGGGCGGAAGCGGTGCACGAAGCCATCTAGGAGGTCCTGCTGCTGCTGAGTTATGGCTTGGGAGATCAGACAGGGCAGAGCCTGCAGGCTGCCGGTGACTGCGTCCAGTTTGTCCTCCAGCGTGCCAATACGCTTGTCCAGCTCCTCGCTGCGTTCCTGCAGCTCTGACACCAGGTCGTACATCACATTCTGTGTCTAAAAGAGAGCACAGAGAAAGAGTGAGATCAAATGAAATCAATGAATGAATCAATCCATCCATCCATTTATTCCTACATTTAGTTAAAAAGTTTTTTTTACTACACTTGCATGTTTCCCAGATACCAAAAATTTACAAATGTACAATTTATCCAGCTCATAGTGTTCAAAAAGATCTTATTGAAACTTGCTGCCTCCTTGAGCATCAGTGAATGTTTGCATCTTCTGCACTAGTTGTGTTTGAATCCCTCAATTGCCAAAGTCATTGGCAAGGCCCAGAAAAGTAGTAAAGACATTGTTAAAATAGTCCATGTGACTACAGTGGTTCAACCTTATGCCGAGTTCACATTGCACGATTTTCAAAGTAGTCAGATCACTGCTCTTTTCACACTGCATGACTATCTGGGGTAGCATTCAGTCACTGCTGTGTGCACACTGCATGATGGATTGGTGACAGGAGGTTTCACACTGCATGACTTTACAATAGGAAGAATCGCAGACAACTCTGTCCAGTCCGCAAACTACGTTTCACAAACAAATGCATCATCAACACATGTGAGATGTGACAAGGAAACAACGCAAGATCACGTGTGCGTCAGACCGGAGTTCTTGCGCGAGACTGGAATTGTTTTTAAAAATGATGGCCCACAAGAAAGCTTGTGACCCAAATTGTTTGTGCGCTGATTTACAGGGGAAAGGGTGTAGGTCAATGTTGATGTAAATTTCAGTCAAAACACATTTCTCACAGCAGGATTTTGAATCTCACGTGCATCGGCAACTCATCTGCGATTCTCTCAGACTGCGGCTTTAATCATTCACACTGCATGAGTCATTCACGTGAACAAGCACTGATTTGCCTATGATTTTGGGCATTTGTCAGCTGTGGCGGGCAGCAAGGCTGAGGGACCGTGAGAGTTGGTGTCTCAAGGAGGAGTGACCGGAGCATAGAGGAGGAGCGACGACAGTGAAGGAGGAGGCCTGGATTTTATGTTGTGTTTTATGTAAGTTTTATGTGTTCACGACAGACATCCGTGAGGGGCTGCCTGCGTTTTTACTTTCATTCAGTATTTAAACATTTATTAAAGTCTTTAAATGTTCGCCGGTTCCTGCCTCCTTCTTCCCATTTCAACAAACTATGTTAAATCAGCGATTTTGCAAAACCTGTCGGCGAGTCAAAATCGGGTCTAAAATCGTGCAGCATGAACTCAGCATTAGTAACTGAAGTGCAGCGCTTCCAGGTTCTACATCAGAATGCCGGCTTTGTATTGGCCGACGCTGTTCATGTGAGCACCACATGTGTGATGCTAACTCAGGAGCTGGCCAATACAAAGCCGGCTTTTAATTTGACTTTGTTGATGATGTAGATGGTTACATGCATGGTATGAAGCCTTTAACGTACCTTCGCCAAGTCCACCAGAGTGTTGGCCTGGTCATTGAGTTTCCTCTGCTCCATTTTCACACTGCGGAGCCTGGGAGGAGGCAGGGTTATGGAGGGATGGGGGGTTGGGAGGAGGGGGACGTTAGGGAAGAGTAACAGATTCCTGTCAGGAAGACTTGATAAGGATGAGGGATAGAGAGAGAGTGGCCTGCATGCAAGCATTCACAGTCCTGTTTGCCATACCAGTCATGCAAACCCAATCTATGAAATGTAAAGAAGAGAAAACTCTTAACTTAACGTTCAAACATGACACATCTCCTTTTGCCCCTGCAGGCACGCGTCAACCATTCACAAAAAAAGCCATCCGAGAGCCTCGTTTGTGGATGAGGTCAAAGGAAGTGGCAAACAGCTGAGGTAGAGGTATATGTGACACCGCTGAAAATGCTTGTGAGAATGGCATTGCTTGCTGTGGGCTTGGTTCTGAACAAAATTTTAAAAGAATGTGTTAATGAATTTTTTTTTATTTGTGCCATAGCAACTATGAAAGACTACAGGGATGACTCTGACCATGAGGAGACATTGTAAGAAAGGCTGCCTTAATATCCTGCCCGTTAAGTGTCGTAAAATTAAAAGAATGTGAATCTTCCGCTCCGATTTGTCATTCATTAGCTAAATGCCAAGCTTTGAAAAATGTTAGCATTTCTTTCTTTTCAAGCTTAATGGATTTATTTTGGAGTATCCAAAAATAAAAATCTGGAGATGCAGGACATGGTCAGCATTCTTTCTAATGCAAAAACTCCATATCATCTTGCATCAAAGCCCTGAATGAACCCTAAATGTCTTTAGCTAAAGTTAGTGCCTGTGGTGGAAGGGAACACGGCATCAACCGAATACATGCTTTATCTATAGACAGAGTCTATAGAGGTTAATTGCAAGATTATTTAATGAAAGTCAATGTTTAAAGGTGCTGTTTATGAATGTCCTGAACATCCTGTCCCACATACTGAGCTTAGTTGTCCTCTGGACACACGAGGTGGGGCTATCAATGCAAGTTAATACAGAGGTTTACGCTGTTGAATAATGGATTTGGTGCAAATGAACAAATCAACAGTTCCAAAGATGCTTCTCCTTCAGAAGGTTACATAAAACCATACAGCAGTAAGTAATGTTGCATCTTTTTCATTCTAGACTTAGAATGGAGAGAAGCAATATAGGTAACCAAAATCGGCATTCAGCTTCCGACTCCATGCATATGAAACAGAGACAGGGAGGATGTGGGGAGAAAAACACAGAGGACAAAACTTACTTCTGAGCTCTGCAGTGATAGAGCAGAACGAAGACAAAACACAGTTCAAGTTTAGAAACCACAACATATACACAACATGTGAGCCATTACACTGCACTAACCATAACCACAAGGTAAGGGTTTGGGGAAGGAGAGGGGAGAAGGACAATCATCACATTACAAAGAATAACATGCTCACTGATTCTCCTGAGAATGTTCAGAAATCAATCCTAATGTCTTTGACACTTGATTGACAAGAACATTGATACAATATGGGGATCAGTGGGGATCATTTTGGGAACTGGATTATCAAATACCTGCCCCTTCTAATTCAACATGACTTTAGAAAATATACAACAGTTCCTTAAAAAACAAAAAAAACCCCAGACCAAATCAAAACGTTCAAAACACGAAACAGTAGTTTCTCGAATTTGTGAAGACAAACAAAACATACAGTTGAACATCCAGTATAAATGTATATCCACAACATTACTACATTTTAGCTTTTAATCATACTAATTGTTAAATTAATCATTTCTGCAATTTATCATCAATAAATAGCCTGTAAATATTCTGAAGTGTAGAAACATTTTGCTTACTGGTGAATGGCCTGCAAGAACTTGCGCTGATGTTTGCGCACTTTGGCATGATCTATCTTCTTCACTAATTTTGTGTGTTTGTAGATGAGCCATGTTTCCCTGAGTACATTGGCAGCTGTGTTCTTTACCTGGGAGAAATAGATGAAGATTTAATATTACTACAGAAATGCAATACAGTGGCCATAATGCATTTTCCAGAGAAACAGTATTTTTTGCACTGAGGGAAAGCTTCATTTAAAAAAACAGAAACAAATATCAGGATTGGTTAAATACAAACACATATTATTTTCTAATAAATACTCTGATCACTTACTCGTTTACAAAGTTGGGTGTCCATCATGAAATTGTGGACGTGTTTCTCAGCTTTTGTCAATTCTAACTTTCTGGCCACCACCGCGACTACAAGTGCAGTGCAACCAGCTCCCTACACGAAGAGATAATGAATAGTTTCTGTTTTCAACATAAATATTAACACTCAAATTGGGACAGAAAAAGTAAATTTCACAAATGCACACTAAATTCTATTTGAAATACTACATTTAAATATAATTCCATTTTTAAAGGCGTACCATGATTCCTGTGAGAAGACAGACCCCTTTCCCACAGTATGTATGAGGGACCATATCTCCATAGCCAATTGATAGGAAAGTTATGGAAATTAGCCACATAGCTCCAAGAAAGTTACTAGTGACTTCCTGTTTGTCATGATACCTAGAATAGTAAGAACAGAATAGGCAGAGAATCTAAATCAGGCTGTGAAAAAAAGATTTTGCCCAAAGAAAGGCTGATTTGCCCAGCTGAAAAAACTATTTGAAACATTTCTGGTGGAATATATGTACAATTGGGAAAAATTAGATCTCAACATCAGGTCTGTGATGACCCCCCACCCACCCACCCCACCCACCGCCCTAATAAAAGACAATAATGAAAAAAAAAAAAAACTGATAGAAAAATGACCAAACGCAGTAAATACCAGTAAATTATTTAAAATATTTACATTGTAATGTTTTGACCATAGAACATTCTGTACCTTCCCAGACTCAAAACAAAATGTTCTGCTGCAAATATCTATAAAGTGAAAGCAGTAATAAATGAATGAATGGATGAATGAATAAATAAATAATAAAATTCAAAGTGATTAAACATTTATGAAAATCAAAGATTCCTTTATGTATTTTCAATAAGAAATTAAACAACCAGCTCGAGTGGTCAAATAAATCCTGTTACTTTTCACTTTGCATGTCAGCAATGCTTGACTGTGAAATGCAGTCCACAAGATCCAGATCAGCTATAGAAATGTTTAAAAATCCTCAGAGACCAATTCAAATGACCTATCTTATTGTCCCCAGACTAGACTATTGCTAGCAGCTCATCCTCCTATCTGCAGGAGGTTGAACTTTTTTCAGCAGCCTGTCAAGGAGGAGCTAAGCACAGGTCAGAAGACATTTATCTGCATTTAATACAATGGGAACACTTTTGATGAGGAATAACAAAACAAGACACAGGCTCTTCAACAGTCATATTGCGTAGCCAGACTGACCCACAATGTTAATTCAGTATCTAATCAAACACATTTATTGCATTAAAAAAAGTTAAATGTCCCTCAACATCCCCTCCAAGACCGCATACTCAAAACACAAGAGAGGTCATGCCACCATCAGTTGCCCCGTCTATAGCGCAATTCAACTCTGCGGCCATGCTCTAAGAGCAGGAGCATTGTAATTGTTTTTTTTTTAATCGTTCAATGTAGTGGGAGAGCCCCATTATCACATGCGAAAAGCATAGTTACCATGCAGGCATTTTAAAGAAGAAATCCACATCCTGCATGCTGAATAAGCCAGTATATTGAGAGCAAAAATACAAACCCTATAATAAAACACAGTATATGCATGTTGATCACAGTATATGCAAGTTGTTAAAAATTTGTTCTAGTGAGGGATTATTCACAGAAATTAGGATATTTGCCCATGTGCTACATAGCTATTGTGAAACAACACACAGTGCTGGCACAAACCATTCTCATATAGGTTTAGTCATTTTCAATGATCTTTTTTGAAGCTGGTGTCAGATCTCGGAGGTATAACAAGTCTCGGCATACCAGAATGGACTCTCGAAGAGCTCTGGTAAAGACCCTGTTTTACATCAGACTTGCATTCTACAATTATCTCAACAATATGCTTGCTCTTAGAAGTATAATAGATGCTAATAATTCACATGGCACAATTTTGAGAAGAGGTCGTATCCTGTGAGGTCTGTCTGTTTGCACACATGAACATGAATATGCAATGCAGGTCTGATCATGACTATGCACACTGTCTTCATCATTAGCTTGCCTTTGTTTTGACAGTGAAGAAGTGCATTAACATTTCCCTCAATGCTAATAATTGAAAGCAAAAAGCTACATACTGGCCTTCTAAAGCTCTCAATATACTGTATGCAATACTGGCATAAAATGGAGAAGAGCTGGCACCACCTTCAACTTAGATCAAGAAGTCTATCTGAAAAAAAAGTGTTTCCCCAAATATCCCCATCATATCCCAATTCACATAAAACCCCATACAGCTGTTTAGTAGCAGAATTCACAGAACCCAGCAATCCCATACCTTTAATGATTCGTACCCTGACAGCATGGTTAAAGGATGCAATGATGTAGCAAATATAAAGCCATTTAAACATATGTTACTATGTTAATTAGGTGTGCCCAAATACTGGTAAGCCAATAATTATTTCCGTGTTATGGCCAATAATTCATAAATGGACAATAATAAAATTCTATACGATGTTTTAAATGCTACAAGTGAATTTAGACATCACATCATTTAATGCACAGCATGTAAAAATGAATATTCAATTTAAAATGAGCTAAATATTACATTTGACAGTATAATTAAATTTGTAATTATTATTGTTTTGAAAGACAACTTATATGAGCATAAGATGATGGAAATCTAGTAATAAAGGGTAATGAGTATGCACAATGAAATATTCAATATAGCCTGATTCAAATGATAATAATAGTAAACAAAAACACTAACATATATTTTGCAAAATAAAAAAAATAAAAAAATGGGGAAATGAGTATGTACACTTAAATATTCAATATAACCTGATACAAATATATGAAATACAAAAAAAAGTATAAAGTAAATAAAAAGTACCAACATCAGTTGATAACTGATATGGTACCAATATATTGTGCAAAATCTAAAAATAAAAATAGGGTGAATAAGTATGCATAAATACATATTCAATATACAAGTAAATTTAAAAAAGCACCGACATCGGTTAAAACCGATATTTTACCGATTGTGCATCCCTAATGTTAATTGTCACACAGTGGCAATGCCCAACACATATAATCCCATAGTTTAGTCCCATATTCCCTTAGTTTACTTCAGTGTCCTCTCACACTGCAAGTTACAGGCCTCAGTGTGACAAAACCAGACAAGGTTGAGACACAATACTACAATTCTCTGAAGAAAGGTAAGATGCTTTGGGCACAAGTAAAACAATCATCAGGACACGTTTTTGTAGAAACAGTCCTTCTAGCATTAATTAAACATATGCTGTCTATGAGCTGGTGTTTATTCATCCTCTGATTACCATCCTTAACACAACACTCCAGTAACTGTGTGCACTAAAGACAGCATACATGGAGATATTGTGGAGCATCTTGACAAAATGGAAGGTATTGTACTATAATGCACCTTCTGAAATGCTCTATTCCTATCTAAGGATATCATGCTTTTCTGCTATTCATGAAAACGCTATTGTTTGAGAAGAAGATAAAGATGGAATGATGCATGGAATTGTACGTACATTTGGGGAAAGGGCCTGAGAGAAGTAAACTGCCTGAATCATGCAAAATATTCAGGGAAAAGTGGGCAGGGAGGGGGCGGAAACAGGACCAAGAGATGTGAAGCGATGAACAGAAGGTGCATGAATTCAAGTGTGAATGATAAGCCAACGTTGCAAATAGCAGCAATGTTCCTCTAATGTCCCAGCCCTTCCTTCATTTTCCCGTCCCTCCCATTCCAGACGGACTCCGTGCTCGTCCAGTCTCACACCGTTCTGCCCTTTGGGCTGGCCAGTGTGCTTAGAGAAAAGAAAAAAGTGCAGTAAAAGGCCCAATTTAGCAGCACTTTGGAGAAACGAGCGCCTCTTTTGAATGACGACAGAGCAGTAAACATGAAGACTACCATGCTGTTTCATAGTTTACCAGAAGTGTGAACCCAGTAGTCTAGCATTCTAAAACCTTGCTTTCTCTTGTCTCTGAGGAGACTGTGCTAGAATGGACAGCAACATTTCACCTTTTTGTGCTCAATTTTTCATGGATGAGCATGCAGCCCAGTGTTGCTCAACTGCTTGCCCATATTTTCTGTAGTAATCGTTTCGGTTTAAGCTAAACAAATGTGCGATCAACCGTTTGACCTGACCGTTATAGCAACCTACATTAGAACACTACAAAGATGCAAAGAAAAAGGCACATGTATCAGGTAAAATTCAAAGGTTTGTTTCACAGGTTTTGCTGAAGCTCTCTTTTGTGCTGGGGCGTATTACAGTTCAATAACAGCTGCTGAAGGAATAATCGGAAAAAAAAAGAGTTGCCCTCAGGCCTGTTTGTAAAGGTGATTTGAAGGAGCTGCTCCATTTTAACACAAACTCCCTCCTCCTCCCTCCCTCCTACTCCCGAGCACTTTAGAAAGAGACGCTTGATTCACAGTGCTGCGCAAATCATAGCTTTTGAAACCATTAGTGCATTTGCTATCAACAAACTTCTCTTTTGCGGATGGTGCCACATTCACACATGTTTTTTTCTCCCTTCGTTTTTATCAATAAATTAGTCTATTAGAGTTTTTATTTTTCGGTCAGAGCTGCTGAATCCCACCCCCTCCCCCCTCTTAGAGCAGCAGTGGCACCAGCTCAATGAACAATGATAGGTTTTCCACGGCTAGAGAACGAGGACTCACATGGCATCCCTATGGAGCAGCATAGAGGGGAAATAGAAAGTACAACAGTGAATTATAGTCACACACACGCACTCGAAACCTCCCATTCGTTCATATAGACACGCACACGCAACGCAAATTACTCACGCAAGAAAAAACCAGAGTGTGGGCAGCATCGTGTCGTGCATTGCAGCCGATGAGACTGGGGTGCAGAGTGCTGGGAAGTGGTATGGTGTAACATCAAAACCTTCACCTCGTTTACCACTCCAAACTCTTCATAGTTGCCTGTTCAGTCTCTTATAAACTCACCAAAGGGAAATATAGCCAGAGACTGATCCTTTTGTGAACCACCTTTCGGAGTGTGAACCATCTTTCTACCACAGAGATGAGAGTTACTGACACCTCTTGTTGTCATCTCTTTTCTTTTGAAAAGCATTTCCTTGCATAGATGGAGCAACTGGGCTTTTTATTAGGGCTATTTAGGGCTGGGTGTCAACACATATTTTTCAGTTGAGATCAATTTTGATTCACAAGCACTCGCAAGTCAGTTTGATTACAATTTTGATTATTTTTTATTTAATTGCAATTTATTTGGGCATATATCAATTATAATTTCCATTTCATTCATATATCAAAGACATTTGCAGTGTGTTTTTGATTCACTCAAAATAATTGATTTAAAAGAGTCATTTGTTAGTGAATTGAACTACACTATATTATTGCAGTCCAACTAGCGCATTTTTAACACATTACATTCACTGCAAACTTTCTTTCTCTGTGCTTAGATTAAATGACTTGAAAATGATCAAGAGGAATTATCCTTGAGGAACCAATATCATGACTGTTAAAATGAAGATCGCAATTCATCTGAAAATAAATACTTTTTACCCAGCCCTATTATATAAGCATACTTAATTTCTAGCACCTCATTCACACTGACAGCTTTTTGCACCATTCGTTGCAAATATTCAGCCAGTCACATTATCTGTGGGTTGCATAACTGGCCGTAGATTTTGAAAATCTGATCACAAATTAAATGTATGGCCGTTAAAAAATATTAGTCTTCTTGTTGCAGGGGGAAACATTTGTGCAGCATCCAACTGGATAATGCGATGGCAGCCATATTGCGCCAGAACGCCCACCACACACCAGCTTATTGGTGGATAGGAGACAGAGTGATAAAGCCAGTCAGTATATGGGAATGATTAGGAGGCCATGATGGACAGAGGCCAATGGGCATATTTGGTCAGGATGCCGGGGTTACACCCCTACTCTTTTTCTGAAGGACATCCTGGGATTTTTAATGACCACAGAGAGTCAGGACCTCGGTCTCATCCGAAGGACGGTGCTTGTTACAGTATAGTGTCCCCATCACTATACTGGGGCGTAAGGGCCATACAGGGTGAGCACCCCCTGCTGGCCTCACTAACACCTCTACCAGCAGCTACCTAGCTTTCCCAGGAGGTCTCCCATCCAAGTACTGACCAGGATCAGCCCTGCTCAGCTTCAGTGGGAAACCAGTCGGTTTGGGCTACAGGGTGATATGGCTGCTGGTAAGGTTCTGGATTGGTTTTCCATGCATGCTTTTTTTTATTGTATTGCTACATGTGGGCAGACACAGATCATATAGATCAGTGAAATCACTCACAGTAATATTAATCTTGCCTTGGGGTGTAACACTACATAAAACTGACAGTTAAGAACATAACCCGGTTTTGAAGTCATGGTTCGGTACAGCAGAGGAGAGAAAACTAAACATAAAATTGCCCTTTTCCCTTTTTTTAATTAAACAGTGGTTTACTGAACAAATTGTGTCTCTGTCTTTAAATGAATTCAACTAGAATTAAAAGTTTCTTAAGGATAAAAAAAATATCTCTGCTTATGCTGTAAACTAATAGGGAGCCCATAATCACACATAACTATAATATTACAAGTTAACAGCAGAGCCCAAACCATTAGCCTAAATTCAGTTGCTATTTATCTTTAGATAATAATCAACACTCAAATAACAAATTATATGCAAACATGTAAATAAGGCAGGTTTTGCATTAACTTCCAAATTCATTGTTGAAATATCATTTTTTTTTACACATTGGCTGTCATTTTCATGACAGATTTATTTCAAGATACATTAAATAACCAAGACATCACCAACAGGTTAAGTAAAATATAATGAATATCTAGGCTAATATAATGCATATATTTAGCAAAAGATTTAATTTCTCTGGCAAACTATCAAGCTGTGGACACTGCATGTCTGAGGTAAATGTTACATGACATTTTGTTTACATATACGTATTCTTGATGTCTTTCCGCCATTGGAACACGAGCGAGCGATTACACGAGATATAACACGTTTCAGTAAGCTGTATTGTATCTTTCAACATACCTTCAGATGTTAATTTGTGTTTATTCTGTCACTAATATTAAAGAGGAAGAGATTATTGTGTTCCGCACTGCCGCTTGAACTGCTGCCTATACAGCCATCTGTCACGCCGCATTAAAGAGCATTTTAAAGTGCATTTTCTTGTTTGAATTTCATGATAAAATTGACAGAATTAAGAGATGACACTTTGTTTATTATCAAAAGTAACATGGAGCTTATTGTTGTTTTTGGTGGTTAATGGTGGAGGCTACAACGCTGTGTACACATAATACACATACCGAAAATTTGCGGAAGAAACATGTAGAGTTGTTACACCCCCTAATTAACATTTAATCAAATGCCAAGGAAGAATTTAGTTTTGTGACATAAGGTAAAGTGAGGTCAACCTCAAAAATGGGCAAGGGCTGGGCATCTCTCAGGAGATGAATCAAGTGCAATAACTTACGGTTGGTTTGTCGTTGCAAGTTGCTGGAGGTGTGAATGGGGCTTAAAGAAGTTTCTGCAAAGCCCTATTTATTCAGATATGTTTGAAAGATTAATTCTGATTAAATTAATTCTGGTACCAGGCATGTGTTGGAGAGGTAAAGGTGAGGAGAAGCAGGTAACACAGGCAGAAATGGCAGACACGGTACAGATAAAACAGTTAATGATCATTGTCTTTTAAATCTAACCCATTCATCACATTGCTGCTTTATCTCAACTAGGCTGTGTATGTCCATTTGCTAATATGCCTTAATATGTCGAAATCTACACTGCCTCATGGGATGAGATCATGATGATGCAGTTTTTGAAGTGGGTATCCTCAGGGTTCCTCAAAATTACCAAAACAAACCATTCCGCAAACAAACAATTAGGCAGTCATGAATTATTTAACAATTGCTAATACGGCTTACAAAACATGGACTGGGATTTGTGGTGCAATCGCAGAGCTGATGGGAGTAAAGCTCTTCATACAGGCAGCGTGAGGCTGTTGGAGATGCTCCTGGAGGGAATGAGTGAGTGGGAGATGCAGAGAGAAGAAGAGCAAGAGACAGAAAAAGAGAGCGAGAACGAGTGGAGGGGAGGGGTATAGCTGTGTAGCTCGGGATCACAGTCGCTGTGGTGCCATACCTCTCACAGACCCGAACGGTCCAGGCCGCGATGATCCAGGAGGAGATGCTGAAGACCAGCAGCACGGTGCCCGGGCAGATGGTCATGAGGGTCTTCATGACGAAGCGTGTGTTGAAGTTGATCTTGTTGAGGGCACCTATACTGCGGGAGGATGCGTCGGTGAAGAGCTTGCTATGAAGGAGCATGACCCGGCCAATCAGGTAGAGGCGGAGGAACATTGGGATGGAAAGAATGATGTCTACGTCGGCGTCGGCCACAGAGGGCACGTAGGTGAAAGCCAGCCGGGCTGTCCACGTGAACACATACTGGCCCGGGATCGGGTGAATGGCACACACCAGCAGCTCCAAGACAATAAAGAAGATGCGCTCATATGTCATGGCTATCCTCCAGTCATCCGCCCCATTGTCCACCATGAACAGCTGTAGATGAAGAACATGGTATATTAGCAGAGAAGATGAGAGGAACTCAGAGTTCCTCTGGAAAACACACATAAGTTGATGTAATGTCAGATGATAGTTTGAAGGTGAAGTGTGTTCTTTTTTAAATGGTAAAAAACGTCTTGTATTTCAGCTTAGTACGCAGAGACAACTATAAAACCAGGTTGATTCCCTGAAAAAGTGTAATAAAGGAACTGTCAGACTACTTCATTTCACCAATTTTAATTTGCATTGTTCACTAAATGCAAAATCTTGTTTAGCCCATAAACTCTTGTCAAGGCCAGGGTTATTATAGTTCACTAAAACTAAAACCTAATTTTCATTTAGTTTAACTAGATGTACTAAAATATAAAAATTACTAAAACTCAAATTAAACTGAAAGTGGGAAATATAGCTTAAAAATAAAAACAATTTCAAAATATTAATAAAAACTATAATAGCATCTCAGTGATACTAAAATAACAACAATAGATTTCAGGTTCAACAAAAATGTAATTAGTTTTTTGTATTTTTATTAGTGGTGGGCATAGATTAATCTCATCCAAAATAAAAGTTTGTGTTTACATAATATATGTGTGTGTACTGTGTATAATTATTATGTATATATAAATACACACACATGCATGTATATATTTAAGACATATTTGCATGTACATACTGTATATATATTTATATAATTTATCTTCTATATAAATATAATTATTGTATATATAAATATAACATATTTTTCTTAAAAATATACATGCATGTGTGTGTATTTATATATACATAATAATTATACACAGTACACACACATATATTATGTAAACACAAACTTTTATTTTGGATTAGATTAGTCTAGATTAGATTAATCTAGATTAATATATGCCCACCACTCATTTGTATATAGTTTTGCAAAGCAAAGATAAATGCGTAATAGTTTTCTATATTGGCATTTTACACACAAACCTTAACAGTGTATAATGACAAAATCAACAACAGGATAAAAATCAGCTACACTAATCCTATAACAGTAACAACAAAATGTATCCATGCTGATATGCCCAGCACAATTGGCTCAACCAATGTCATGAATTGGGGGCGGGGCTATCGATATGGCCAGCCAATTGCAAATGGGAGGAGTGTTCTAGAAGCCTGCTTGAAAATGTTTTTGAATTGTGTTTGTTGATGCTCAAGAACTAACCTGTATTTCCCGAGCGTGGTACATTATTATAAGACCAAGCAAAATAACAGTGGAAAGGCTGATAAGGCATTTCAGTGCAAATGAATATGAAGATTCCTGCAGCAAGAGAAACAAAACACACAATTAGTATGAACATACATAACCACACAGATTTGCAGCTTATGCTAAAGTTATAAAATCACGGTTACTAAATGAAATATTTTTGGATGAATAGAGGCTGTCTAAACCATCTGTGTCACAATACACTGCATTGCTTTACCCTGGAGGAGTTAATCCCCACTGTGTCAGGAAAAAAATATAAGAAATTCACTTTCCATAATATTCCCCATAGCAACAAATGAACCTCATGCTTTTTGGAACCAAAACATCTGATTAGGTTTGATATTAGGTTTACTCTCTGCATAAACTAGCTATGACATACAGTACATGGACAATCACGCTATGCACGTGGGTGTATTTGATGATGTGAATACTTGAACATGTTTTTCGGCACTGTCCTGTCATCTCAGTGCTGGTGGGAGTGAGGGACTTGTTAGTTGAAATGTTAGTGTTGTACAACAGAATGAGGATTACAGATCAGCGTGTTTCATAGAGACTGATAATAAATGGTAAGGTTAATGTAGTGCAGTACATAAAATACCCATTTAGGCCATCCAAACATATCAGTCAATAGTCAAATACAGTAAACCTCAATTTTTTTTATGTTACATTTAAAAGTTAGTAATTTCTTGTTAGTTAAATTAGTTTCAATTGAGTTTTTTAGCTTACCTTTTTGTTATGGTAGGTACAAAACATGCTATTTCTCTGTAAAACAACTGTCATGTCAAAATAATTATATTCTAAATATACAAAAAGTGATTGACTTTTTGAAAGAAACTGGCTGTCTGCAAAGATTCACAAATCAAAATTTTATGTTCTGCCAGTATGAGGAAGTGAGGAAAGTGTGCATAATTCATGTAACCACAGAAAAGCAATTAAAAGATTCAATTTTAACAGTGAAATTAGACTCCCTTCTCCCTTACCCCTTCTAATTTAACCCCAGGTCCCAATGGCCCCGCTACGAAAAAATTAGGTCTGAAATTGTTATAAATTTCCCGTGTGACAAATTACATAGTAAACTAATTATTGCACCTGTTGGTCACCGGAAGGTTTTTTTCAAAGGTCAGATTCCTAACAAACACATCTGGAGTGCCTTTCTTTCCTGCTGATATTCACATGCCATTGTTCCACTCTTTTTTCTCTTTTTTTTCGTGCAAGATCAAGCCATGTGATAATTCGCTTAATTCAGCTGAATGTGACAGTAGCAGTGTAGCAGTTCTCTCCCACAGGGCTAGAAATAGCACAACCATTACAAAATCCACATCTCAAGGGAACTGAGTGGTCACAGTACCAAACACCTCATTTTGTGGACCCTGCATTAAGAATTGCTTTGGGAGTTGTCTGTAACACAGGCCTACCTCAAAGTTTAAAGCATTTCAGCTCTGTAAGCCCTCCAGTACTGCTTGTGAAAAAGACTACAAAACAGTAAGGAGATGAGAATAACTACACCCCAGAGTGGATCAATGCGGTTTAGAGGACAAATATTAATTTAATGTCTGTATGTAATATGATGGTGGCTATATATGCCAAAGGTTATGAGGGATGACATGAGGAATAGTGGGCTCCAAAAGACTGAGACCACTAGTGATAATTTTACTATTTTACATTTTAATTCTAAAGGCTGATTTATACTTCTGCATCTGACCTACGCCATAGGCTACGCGTCGGTTTTCATTGACACTTCTGCATCGGTGTCCGTGTCTACTAGCGTATGCTATTAACCACGCTAGTAGACAGTGTCCACGGGCATGTTGATGCCGGCAAATAGACGGCGACTTTTGTTGCAGCTTAAGTTGTTAAATATCGAAGAACAGATCATTTATATTCCACAAGCAAAAATGTGAACAAGGAAATGCGACGCTATTGCAGATTTTTTTTTTACCTAAGGGAGGGGTTCTAGCAGACCAATCGCAGTGCTAGAATTAACACGTTGTTACATTTTTTGAGAGGTGCAAAACACAACCTACGACGTAGCTATGGCCTTGATCTGCCTTGAGATTTCTTTATTAAAAAATAAGATTTTCAGTATTTCAATTTGCTTAAAATTTTTAATTGTAAATTGTCCATTTGTAAAATACCAAAATGTATTTTTGCAGCACTCAAGTTGATCAACTTCTAAAATGTATTTTTTTTTTTAAATGTATGTACAAATGTATTCTCAAACCTATAAATAGCGCAGAAAATTACTTATTACGTTTCTTTAATTTTGATTTTTGTAGATTTTTTTGTAGGTTGAGATTTTTAATCCCAGAATTTCACAGTGCTCTCAAGCATTTGGATCCCATCATGTGCATATTTTGCATATTTATATGGAAAAACATGAAAAGAGCAAGCACCTACCTTAGTGTAAACCCCCCAGGACAGTTCAGTCTCTGTTACCATGACAACGATCCCAAACATACCGAATATTAGGGCATAGTCACTAAGCCGCTTGCGCTTTTCAAAAAGTGCCCTCCTGTGGCCCAACTTGTAGCCAATATCTTTATTTTTTTTCTGTGGTGCGTTGCCACTCTCTCTGACCAGACTCTCATTGGACGCCTTGCTGGGGTCCTCGCCACCTCCCTTGGAGACGACCACTTCCAGGCCAGAGCTGTGAAGAGTCTGGAGTGGCTGGGTCTCAGAGTCATGCTCTGCTAGATTGCGTCGTGACGCCGCCAGGCTGCCCAGTGGTCTTACCACTCCTCCATTGTACTTGCAGCTGTTCATGGCTATCTGAGGGAGTGAGTGACTGCTCTCGGAGAGGGAGGGCTTGGATCCAGCATGGCTCAGCTTTGTTCGCTCAGCATGTGCCTGTCAGCAAAAATCAAATACAGACAAATAGGTGTCAGCAGCATATACACAGAAACCCAGCATTAATCTACTTTGTTGGCCCTGCTCCATGACCATGAGTGTCCCAAGGCTCATTTCATCAGAAGACCTACTGTAGCATCTTCACTCCTCAGTGTATCGCACTAAATGACTAATTGTTAATTGTATAGTAAACAATCCATAAAGTATAAATCAATATACTTTAATATGTTTTTGATCCAATTTTATAATGTGCAAACTGTGAGGTCAGCTAAACATACTGCTCTGACAATATGGATAAACAAATAAAAAAAGACAATATTTCTTTTTAGTTCAGCCCTCTGAAGGAATACAATGGCAGAAATTACCCACACAGAACAGATGTGCAGCAATCGTGATGGTTCGCAGCTAAATATCCCAATATGAAGATGTATAATGACGTTTGGATGTTAGCCTGGAGTGAGAAGTGGGCTTTGTGAAAGCTGTGGTACTGTGTTTTCTCACACTCCTGGATCCATGTGTCTCAGTCTCAGGTGAGCAAGCAGTGGAAAACGAAGTGGAGCTAAAGTTGGAATACTCGATATAGGCCTTATTTAAATGACAAAATGTGACTGAAATATAAACTGTAAAACTATCGCAGTTATTCAGCCATCTCAAATAATTGCGATTATTAAATAACTTATAATATAACGTATAATACTTGTTTATAACAGGTTTATAAAAGCAATTATGGCTGCACTATTAAAAATCTGGCCGATATGATAATTATTTTTATATTTATGATATTATGACAGATAACAGTTACATGGCTGATATTAAAATTCTGCACTATTTTGTATGAAAAAAATGAAGGGATCAATAACTAAAAGCAACCATTTCAAATGCCACAAGGCTAGAACATCATAATCTACAGCTAGAAAATAGATAAAACATATTGGTTTTGAGTTTTGCTAAAGATTAGTGTTTTTAAAGAGAAACTTTATGTGTTGGATAATGGAAAATCTAACTGTAAATATCGATGAACTAAATATTCAGTATTGGTTGATACTGATAAATAACAATAATGATAATTTCAAAAATGTCTTCATGCTCATATAGGGTACAACGGGTCTAAAGGCACACCTTAAGAAAAATTTGCTTTTCACTACTCCTATAATGTATGATATACAGAAAAATATATATGTTTGTATTGAACTTTATGGAGCAACAGATTTTGTGTGAAAATAAATCATAAAAGTAGTTATTACTTGTTCAAAACAATCACTTTAGCAAAGTTTGAACTATTTTCTGTTTATTTTGATCAATTTTTGATCAATAAATGTACTGTCATAAAAATATGTTAATATAGAAATATATCTAAAAAATATAGAAACAAATAATTTAAAAAAGTGAAGATTCTGAAAGCATTGAATGAGATCCCAAAAATTTAATATAGATGTACAGTAGTAATGATACATTATATTTTATTATATGATATGATTAATATCACATTTTTAAATATGATGGTTTCATTATAAATATGGTGATTATCTCTAAGGTGGACTGAATCTAACCATGTCATGTCAACAAATGGGAAAGTCAGCGACTGTTTATCATGTTAAATATGGTGCCTTTTACCCCAAACACCATACTGTTACATATTCTACCGTTATTGCAAAACTGTTGCTTTAATTACCCTGAACAAAACTGACAAACATTAACAAGACATTTGTTCAAAATATATTCAATCATTTTAGCGATTCTTGTTTGCTACTTAAATCTACAGCATTTTTAAAAACATCAAATATTAGATCAAATGAGCGCAGAATCAACTTTGCGCTGCTGCCCGTGATCGCGTCAAAGATCAGACTAATTTCCACGTGCATCTTGAAAAGCCGTAGTTTTGGAAAGTGCTGAGGCAAGTTTTTGTGCCATCTACTAATGGTTAATGGTTACCCCGTGGACCCTTTAGCCCTGTTGTACTTTACCTTACTAAACATCAGAGCCACAAGTAATCATCACAGAGATTACAACAGAACCAAATATTCTGGTGGTTTTGGACCTGGGGTCTCATGTATAAAACTTTCTGTAGATTTCCTCCTAAAAGAGAGCGTACGTACAAAAGCCAGAACCTACACAAAATTCCCTTTATAAAATTCAGTTAGCAGAAGATTGTGCGTCACATGCATCTCCATCCCGTCTTCACCCTGAAATAACCATAGGTTACAACACCTAGTTTTACGCATTATGTCATCTGCATATCATTTCCATTAGAATAGTCCCATCCATGTGATGCCATATTTATTGGTACAAGACATTAACAAAATATAAATGCCATTTGTGCCATCACATGAATCAAAAAAATCTGGCTTTAGCAGAAATTTCTTCACAAATTACTGATGTTGACTACAAATGTGTGTTAGCTGTCATGTTTGCATTGGGTCATCAAAACCCAATATATTTCCACAGAACCTATTCATTAGCGCTCATTTTCTAGCTGTTTAAATTGCTGTTGTGGAAACACTGCAAATTCAAAACTAAATCCAAACTGAAAACATTGTTTATGTAATTCTGATCAAATGAATATGGAATAGATAAGCGTGTCCTTTCCACAGTCTGATTACGAACAATTAGACTGTTGAGGACTGTAAAGTCTCATCCAGACATCTATAGTCCAGCTATGAGTAACACGCTTCTAGCCAAAATAACCTTGAATTTGGTTACATGTAGTTTTTGTCAAAATAACTTGCGAGATGTATGATATTCCATCATGTAAGCAAAGTCAACAGTGATTATACAAGTTGGTATTTGGTTTAATTCCTCTGACATGCTCATGTTCTAGAATCTAGATGACTAGTCTATTCTTGGGCTATGGTTAGACGTCTATAAAATTTTCACTGACAGCCCAAATTTTGCCTTGTTTTTGCCTACACGTCAGAGCTGTTTGGACAGCTATTAAATGTCTTTTAAGCGTAAAATTGCTTAATGGGCATAGACACCAGATATTCGACCACTCCAGACACGTAGACTCATTCGCCATTGTGTCGCCACTCACAGTAAAAATCAATGAGTTTTCCAATATACCACAACATTGTGCAGCCTCTAGAACTGCTGAGATTTAAATTCCCAAAGAAATGGTATAACCTTTTACAGGTGAGAATGTGTCGGTTTGTGTTTTTACATGCATGTATTAAGATCTGCTGAAGACTAGATGTAGATATTCATATATGCATATAGCTACGGTTGTAATGAACTTGCTCTCGAGTGTTCACAGACCAGCTTTGACCATTCTTGCAGACGGCTTATGTATAGCTGCCAAAAGAAGCAGACTCTAATGAGGCATCTATGTGTGTGTGTGTGTGTGTGTGTGTGTGTGTGTGTGTGTGTGTGTGTGTGTGTGTGTGTGTGTGTGTGTATATATATATATATAAAATCTATGATAGACACACACTTACATAGGCCAGTCACAGTGGCTTTTCAGTTTACCAACGTAGATTTACATACTGCCATATCACATCACTTCTCTCCTAGCTATTCTGAACTTAATACAACACCATTTGCAAACACACCATCAGCTAATGCAAGTTTGAGTGTGTCAAATTTTTAATGTCAGTACTATTAATAGGAGACACTGAACACAGAAGAGGGCACTTTGAAATTGATGGTATTAAAATCACTGCAATCGGTGCAGCTTTAGTGACGAATATGCCAACAGAATCATCTACCTTTGTATGAAAGCTATAGCAAAACCACATCACTATAGGCATGTTTTCAAAAAGGACTCATTTTGTATGGAGGACCGAGAGAGGGTACTTGCAGTGCATTATACAAATTCACGCCGTTCTCTGTGCTTACATGTGTTACGCAACCTTTCAGTGTTTCCTTCTAACACAACTGGGTCTGACCTGACATGGTCAAATTCAAAAAGAATTCATAATAAAAAGACTATAAAACAGAGCCCCAGTGTACAAACTAGTGTGGAATACAAAATGATACATTTTAATTGTTGCATGTGAATGATCTAGCTAGAGACTAAAACTATTTTTAAAAAAACTTGAGTGAAGTGTTCTCATATTTTCACTTTAAGCAACACCCTGTCTAACACATTTCCTGTTATCACACTGGCATTTTGACCATTCGGTATCACTGGTGAATGAAAAGTAATAATTCCATTTTCACCAGACTCATGTCTTTTGCGATAGCTTGTGGGGGTCGACTGAGATTAAACTATGCATTTCCTGACATGATGCTAGACATTATTAAACGCACAAAGAAACAAAACGCAGTAAATGTGCCTGCCTGCCCAAAGACACTGAACGCCTCTGTGATTCTTTTCTGTATGATGGGCTGTTGTGGTTGAATGGCCTCGATAAAACCTTTGGAGTAAACTGATCCCATTTAAATTGACCTTTTAGTCAGAGGAAACGAAATGGCTAGGGCGATAAAGGAAGAAAGTCTTTATTAGAAGCATACTTTAAATGGTTAAATATAGCCCTTTCCTTGTCCTCTTTCTTAAAAATGTATTTTTATGGCTTTTGGAACAACAGCATTAAGCCCTGAGATGGTAAAACTCTTTATAACAGGAGAACCTTTGTGACACATGATGCTATAATGAGTTTATTAAATTTCAACTTTGTTTACATGTTAAAGCTGTCACAAATAATGCAGAGAATTAACACCAGGCCAGTTTTCATTTTAGATAAAGAGAAGCCATGGCAGTAATGTAGGTTTAGATATTGGTGCTTAATCATATCAAACACTGCCCATAGACAGTTTGATAACAGTAACATTGTGCTATTATGGAGATAGGACTGATATGACACTAAATTGCTGATTGTTTTCTTTCATGAAGTCTTCAATTTTTCATCATATAATCCATTAATTAATTATATTAGAGAGGTTTATCAGATGTTTCGCATAACATTACTCCAACACCAGAGCAAGGATCACTGAGCAAGCAAAGGGAGGCCAGTCAAAAGGAAACGAAACACTGACAAGAAGGAGGAATAAGAAAGCATTTACAAGTAAAACACAGTTGTATGTTAAGCCTTTCAGAGCACAATGTCTGTGCTTGTGGAACTGTGGCACACACACGCCACAATAGCAAACAACTATTAGGTTTCAGATTGTGTCACATGATATTGTAACTGGATTCTTGATCGGTCCCTCTTGGCCAAAATACGTTTTGTTTAAGCGATTAGCCAGAACAGTGTGGTTGAACAAAGTATATCAGCCTACACAAGTAAACAGTTATTTCATAAAGAGCATTTATTTATGAAACAATATCACATAAAAAGTATTACACTGGAAAAAAAACAATGAGTAAAATTTACTTTAAAAATCTGAGTACAAACACTTGCAAAAGAAAAATTAAGTACATTTCACATATGGAATTAAGTAAACTCTACTTAACTAAGTTAAAGCTGCGGACTTAAAGTTTTGCATCTCTGTTTGAAACCTGCAATTGCAGTTATTTGCGGAATTTACCTGGGATGTGCATCGGCACAGCTCCTCAGCACGGATGAATGTAATGTTTTGAGTAGTATGTGTGGCTCTCATTCACTGCACCTGTGTGGATACTGTACTTCAGAATCCCAGATTCTACATCTCGGAGTATGACCAAAATAAGGATTTTCCCCGCAAAACGTCATCTGAACAAGCCTCAAACATATCTGCCTCTTTTATATTGTTATACTTTGTTCTCAAATGTTAACGACATCAGCATTGCGTGACTACGTGTATTTAGTGTGTACTAGCGTTACCTGTGGATTTAAATTACTGTACAGTCTAATCTTTTGCTTTTGACTACAGGTGAATCTCCAGTTGTCACTGACGATTGCCGTTTGGACCTTTCTGGATTACAATCTGCCATCAAAATGATAATTTAATTCTTCCAGCTGCTGTGAGAAAAGGCTATAAATGATCCGCCACCTGCAGCATCCTTGCATGCGATACTACTACCGGACTTTTCTTTATGTATACAGATGTGACATAATGACGCAAAGACATACTCGAATTTCCCGCCGGAAATCCACCAGTACCACTCAAATGATAACACATTATTACAAGCTTACCGTTGTGAACCTTACTGGTTATGTACTTGCTCAAAAAAAATGATTTCATATCTTCTTTAACCAAAAAAAGTTATGAAATAAACAAAGAAAATAAGTAACTTTAACTTGGCTAGTAAAAGTTTGTTGAGTAATTTCTACTTAGTTGAAGTTTCCTTTGCAATACTTTATCCTGAAACAATATAACACTGAATTAAACCATATTTTAAAGCAAATGCTCTGCTTAGAAATATTTAAGTAAATAATGCAATATATATTGTGTAGCTACCACATCAATATAATAGAAGTTAAGCGGTACACACCCGAACACAGAGACCACTACTTGGAATACAATACACAATGACGGTAACATTCAATGGATTGTTTTTTAATTATGAAACTATGAATGTCATTTTGAGTAGAAAATGAACTCCAAATGTCACAAAATGGCAAGTTACTAAACCTAACAACAAAAGTAGTGATAAAATCTAAATACCAAAGTCTAAATACAGCTGGAAAACAGCGAAAAATCAGCCCTATTAATTATTCATGCCCCAGTGCATGAGGGGAAAACCAGTCTCAGAAAAGCTGAGTAGGTTTTACTTAATTTTATAACGTTGATATTTAAACTTTAATTTCTACAAGCTTGAATTGAGTACTATTTTTTCTGTAGTATTTACCTCAACACATAATGATTTTCATAAATGAAATGTAATTGTCTGATTTAAAAATTTAAAAAAAACTTATACATGATGTCTTTCCTCATTTTTCTGTTGGGAAACCTGCCAGTGTGTCTGCAGTGTACAGCTGGACACATCTTGAGTGAAGCACCCGTGATCTGAGGATCAAAGCTTAATTTAATGATATAATTAAATGAAATGGAGCATCAATAAACGGATGTGTGGGACAGATATTGAAGGTTATTTGTTGCAGTTCTTCAGATGAAAAATAATGGATAGTTTATGTATTCCAAAAGTCCTTTTGTTTGCGTTACTGGAGCAACATGTCTAAAAAATAACAACGCTTGTGCATAATAGAGCACAGTATTCAGAAGTACTAAAGGTCTCGGACTCCACCTTGTCCGCTTTATTTTGCCCAACTGATAAGACTCTCTGCCTAAATGAATTTCCTTTGACTGTATACTCTCATTAGTATCCTTCCTTTCAACTATCTAGCATCAGATATCAAGAGAGGTTTTTTTTTTCTTTGAAAAGGTCAGTTTATTTTTCTTCCTTTGTTAGCTTTCTTCCTGTCGTACCGGTGCTGTGCTTGGGTTTAGTCCACCCTTGAAACTCTGGAAACAGCTAAAAAAAAGTCACTTGATCAACCATAGTACAACATTTTAACTAAAGGTGCTGAGTGTAACATTCAGAAAACCCATTTGAAAATTCTTTATATATTTTTTTTCATGATTTTGTTTTCTATGATATTTTTACAAATCCATTTGGTGAGACATGTTATGCAGAAATTACAGCGTTTAAAGTGACTTATTAACCAGAAAGCCAATACGTAGAAAGAGAATCTAAAATGTTTTCGCGCGTACAAAAAGTAATCAATTGCATTAGAGATACCTATGATATGGTATATAGACATGAACAGACATTTATGCTTCTCGATGAAGAACAATGATAAAGCCAAAGTACTACTGCAGGAAATGGATTCCTGCTTTTGATCTAAACCACGTTTTAATCACCACATTAGTTGTCCATATATTCGGTGTATAACCCCTTACTTTATGAGCCTTGGCTACTACCACCCAAGGAGATAAGCCACTGTGATCGACCTAATAAAAGATATTTCAGGACCTGAGAGAGAGCATGAAGCAGAATGGAGACATGAATGGAGCCTCGGTGAGTGGCATCAGATAACAGGGTCAGAAAAATAAATGGAGCCCTGGGAGCTGTTCGAGTCTTTTGAATGATCTGCAGATGAAGGCACTGGCGCGGCAAATAATGAGGGCATCATTTGGGCCCGCTGTAAAAGTGCCACAGATTCATTTAACACAGATATCTGCAGTAGTTTCAATTCGTTTTAATTCTGTACTTGTATAGAAAGATTCGAGATTTAAAAAAATAATGAAGTAACTGGGTAAATCATAATGGAGTTATGAGCGAAATTGGATCTCATTCGTTTTAATTCTGTACATGTAAAGAACGATTCATGATTCAAAAGATAATTGAGTTATAAGTGAAATTGGATCTCATTTTAGACTATGTTCTGTCCTGTGGCAAATGGGTGCTCAGACTAGGAGGAAACGAAGATTGAAAATGAATATCAAGCTTTTTTTCTAGAGTTTCAGTGCTGGATTACTTGCTGTGTTATTGTGCCTTTGTGTGGCTGTAAGAATTAGTTGAAACTGTATTTCAGGAGTTTAGGACAAATTAATTTGTGGAGTTTGCCAATATGATTGTCTAACCTTTTCATAGTTTTCCCCCCATTTGAATAATCATATTTAACTATATTTTAATACAGATTTGGGCACTGCAATAAGACCCTTCACAAGAAGAGAATTTTCAAGTTTTCAAGTCAAATTTAATAAACGTCTATGCGTGTGTGTGTGTGTGTGTGTGTGTGTGTGTGTGTGTGTGTGTGTGTGTGTGTGTGTGTTCATGTTTTTCTATCCTGGTGGAGACTTCAAGCTGAATGCACATTGACTCATGGGGACCGTGGGGACTAAATTGATGTCCCCATGAGGAAACGAGCTTATAAATCACAGAATTTAGAATATTTTTTTGAAAATGTAAAAATGCATAAAGTTTTCTGTGAGGGGTAGGTTTATGCAGGGTTAGTGTAAGGGGGCAGAATATACAGTTTGTACAGTATAAAAACCATTACGTCTATCGTGAGTCCCCACAAAGATAGTGAACTGGGAATGTGTTTATGTGAGTGTGAGAGAGAGAGAGAGAGAGAGAGAGAGAGAGAGAGAGAGAGAGAGAGAGAGAGAGAGAGAGAGAGGGTTTTTATGTCCGCGTGAGTGTATGCATGAGATGCAGTCAGTGTGCTTGATGTCATCATGTTGATAGGCTGCTTACGAATACATGTTTTAGCAAATCAAATTACACGACTCAAAAGCTTAACCTCACGGTTATTCGTTTAAGGGCAGCAAAACAAAAACATACGACAGGCGTGGTCGCATTTAACGCAGCGTATTCTATATTGAGTGGCAAATTGAAAGCTGTGCTGGTGGCCATATACATATAGGCTAAATAACATACCTTGTGTTTGCCTGCTCGATTTTTCCTTTCCTCCCTGTCGTGGGGCTCTGGCCACAGTTGACTGCTGGAGCCGTACGGGGGGCTGCTGTTTTCACTACTAGACACCGACGAGTGTCTCTCTAGCGCGCGCTCGCATTGATACGGCTGACAGAGTGCGATTTTCCCCTCCTGGTACCTGCCGCCTTGGTCACTCTGCTGCCGCTGGAGGCTGTGTTCCTGCGCGAGAGCCTGCTGATGCTGATGCTGCAACAGCAGCGCCTGCTGGTTTCTGCACACTTGCTCCGCTCTGCTGATGCAGTAGTTGATGGGCAAGCTGCTGCCCAACAGTAACTGAGCCTGAGGCTCAATTAATTGCCTCTCCTTCTCGGCTTCCTCGCGTGCATTTATCTGTCCTTGACCAGAGTTTGGCAAGAGTAGCTCAAAGGAGGGGTCCCTTTGTTGATTATCACAAGGTTGCTGCAGCAACTGGTTTTGGTTTCGACGCCCCCCCTCCCCGACGCCAAGCTGTAGAATGTCTTGTTTGTAATAATTAGCACTCTTTTGGCGCGTATCCCGCGTATAAGAAATGTGCGAAGGCAGAGGCGGCGGCAGCAGATCAGATGGGGAGGGCTGCGGGGAAACGGAAGATTTCTGCTGAGGAGAATGGCTGCTCTGCGAGAGCCCCTCAGAATGACACTGATAGCCAGATGAGGCCCCTGGAAACGGATGCGGCTGGTTGTCGTTAGACTCACGGTCACTGTGCGCTCCCGGTTCGAGGCTGCAGCGGCCGGTCAAAGGCAGGCACTCGCCGTTCCTTGTGCCGCGGTCCGGACAAGACTGTACATGTCGGCTATGATGCGAGGAGGTGGATCGCTCCTTTATCGATGGCGGTGGGGGCGGCAGACTAAAGAGCGGGGCGACTGGACGAGATCCTTCCTTCTGACTGTCACGAGCGTCCGCGTCGTTGGTGTGCTGCTGGTGGACAGCTCCCGCGTGCCGATGCCGCATCCCCTCAATATCCGCGTCTTGTTGTGGTTGCTCCTTTGCCTTGTAAAGCACCGACACCCATTCATTGCGATGTGCCCCAAAAGAACCGATCTGCCTTGTCTCATTGGTGGGCTTGAGCAAGACCTGCCTCGTGACGTCATCGCGGAGATGAACACCGCCCTCGTGTGAAAACCGCTTTATGTTTACAGTTGATAAGATTAAACCTGAAATGTGAATTGGGTATTAGCAAGGTCACGCACGCGGCGAAAGCTGAATGCCTTGGCGGGATTTTATTTTTCAAGCCTGTGCTATTGCATGTCATTGACAATATTAAAAAGAACGAGCATCACTTCACGTGACAGGTGCACCTCTGTTAAATTGGTTAATGTACGCCGTGTAAAGCCAATGTCCAAACGTGTATGCATACAATGATAACCAAGTGTTGCAAGACAATAGTTAAGCAATATCTGACTGACGAGTACATTCAGTCAGGACGAGTAGCCTATACTAATATATATATATATATATATACACACACACACACACAAGTTTATCAGTGAATCAGTTTAGAGAACAAACTCAAGAGAAAAATCTGCTTGCAAAGACCAGCAAATGTAGGGGAGAGCGGGGCCCAACCTTAAGCTTTTTGACTTTCTCAGTTTGTGCTAATTCCACTTAGGATTCAGAGTATTTATTTTTTCCCACATTAATTTCACATGTCTAGTACAATTATGTAGTTTTGTTTCATTAATACAGTGCTACTTCTTTCTTGATTTAGTCAAAAAGAATGGAAGTGAAATGTAACAACATACCCCATAAGGTGGGGCATGTTATAACATGTGAGGGGCACAATGTAACATGAACAAATCATCTGATACAATAAAAAAAAATCCAAGACAAACTAAAATATTTTGTCAATAAAATAGTTATTAACTTTTTCAAATACAATAACAGCATTTTTAATATTTAAAAATAAACACATTTTTGAGTTTGACAACAAGCACACTGCAAACAGCTATACAGCATAGTTCAAAACATAATAATTAACAATTTCTGAACATTGACTCTCAGTCTTTATTCACATTTTTCTCATAGAATTCATAAAAGTATAGAATAGAATAGAATAGAATAGAATAGAATAGAATAGAATAGAATAGTTCCAATAGTGGCACATTGTACCGCTGTCACAACATGCCCCACCAGCGCAACTTTAAACCCGGCCAGTGTCTCCTGCTGGTTAGATCAGAATTAAAGAACTATCTCAACTGTTAAATAACAGCTATAATATTACAATATCATATTTGTCTAATTTTACATAAACACAAAAAACAGAGATGAAAAATAAACTTAAGTAAGAAATTTACTTTTGCTATGGTTAAATAAATGTGGATATCTTCCAAAGATTTTTTAATTTTGGTGCAATTTTATCTCTTTATAGTGTTGATATGGCAATCAGGAAACACACTAAGTTTCTTCATGCTGGCATGTGTGGAAAGTTTTAAAATGTGTGTTACAACTAGCCCTGTGTTAGGTTGTCACCCCTATTAGCCAACAACAATATCACTGAAAAGCATAGCTTTTTATTTAAAAAATAGAATATATATACACACTATAGAATTGAAATATTCATTATTTGTAAGATCACATTCATTCACTATGCCCAAATTTCCTGATATTTCCAAGTTTTCCATGACCGTCATCCCTGTTTCATATAACAGTATAGGTTCAGTAAACAAACCATGAGTAACTGTTTTAGCCCAAAATTACACTAGTAGAAGAAATTCTGCTCCAAAAGACAACATTGTACTTTGATTTCCTTTCTCTCCAGAGTCCAGACAACATCTGTTCACTACTCTGCACTACTCACAAATAGTCAAACTTTTCTAGAATGCATTTAACACAGAAAAGCAGATTGAAACAGCAAAATGCCCCAGTGCTGTTATTCTAAATCTATCACTTTTGGGACCAGAACTGACTGTTGTATAACGTGGAATAAATATCACTGTAAAAAATGTCTGTGAAATTAACTGTGAAATTCTGTAAAATCATGACATCAAAATTTTGTAAATAGAAAAACAATGAAATTTTGTTAAATGTACATTAATATTTTGAAAATACTAAAACTACTGTTGTAAAATACTGAACCAAACAAAACAGTTGATTTTACAGTAAGAATATGTTAAAATAATCATATTAATTTGTAGAATTTACAGATTAATGCAATTTAAACATAAACAAAACTGTATACAGAAAGCAATACAATGCCGTATTAAAAGTTAAAATATTTTTCAGACATGCAGACAATATAGCCTACAGAAATAGTTATATTTTACAGCTAAAAATATGTTCAAGTACAGAAAAATTGTGTTAATGTGAAGGGTAACAGGCAATGGGTGTGTTAAGTCCAAAATCAGCACTGAAAATTACTTGCTTAATATGAACTATAGCTGTAGGAATTGCAAATGTTATCTGTGTCTTCCTAATGGACCAGGGACATTTATAACTGTTCATCTCTTAGGCTATTTATAACAATTAATTAATTGTTAATAGATTGTAAATTATAAAATAAAATAATGTATTTTTTTATTTACAGAATAATGTCATTTAGTAATATTTACGATGTAAAATTTATATTTCCATTTAAATGAACATCTGCGGTTGAATGTCATGAGCATGGATGGTAAAAAACCGCGTCATGAGCGGTCAGAACAGTAGATTTCAGATTATCGCGGGATCAGCCATTTTGACGAACTTCACGAGTGACAGACGCTTTAAATATCTGTATTTCTTACAGTAAATCCCTGCAAATTTTACAGGATTTTTTATTTACAGTGGCTGTCATTTTTACAAAATTATTCTGGCAACCTAGCTGCCAAATTTTTGTAAAAACAACATGATTTTTTTGTATAAATAATCTTAAAATATCTGTATTTCTTACAGTAAATCCTTGCAAATTTTACAGGATTTTTTTTTACAGTGGCTGTCATTTTTACAAAATTATTCTGGCAACCCAGCTGCCAAATTTTTTTTGTAAAAACAACAGAATTTTTTTTACAGTGTACTTGAAAAACACAAGGGCGACTAATAAAGAATGGGTCTTCCGTTTAAACACATGGTGCTCCAATATTTATGCTCCTTGACTCACATCAGAAACAGTTAAGTGGTTCATTCTAGAATAAATTGAATATACTGTTGTCAAGCTGATAGTTTTGCATTAAAGCATAAGATAATGTGTATTCCAATTCCAAAAATACATTTTGGAATATCAAAGAGATGGACACTGGGAAAGGTTTTTTTAATCAGATTCACTACTGTCATTTGTCACAGCGACATTTCAGAATATTGTTAAATATTTCAACAAGTGCAGACAAACAGTTATCAAATAGAAACAATTGGTTGTAATTTTGTATCTTTGAAAACATTTTGCACACACACACACACACACACTAGCTTGTGCAATAAGAGTTCTTAGTTTAATTTTCAATCCTCAATCACTGAATGCCACTTCATCATCCAATTTCTCTGTGATAAAGTCTACAAATTGCATGTTAGCGATAAAAGACTTGAATGCCCAGGTTTAAACGACTTTCAATAATATCAATGATAGTTTACTGGGAACATCCCATTATGCTGATAATGAGAATGGAGATGTTGGAAAGAATGAGCATAAATATGGGTTTTATATTATATCGCGAGTACTAAAATGTCTCCGCAAAGATAGTAAACCCTGAAATCACTACAATCATAGAAAAAGCCATCACATGAAAAACAGCTTAATATACAACAATGTATTAAATAAGTGTGGCGAGGTGGACGATTGAGAGACGTGGGAGGAGCAAGCGAGACCGGTCCATGATTGACAATGAGCATCACCTGCAAGACGCACTGGTCTCGCTCGCTCCTCCCACGTCTCGCGCTCGTCCACCTCGCCACAATAACTTTATACATTTTGAATTAAAATCTATAAATGCAGAAATATTTCTTTAAGGGTTTAGGTTTGTGGAACAGATTTAAAAGAAAACAGCTGTCATGGAAAGCCCAGACCAACTAAAAATGTTGTAACATGGCTGGTATAGTAGACCGGAATCGGCCTTTACCAAACAAACTCTCTCAGAGAATGTCAGCAAACTATAAAATTTGAAATTATGAAAAAATATAACTTGTATTTTCTTACAAGATTTTTAATCTTTGAAGCTTTTGAGTAAAAACAAAACTTTCCAAATCCCATTATTTATAGCCCAGTTTCAGTCATGTTGTCAGATGGCAAAAAATATGCAAAGTAAATGTCAAGGCATTTTGCAATCCAGATCGATCATTTTTGCATAATATTCTCATGCACCATTATTGTATTAAGAGTACAACATATAGTGTTATACTGTATCAGTAAAATACAGCTGTGTAAAGTATTTTAGTAAAATATGGATAAAGAAGAATTTATCAGTGAGGGTTAATTTAGTGCAAACTAAAATGAAGCCCGATAGCCTGCTTGCATGGAAAAGTAACCTGACACACACACACACACACACACACACACACACACACGAAATGATTCAAATGCCTCTAATTCGAAAAAGATTTAGGCAGACATTGCTGTCAGAGTTCGCAATGGATGGTGTGCACGATACAATATGCAGCATACAGTCCTGCATTACCTCTGAAACATGCATCACAGGAAATACAATCTATGGAATGTAATGAGAACAAATCAGCTATTTCACATACAAGTATATTTTGAGGGGAAATAAAGGACCTAAACTGAGCTGACAAGAGTCGTGATTCACAAAGATTATTATAAATGCCTAGTGGGAGAGGACGAGGACCAGAGTTAATGCACCAGACATTCTTGCTTTTTAAAACCAAAATTACAGTGCATTGAATTTTCTCAAGCACATATTCAAATTGTAAATTTTATGCCACTTCATGCCACAAAAAAAAACATCTAGAGAGTTGTTTGTTAAAAATAGACAGCCTTGATGTAGTATTTGCATTGTAGCTTGAATCATTTAGGACCTTTCAGCCTAGATCTATCACTCACAATGGTTTAGAATTTTTATATTATTATTAATTTACCATTTTTTTCACTTTTTGCTCCTTTATTTTTGTAGTCGTTGTCATGAACAATGAGGAGATGTTCATACTGACCAGCTTCTACGTAAAATAGATTTAGCTTTTAATGCCATAGTCACAGCACAAAATAATACCTCACTTGGAAAGAGAGAAAAAACACAAACATAAACAAAAAATAAAACAGCAAATAATAAAGAAAAGAACAAACCTTGCCAAATGTGATTATAAAACAAACATGTAGTAAAAGGCACCTGGATTTATGGAGGGGTGGAGGATGTCACATATTTTTCATCTTCCCTGACAAAGGTTGTCTGTATAAATGAAAGGGCAACATGAAGATAGGTCAGAATAAATCATCACAAAGATATGCTTCAAAGGCCTTGAGAAACCTTCTTTCATCACCTCTGGTCTGCCATTTTAAGGCTAATACTAACAGAAAGAACCACATGAAATACCAAATGTGATGCTTTGAGCTGTGGCATTAAAACCAGTAAGTTACACAGAATCTGCACTTTCTTACCTTACACTTTACACATCTTCATACGGATCCTCCTGACAATACCATCAGCACAATAAATAAATTGTAACAAATATATTCAATCAGATTAAAAATAAGAAACGCACGTATTTTCCCCGAATAAAAAAAGGGGAGTCAACACCGACACAAATCCTCGTTGTCCTCGGTCTAGTGACGGGCATGCCCTCCAGCGCGTGAATATGCATGCGACCGACGGCGCGAGCACTCTCTGTGTTTCCCCTTCACTTTCATCTCCAGATGTTGAACATTTACCTCTTGGAAGGCATCTCAAAACGGAATATAATATAAAAAACACGTCCACCGCAGTTAATTAGGCTATAGCTACACGTCGTGACTAATTGAGGGGGGGAAAGAAAAATCCACGCGAACGTGTGTTTCACGTGCAGCACAGAATATTGGTTGCAAGATCTAACCTGGACCGTCAAGCCGTAGTATTGATCGAGGATCGTGAGAGGAGGGTTATATGACCTTGTGACGTGTTGTAAATTGATGAGGGGATCCCTGTTCTATTTTTAGATCTTGGTTGTTGAGAGACTAGCGGGGGTGGATGAATAGGGTGGGGGCTCGGGAGTTCCCGTGCACGCACAAACCGCAGCAAAATGTATCTTAAAATGATGCTCATGCAGCAATCGGAATAAAGGGATTCTTACATATGGACGCATCACTGGAGACACCATTTTGCCGTTCTCTTATATGGACTATTGTTGCTTTTGTATCTACGTGGTCGCATGTTGATAATTAACAAATCTATTTTACGTTTGATCGAAACAAATATATTTGAACAAAGCAAATATTTAGTGTTGAATCCTGGGATATATTATTTTATTGTGTTGGATTTTTGGATCATCATTAGAAGTCATTACACCATGAATCTGTGCTGATAGCCAAACAACCTTAAAGGTTATTATACACACTGCTGCTTTTGGACTCATATAGGCTACTGCCGAAAAAAGCTCAGAAGGACTGACATCTTGCATTTGTTTACAGCCTGACAGAGTAGGCAATTACTTTTTAATCTGGAGACAACTTTAGTATGGGACATCAGCTCAGTGCCATGTGAACCATTTTACTGGAAAATTCTACAGTTCCAAGCCCAGTCATCAAAATATTCGATCTACTGTGTAATCAGAGTAGGCCACTGTTAAAGGTGCGGTACGTAAGATTGACAGCTAGTGGTCGAAATAGGTACAGCAGTCCAAATTCACTTCCCCCGCCCCCTCCTCCTCACACTCGACGTTCACGCGGGTTGTCGGCTTGAGGACACGCAACAGGAGCAAGTACAATTGACAATGAAAGCCACACTGTAAGTTGATGAGTTGATTTATCTGCTTTTTAATATGCTCTCGTTCATAGACATTTTTAGATGGATACAGAGGCTTTTTAGGTCAGCTGCGATCTCTGATCCAGTTTGTTTGCTGGCTTCCATGACAGCGAAAAGCTGTGTTTTCCGGCAACTGGCAACATGGGGTATCGCACAGAGCAAAACAAAAACAGACATTCAGACACGGAACGCACATTTCAAAGTAGGATAACTGGCTATAGCATTGTTTTTCAGAGAAACAAGTAGGTGAATTTTACATTTCCTATATCTGCAAACTTGTATTTGTAAACAAATTATGGTATTTTTATGTTTTAGTTAAGTGAAAAACTTACATACAGCACCTTTAACGTCTGCTTATTTCAATTATCCCTTAATTGTTACTATTAATGAATTTGTAGGTTTAGTCAAGAAAAAGAAGAATGCGTTTCAGCCCAATATTACTCAACACATTTGTAGCCTATATGGTGCAAGGTGCATGAGTGTCAAGAATAAAGCACAACTCTTTTTTCAATTATCTTTAAGAGGATTAGAAACGTTTGTGCACCATGTTTGCCTAGGCGCCATTATTTGACATGAGAAGCCTGTCACTTAAAACAGAATTAAATGGGATTCTTTGTTTGTGTTAATCAACCTCAAAGTGACTTTATTAGCAAAGAGGGTGCAAATATTTTAAAGTGGAAACAGCAGGGTGCCACTGTCTGATGAGGTTGGGCCATAAACAAGATAGAGCCAAATGTTCAATTGTTTTTATTTGACATTGTTGTATCTTAAAATTCATCTTATTTCATCTTCCCACAATTCCAATCTCCTTTCACTGAAGAAAGTCCATGGCTTGATTATCTACAATGCATAATAAGACCAAGACTTTGCGGTATTTAATCGTGGGCTGTTTTTGGTCATTTCGGTGACTTCATTATATATTGTTTAACATGTTGTTTGAATCTCTTAATTCCAAGGATTGACACCTGATGTATAAATATAAATCCTTCAATCTTAAATATCCTAATTAAACTAAAGTTTAATCCTGGCTTATTCTCAACCCTGTCTGTGAATCCAGGCCTATATACACCGATCAGGCATTACATTATGACGTGAAGTGAATAACACTGCTTATCTCTTCATCACAGCACCTGTTAGTGGGTGGGATATATTAGGCAGCAAGGGTCAGTGCATCTCCAAAACTGCAACTTTTTTGGGGTGCTCCCAGTTTGCAGTGGTCTATCAAAAGTGGTCCAAGGAAGAAACAGTGGTGAACCGGCGACAGGGTCATGGGTGGCCAAGGCTCATTGATCCACATGGACATCATGTGGATGGCTGGGTGTGTGTGAACACAAGGATGCACTTTGGGAAAAAGGCAAGTCAGCAGAGGCGGTGTGATGCTTTGGGCAACGTTCTGCTGGGAAACCTTGGGTCCTGCCATCTATGTGGATGTTACTTTGACACATCCACCTACCTAAGCATTGTTGTAGACCATGTACACCCTTTCATGGAAACGGTATTCCCTGGTGGCTGTGGCCTCTTTCAGCAGGATAATGCACCCTGCCACCAAGCAAAAATCAGCAGTGGTTTGAATGGCAAATCAAGGTGTAGCCTTGGCCTCCAAATTCTCCAGATCTCAATCTAATCAGAACCTCGCAACTTACAGGACTTAAAGAATCATCTTGGTGCCAGATACCACAGCACACCTTCAGGTGTGTCAATAATAGTTGTGCAAGAATTTCTTCCAGAAATAAAGGACAGCAGTTGCAGAGAGTTTCAGTATATATATATATATATATATATATATATATATATATATATATATATATATATATATATATATATATATATATATATATATATATATATATATATATATATATATATATATATATATATATTTTTTTTTTTTTTTTTTTTTTGTGGAAAAAACATTTATCCCTGGCAGCAACTGGAAGAGTCATCAGGTTATAGCGGATGAAATAATATTCTGCACTGTACCGCAGTAGCTTACTGCACTAATCTATAACATATGCATGCAAGACAGCGTCCAATTAATATTAATGGATTTTGTTCTCTTGATTGCTGAGAGGGACCACACGTTGTGATCAAGTCTCAGTGGTGAAGCAGAGCCTATTAAGAAATCTCCTGCGAGGACATCCCTCACAGTGTGTGCACTATATAATTGCAAGTAGTGCTTGTCAGGGTGTCAGGCAGTGAGCCAGTTTGTTTATACAATCAAAAATCTTTGTTGAATTCAATGAGCTGCATTTTCTGGTTTAAATAGCAACAATCTAAACTGGGCTCAGCACAATTCAGCATCCTGCTTGTTCTCTGAGCAGCTACTGAGGGAATACATGCGTGAAACGGGGATCTTTGGTGCTCTGGTGTTTAACACAGCCGCTTGTGAGACGCAAACGTTGCAGCGGCCTGTAATGGTGCTGCAGCTCAGCACCACTGCAGTACACCTCCACTGCATCCTTAATTATGCATGGCAGCTGTAGTGAGAACACCCACTCACTCACAAGGGAAGTGCAGGGGCAGGAAAGCAGATAAGAGGAGTGTAGAGTGGGAGTGGGTGAAGTCTGTTTGCGCTGCTTCTGATGGAATGTAGGATTTGTAAAAACAGAGACCAAATATGCTTGTGCCCGTTGTTAATTATTAGAGTCAAAATCTGCTAAATGGAACATTTTTGACAAACCAACATTCTCAAGTAATATGTAATTTATTTAAGCCACAAAATAAACTTCAGTTTGTAAAATAAGTATAAACAACACAAAAAGCATTTCGAAACATCTCAAGTTTTATAATTACCCAAAAATCATCTGGCTGCCAGTTATTATAATAAAAGCATTGACATAAAACACTCATGGGCATCAATCACTTCACTGAATACGCGACTATGAAATAAATCATTACCTTACGATTGACATGTTTTCAAATCCACATAATTTGAATATCACAACATTGATGTCTGTCAAAAAATTACATACATGATGTTAGTAGCCTATTTGTCTCTTGACAAGCTTGATGTCTTTCTTTTTGGCTGATCAAATTTGATGGAAATAACTAATTCTATGTTAATTAAATAACACAATTCATTTATACATGTTTTGCCAATGCATTCAGTTCCTTTATGAGGAAAGAAAACCAAATAAGCCTACAAGTTCAAATTAACAAATGTTCTATATTTGTTGTTCACAAAGGGCCGTAAAGACTAAGGGATACAGCTACGGCCACTAGTGTTTAATGGCCCACAGGGATACATCAAAATACGTGAAAAACAAGAAAACGTGCTGTAAAATATCACTCAATTTTTTTGGCAGATTGAGCCACAGAATCACACACTCTAAGAGAGTAACCATGGTAGTTTTACCTGTAAACGCCTTTTTCACAAGGACTTTGAGGCCCTCATCTCGCCCCAGCGCTATTTCGCCTTAGCCTACTTCTTCTTCTTCTTCAGTGGTTTTAATTGGCAGTTTGCAAACGAAGTGCATTACTGCCTGCCATTTTCTGGAAAGGAGTGAACTCATTGGGATGTCATTTATAAACAGTAGGCCTATGTAAAAAAAAAAAAGTTTCTTCCAGAAAGATGATAACATCCTTAATTATAGATTGTGAGCCAGGCATAGGCTATTTTTTTTTATTCAATTCCTTTTTTCTTTTTTTTTTTTCCCAGAATGTTATAGCCTACATGTCAAGAGTAGGCCTAGCCTACGTGTTTTACATTTTTCACTTCTCCGCAATGAATGTATAATCCAGTCTGGTGTTGTACTATTAAATTTAGGCAGCTATTTAATCACCCTATTCTCAACCTTGTAATCATAGTTTCCTCCTGCCGTCTCAGATTACTGTGCTTTTTAACTATCTTATCTTTTTCGCCTCTTTCTCTCTCTTTCTCTCTCTCTCTCTCTCTCTCTCTCTCTCTCTCACTCTCTCTCTCTCTCTCTGTATAATCCTCTGTATTCATACTCATTTCAGGACGTTTTAAAAAGCTGTGTAAACTAGCCTGGCGTGACAGAATAAAAAAAGTCTGGTACCGCTCAATTGGAGTATGAGGTCTCTGCGGAACAAGAGTGGGTGTTTCTAAATTATTGGGTGTTTTCAAACTGATGGGTGTTTATACATCAAGCAATTAAAAGCAGCTCCTTCACCCGACCCCACCCCTAAACCCTACCCACACTGTGACGTGGGCAAATCAGGTAACACAGTTGAAACCGTCCCTCTGTTTATGGCCACACCCACTGATGAGGTAACTCCTATTACTAACCTGCAGACACATATACTTGCTCAATTGAGCTTTGATTATGGGGCGTGTTTCAACCGAACCAGGAAAGACCTCAATGGGATAGACCTACAACCAATCAGAGCAACGGAGCGACGCGTAAAGTTAGTTGTCAAATGTCAACAGAACTCAACTGCACTGTGTTGCCAAGTCCGTGTTTTTCGCCATGTCCACGGGTCGAAGCGACCCCAATTATGTGATTATATAAACCCAGGAATGCGAATTTTAGCAGGCAACTATGCCAAAATAACATATTTTGCCAACCAAACGCCATTTTTTCCCGGAGAACCCCCCGGAAAGTTATTGTTTTGGGCTATAGTTTTGAGTAGCAACTGTGCGCGACATTGCAAAAAAAAACTTGGCACCCCTGTCTGCACGCGCGCTGGATTAAGTAACATTACAAGAAAAAGATGAGTGTAAACGATCTTTGCCAGTATTGTAATAAAATAATTTAAGGAAACACAGAGTACTTACCAACACGATCATCGTTTCTGAGAGAAAAAGTGAAGGTGAATGCATAAACGAACAAGTTCTCCGTTTAGGATAAGGGCAAATTCAAGCCAGCGCCTATGATGGCGTGGATGATTACGTTACTGTTGATCATCTGTCCATCATCGTCTAAAGCCCGCCCTGACAATTTCATTGGTCGAACAGTTTCTGTTCGGGCATATTAAACTTGTTTCAGAACCGATCACGGTGATCAGCCGAGATGCATGCCGGTTAGAAATGTGTCCGAGGGCGGTCCGCCTTCCTCTGATGTCATGCTGACGTATGTCAAAGAACTCTCGCGAGCGAAAGGCGGATGTGTCGGAACATGTTCTTTCTGTGGTTTTGTTGAAGAAACAATAACCCATTTATTTTGTGATTGTAATATAACCAATCATTTTTGGACTGAATTAAGTTCTTTCCTTTTTACCCCCATAAATATGACTCACAACTTCATACACAAAGAGATTATCTTTTATTATGAAAACCCAAAATTGCTGTCCCTTGAATATATTGCTAATTTCTGTATCTTGTATGCTAAATTCTTCATCCACAAGCAAAGATGGCTTAAATCTCCTTTAAGCTTTCCCCTCTTTCTTAGTGAATTTAACTCTATTATTTCATCCCTTAAACTCATAAATAACAAAAAAAGCGAATCTTTTTGATGCATTATGAAGAACTATTCAAATATATGTCTTAATCTTGTCATTATGCTTTTCTTTCTCTGTCTATTGATGTATGCAAATCCAGAACATTATAATCTTTTTTCTGTTTTTTTGTTTGTTTTTTTGTTGTTTGTTGCTTGTTATTATTCATTGTAACAGTTACAACCTCACTTCATTTCCTGATTTTGTATACAAGTTATGCAATAATAAAAAAATAAAATAAAATAAAAAAAGGCGGATGTGTCGGATTCTGCAGTCGAGCGCAGTTGCTCTCCACCGACTGCGCTGAGCAAAAGCATGATGGGAACGCCGTTACTAACGTAACCTTGGTTCCCTGAGAAGAGGAACGAGTATTGCGTTTGCTAACGCCACGGGAAATTCCTTTCCTCGAGATATTGAAGCAAAATTTTTATCCTAAAATTACCATATAACACGCAGTGCAGCTGCACAGCTCTCAGCAGGAAGCTGCTGCGTGCTGATTGGCTGTGCCGCTGCAACTGCAGCAACCTATGGCGAGACCGCTGGGCGGACGGACCAATCGGGTCCCTCTATATTCCCGCCACAAGGGGCAACAGAATTTGCATAGCCAAGGGTACATAACTCCCTGTCTCGCTAGGTTAGTCAGGTTAATCGACTGAAGCGACTCCTGAGAAAGCAAAGCACGGCAAGCAAGCGCAATACTCGTTCCCTCTTCTCAGGGAACCGAGGTTACGTTAGTAACGCGTTCCCTTCGAGAGTACTCAGATTGCGTTTGCTAACGCCACGGGAACCAATGCAAAACGCCGTGCTTGCTTAACGGCTCTGAAGCCCGGAGACACCATACCCCAGCCGACCTAAGTGGGCGTAACATGGTATCATGAAGTCCAATATAAGCCAGACCTGAGTCGGGCCATTTAATGAAGTAACACATAAGATACAATATATATTTATATATATATATATATATATATATATATATATATATATATATATATCTATATATGAGTAGACCAGACATAGTCAGGTCATGAATAGTGAATGACCAGATAACTGAGTCATATAAGTGCTTATGACTTATACAAATACTTTACCCAGGCCAGAATACCGAGCCTTAATGGGTCAGATGTATTTACACAGCAAGAAGCCCAGCCTGTAGGGCAGGAACCTCTAAATTATAAAACCTGATAAAAGTGGACGGTGAGGCCCAGCCTGCCGCCGCACAGATATCATTCAAAGAAATGCCAGTAGACCAAGCCCACGAAGAGGCCATGCCTCTAGTCGAATGGGCTTTGACGCCTAAAGGGCAGCTGAGATTTTTAGACTCATAAGCCAGTGAGATAGCATCCACTATCCAACGTGACAAGGTCTGCTGACCGCGCGCAGACCATGGTGCGCCGCCAAAGCACAATAAAGAGCTGTTCAGTGTGCCTGAAAACAGCAGAACGCTCTATGTAAATTCTCAGCGCTCTGACAGGACAGAGCAAATTAGCATCCTCTTCATCTAACGATGATGAAAGTGCTGAAAGTGAAATGACCTGTGCTCTGAACGGAGTTGAAAGCACTTTAGGTGCGTATCCATGCCTTGGTTTGAGGCGACTTTAGAATCGTTTGGCCCAAATTCCAGACAAGAGGCGCTCACAGAGAGCGTGCAGATCACCCACCCGCTTAACTGATGCAATCGCCAGCAGAAAGCGGTCTTTAGTGACAGGAGCTTTAAGCTCACCGAATGCAGAGGCTCGAATTTAGAACCTTTCATGGCATCCAGGACTGTAGACAAGTCCCATATAGGAACTGAAGGGGGGCGAGGTGGGTGAAGCCTTCTAGCCCCTTTAAGGAAGCGCACGATAAGATCGTTCTTTCCCAGTGACAGTCCGTTCACTTGAATGTGGTGCGCTGCTATAGCGGCCACATACACTTTGAGCGTGGAGGGGAGCGACCCGCGTCCAACAGCTCTTGTAAAAATGAGCACCTCTGACACTTCACAATTGTGTGGGGTCAGGGTCCGTGTTTTACACCAGTCTGAAAAGACTGCCCATTTGCCTGAATAGAGCCGCCTGGTCGCGGGGGCTCTAGCTTCAGCAATAGTGTTTAATACATTTTCAGAGAGGTTCTCATGTACCCGTTGATGGGCCAGACATGAAGCGCCCATAGATCGGACGGGGATGCCAGATCTGCCGTTTCGCCTGCATGAGGAGGTCTCTCCTCAGCGGAATCGGCCACGGAGCAGTATCTGACATCTGACTTAGCAGTGAGAACCATGGTTGATTTCTCCAAAGCGGGGCTATTAAAAGCACAGCGCAGTTGCTCTCCCAGATCCTCTCTATAACCTGAGGTAACATTGAGACTGGGGGAAAAGCATAAAGAGGAAGATTGGGCCATTCGTGGGCCAACGCATCCTTGTGCTTGGAGAAATATGTTAGGCATTGAGCATTGTCTTGTGAGGCGAAAAGATCCACTTTGCCTCTCCAAACCTGCCCCAAATTGTCTGAATTGTGTGTGGGTGAAGAGACCACTCTGCTGGGGACACTTTGTCCCTGGACAGCATGTCGGACCCAAATTCAGAATGCCTGGCACATGAGTCGCCTCAGCGAACTCAGGTTGCGCTCTGCCCATATTAGGAGTTTTTCCGCCATTGCGTGCAGATTGAAAGATCTTAGACCGCCCTGGCGATTTATATAAGCTACCACCGACCTGCTGTCCGTTCGGACTAGGGCGTGGTGGTGCTTTATGTCGGAAGGAAAGCTCTTAGCGATAACGTGACCGCTTTCATCTCTAGACAGTTTATGTGAAGGCTCTTTTCCGAGTCTGACCAGAGACCGGAGACTGGCCTGCCCTCGTGAAGGGCTCCCCAACCTAGGTTGGATGCATCTGTCGAGATAACCTTCCACTTCGTAACAGTGCCCAAGCTCACTCCGTCTGATACCAGACAGGATTTTTCCAAGGAGCCAGAGCCAAAACACAGCTGTGATCTACCTTGATTCGTAATCGGCCCGAGAGCCATGCGTGAGCTGAACGCGGCGATTCAGCCAGCGCTGTAATGGGCGCATGTGTAACAGACCAAGTCTGAGAACTGGGGCCGCCGAGGCCATGAGACCCAACATCCTCTGAAAGTGTTTGAGAGGGTGAGTGCACCGGACCTGAGAAACCACTCGGTTCTGAACAGAGAGCGCGCGCTGTGACGTCAGTTCATCCGCGTTCATCTGCAGTGAGTCCAATACTGTTCCCAGAAACGAAATGTTCTGTGTGGGAGACAATGAGCTCTTTGCCACGTTGATTCTGAGGCCCAAACATTTCAAATGGTTGAGAAGCCAAGATCTGTGGTTTAATAACTGTATCTCTGACTGAGCTATTATGAGCCAGTCGTCGAGATAGTTGAGAATTCTCATTCCCCGAAGCCTCAGCGGGGTTAGCGCCGCTTCCATGCACTTCAGAACGTGCGGGGGCCAGAGATAGACCAAAGGGTAGCACCCTGTATTGGTATACTTTCCTCGGCGAATCTCAAGAATGGCCTGTGATGAGGGCTATCTGTATGTGGAAATAGGCATCCTCTAGATCCACAGTGAAAAACCAATCTCCCGGGCGAACGTGCGCGAGGATTTGTTTTGTTCTCAACATTCTGAGCAGGCGCTTCATAAGGGCTTTGTTCAGGTGTCTGAGGTCTAGGATGGGTCTGAGACCACCGTCCTTTTTGGTACAAGGAAGTAGCGACTGTAAAAGCCCGACTCGCTCTGTGAGGGTGCACGGCTTCCACCGCCTTTTATTAACAGTTTTGATATCTCGGTTGAAGCACGTGACTTGTGTCGCTTCACCGTTGTCTCTCCACGGCGCGAAAGCGCGGTGGTCTCGCAGCAAACTGTAGCGAGTAACCTTGTTTTATTATGTTCAACACCCATTTTGAAATGCCGGGATGGCCTGCCAGGCCTCGCCTTCGGCCAGGGGCTGGATTAATTTGTGGAGTCAGTCGCTGAGTAACAGGGACTCGTGGCCCGATAATGTTGCGTTAGAGTGGCACTTATGAGGAATTGTTTCCCGCCGCCTGAGTACAGGGGGCTGGGGGACATAGAATATAGGTGCTTGTGTACAGGCGAGCGCGTTTGAGCACGGGCTCGTTGTCTGTGGGGATAGTGTTTCCAGCCACCTGAGTGCAGGGAGCTGGGGAACATGGGGGAGTGATTGAGTGTAGGGGTACATGCTTTTTTGCTGGCACACTGCCTACAGAGAAAAACTCTTTCGTGACCCATATGGGTCGCCGTAAAGCAGCGTTTGTGTACAGGCGGCGCGTTTGCTTGCGGGCTCGTTGACTGTGTATGTGATGTTCCCAGCCACCTGATTGAAGGGAGCTAGGAGCGTTTTTGAAGAGAGCGAGGTGGTAAACCGGCCGAAGCGGGCATTATCCAACCTCTCGTGCCTCTGGCTAGGACGGCTTCGGCGGCTCAGGTTTCGACACATTGCTGGGTCGGGGACCTCGACGCTCCGGAGGTTTGCTGCGGCTCGTAGAGCGGGAGCGCTGTCTGGGCTTGAAGCCCGCGCGAGGCTGTTGAGCTGGCTGCGCCGCCTTGGTGGGCTGGGCCGGTCCAGCTTTAGCATGGCGGCTAGTAGAGGAGCTGGAACGCTTGGGCAGGAAATGTCGCATTGCCTGTGAAGCCTTTTGTGCCTCAGTGAAGCGTTCCGTGAATCCAACCACGGAGGGACCGAATAGTCCTGAAGGCGACATGGGCGCGTCCAGGAAAGCAGTCTTGTCCGAGTCCTTCATCTCGGTTAGGTTAAGCCACAGATGGCGCTCCAATACCGTCAAGTTGGCCATACATCTGCCGATCGCCTGGGCGTTGGCCTTTGTGGCACGCAGGGCCAAGTCAGTGGCGCCGCGCAGATCCCTCAGAACCTCGTTATCCGGGACAGACTCATCCAAGGAACGGAGGAGTTTGGCCTGGAAGACTTGAAGCACCGCCATAGAGTGAAGCGCTGAAGCGCCTGGCCGGGCGGAGGCGTATGCTCGACCGGCGAGGTTGGAAGTAGTGCGGCAGGCTTTGGAAGGGTGCACAGCCTTAGACTGCCATCCTCTGGCGGAGGCGGGCAAAGGTGTGCGGCGGCGGCTTCCTCGAGGGGAGGAAGGGCTTGATATCCTCTTTTCTGAGCGCCATCGACCACCGAGGCGCTGAAGAAAAGGAGGACTTGACGCGAGAAGAAAATGGCGCCTTCCACGACTTGGTTAGTTCCTCGTGGACTTCCGGAAAGAAGGGAGCGGGTTTTTGAGCGGTTGGTTGGCGACGGTTCTCGAAAAACCACTCGTCAAGTCTGCTTCTCGTGGGCTCCTCGGGTTGAGACCAGTCAATGCCGAGGTCGTCCACGGCCTTGGTGAGCAGGCGTATGAGCTCAGCGTCCACCGAGGTTTTGCCGCCGCTGGCAGTCCGCGTCGAAGTGGCGTGCTCCGAGACGGTATCCGACCACCCGCTTTCGGATGCAGCAAGAGAAAGGCTGTCATCCTCCTCTTCCTCCTCCGGTCCGCCGAAGGAAACAGCAGCCGCCAAACGAGGGGAGCTGTGCTGTTCCTCGACGAACATGACAGGCGATGGCGAGGCACGCGGGGAAATGACCGGCGTGTGCTCGCCAGAGCGCCCGGGGCCTCTGGTCGCGACGTTTCTTTTTCCGTGGCTCGAGAGGCTGAGAGCAAGGGACGGGATTCTGGTCGAAACTGGCGAGCCGAGCCCGAAGGGTCTGCAGCGCCAGTTCGCCGTGACCGGGCAGCCGCCCTGGTTGAGTGCAGCCTGCGCGTGGTCTCGTCCGAGACATGATGCGCAGATGATGTGTCGATCCTCGTCCGCAAGAAAACCTCTGCACGAGGCACAAGAATGGGACATAGTAATTGTAAAAAGGATATATGCCGGATGGCGCAGCTGGAAGGCAGGCTGAAGGCGGAGATTCCGACGTCCTCAGGCTGCAGAGTTCCGCTGGGTGCGTGTCGACGGCAGGCTTCAATCCAGAGCTCAGCGAGGTGAGTCGCTGAAGAAGAATTAATCTGACTAACCTAGCGAGACAGGGAGTTATGTACCCTTGGCTATGCAAATTCTGTTGCCCCTTGTGGCGGGAATATAGAGGGACCCGATTGGTCCGTCCCGCCCAGCGGTCTCGCCATAGGTTGCTGCAGTTGCAGCGGCACAGCCAATCAGCACGCAGCAGCTTCCTGCTGAGAGCTGTGCAGCTGCACTGCGTGTTATATGGTAATTTTTAGGATAAAAATTTTGCTTCAATATCTCGAGGAAAGGAATTCCCGTAGCGTTAGCAAACGCAATACGAGAGTACTCTCGAAAGGGAACGGCTTACTGACGACACAGCTTAATGCTCATTGGTTTAAACAAACGTGACATGTGATTCTTTTTTAAATGTTTGATTTTAAAGCTCTGATATCATGTTTTAATGTCTATAAATTATGTGTGAATATTCCCAAACTGTGCGACAGTGTGACCTCTCTGTGTGTTATGTGATTGTTGTCATATTTATAAAAATATATAAAAACATGTATGTAATTAAAGTAAAAATTATTATAAACACGTCTTTCGAATGGAAATAAATAACAAAAACGTTGAGTGTCTTGTTCATAATATTTATTTTCATATAAAAGCAACAGAATTTAAATTACATCCAGTTTATCAGAAACACAGTGCATGAGTGTGAATCGCGATATCCGCCTCTGATCTCGCAGGTGTCGGATCCACTACGAGAAGACAGAACTGTCCGTCTTGCCTGCACTTTTTTCACTCCTCCCTTCATTGCAGCCGCCTAGTCTCGCCATCATTTCAGGCGAGGCGAGGCGCATCTCAAACAAGCCTAATGTGTAGACCGTTCCCTGTTTAAACTTCGCGCTCTTGCCGGTTTCCCATATATGGACTACGAGCTTTAAACGCGTAGAATGATTGACAGATAAAGAACGCCTCAGGAGTCAAAAAAACCCTTAAAGGCTTTCACAATGACTGTCGTGTGATATTCCAGAGAATAGCATAATTTTTACCTTTGCATTAAAAAAAATGCTTTAGGATCTTTTGTGCTGTTCCTGTGTTTATTTAAAAAGTCGATTGGTTTCAGTCATTTTGTTAGGCTACCTTGAACATAACTGGAACAAGGCGCTGGTGATAGCTACTTGTGCTTTTTGCCTTGTAGTTTGATATTTTTACACTACTCATGGTAATATATATATATATATATATATATATATATATATATATATATATATATATATATATATATATATATATATATATATATATATATATATATATATATATATATAAAACTGATGATGTTAGAAAACAATAATTCTCATCATCGGATATTGTGCATCCAATCTATTCATACCGATCATTCTGCCTAGCTATACGCCATAAGTCCCTTATCTTCATTTGTCCTGGACTGTCTGTTGAATAAGTGACAGTAATAGACCGATGCCCAGAGGAGGAAAATGAAGACGTGCTATCAAGAGCAGCTGTGGCACAGCAGCTGGTCTGACAGTGTGGCCTGAATCATAAGGTGCCATTAGAAGGTCACTGCTTGTGTGTGTGTGTGTGTGTGTGTGTGTGTGTGCGCGCGCGCGCGTGTGTGCATACGTGTTAGCATTGTAACATATATGGGTCTTTGTGCCCTTTTCAAACCGCATGAATGTATTTTTGTTGTAGGTGAAATTACGTTTCCGGAGCAATTTCAAGCAAAAATCACTTTGAACTGGCATTCTAAACGTATGAAGATGTGTTCGGAAATTATTAAGATCACGGTAAACAATAAAACGTTATGCTGATGTATTTTTATAAGGTTTGATGTAGAAAGTGATTTTGAAGTACTAGCTTGTATGTGCTACCCCCTCTAGCGGCAAATTTGTAATACTTTTAGCACAATCTTGTTTACCTGCTCGGGGGAAATGTATTTCTAATTCACAGTGATCAACTCAAATAATACAATTTTAAAATAATGAACCATTTACTACATTTTTATTCTGAGAATTTATTTAGTCATTGATTAAATATATAGCCTGCAAGTTCAATTATCCCAAAATTTACATTTTCCAAAGATTATACATACCAGATATTATCTTTGATTCGTTGGATTCATTGCACAAAGTTCCCTCTGACCAATCAAATAACCGGTATATGATTTCTGCAAACAGGCTATAGGAGCGATTTAAAATATGTATCTAAACATATATCACAACTGATCTATCAAAAGCTTATACTATACAATATAAAATAACACTCGTTTCATTCAGTTTCATACATCCTGCAACAACATACACAATGACAGTAATACTTTACAATAAGTTCCCATTAGATGACATTAGCCTACATTAACCACTAATGAGAAATACATTTGTTACAGTATTAATCTTTATTAACGTTAGTTAATAAAAATGCAACTGTTTGATGCTAGTTCATATTAGCTAAATTCTATTAAATAACATAATTAGTATAATAACATAAAAAGACAACTTTTGATTTTAATATTAGTAATGTTGAAATAAACATTAACTAAGGATAATAAATGCTTTAGAAGAATGTTTTATTGTAAGTTCATGTTAACTAATTAATGCTATTCATTTTAAGAAATGGAACCTTGGTGTAAAGTCTTAATTATATCTATTTATATCTGTCCTAGGAGATCTGGTGTGAGCTTAGCAGTACTGAATCAGTTCACTCATGGTACATCCAGAAGTGCAGCAGATACCCGCTGGCCCGACATCGCGACGGGTCCTGGAGGACATGCTGAGATCCTGCACAGTGGTGGAGTGTTTCAGAAGCTCTGCTGGTGGGCTCGTGTGCTGGTGGGGAGCTGGATGCTCTGTCACGCTCTCAGGGGCATCATACTCCCTCCTCTGCTGTTCTTCAGCAGTCTGGCGTGCAAAGAAATCTTGGTCCAGCCAGTTTTGTAGGTTCCCTGAAAAAGTGCACATGGTGTATCAAGATGAGAAAATATTAATATACATAATAAGGTGAAAACATATCAAATAAATAAAAGGTATAAATATCTGAAGAAGGCAAACCTACTATGGGGGTTTGCAAATTGAAGGTCTGAATCAAGCACATTCCGTTTGAGTCGAGAGCTCCCACATGATGTGACCACCATCCGAATGAACTCACGACCACAGAGCTTCACTCGTACATCTTGACTCTCAGTCTCAGTCACGAGAACTAAAAAAGCTAACGAAGCAAGCCACTTAATATTCATGGTGTTTCTTGGGGTGATCAAATTAGAATATACAGTATCCAAGTGTGTTCAGGTACTTAACAACTAAAACCAATTCGGGGTTTTTATACCCCCACCAGACATTTGGCATGCATGGTTCTACAAGAATCTATCTGCCCTTGAATGAAGAAAATTACGTTCTGATCTTTGAGGCCTTCAAAGCTGGGACGTTTTTTAGATAAAAAACATGTCAGCTGTGATATATGATATTGCCTGGGGTCAAGGAAAATTGTGATAGCTGGTCATATTTTTCGTATTTACTTATAATATCTCTTTTATGAGTTTACAGAAATGCGTCAATGAACGTATTAGGGGAGAATGGGGAATATGCCTCCACCATGAATATCATCTGAACACATTTATTTCAGCTCTTCTTAATCTTGACTATTTATCTGATTCTGAACATCAACATTTGTGAGTTTTATTCCATCTGAACAGTTCTAATCTAATAGTGATTTATGCAACATATGCCGGATATTAAATGTTTTAATTTATTTTGTTAATGGGGGATTTGTGGACACATTTATTCATTTAGATTGCTTGGATAAAAAAAGTATGTTGCTTTTATTTTGAAGTAAAAATAAAGTTGTTTTTCTTATTATTTATTTAAATAATTATTATAATAAATGTAGTTATTATTTAACCATTTCGTGAATTAGAAACATTTTCAGAAATATTCATTATGGAACACTGGATTATATTAGAGAAAAATTGAACAGAAATGAAAAAAAAAAATTATTAAACATTTTTGTAAATTTTAAATGTTTTTCATCATAAACTAGGCTGAGTAGCATCATTTATAATTTCTCTTTTAATAGTGGAAAGATGAGCAAGGATACCCACATTTCCTTAATAATTTACTAATAGCATACAGGATGATGATGCATATATCACAATTTATAATGTTAATTATTATAACATTTATAATAATATAAATGTTTCAATACAACAGGAAAATTCCCAATGTGGGCAGTGGTTGCCCACTTTTAGCCACTGTTCTTTTATTTGTTAAATGTTGGGGTGGGATAAGCTCAGTGGGTTAAACATATAATAAATAACAAACGAAGAGATACATTAGTTATTCCAGTCTGAATTTACTAACTAGATGATCCCATAACTGACCGTTATGCAGTAATTCCCTACTGTCAGTGTCAATGGCTGATCTTTCCCATATAAAAAGCCACAAACTGTCAAGGGCTATTGTCTTTACATTCCCTTAATTAAAGTTGAACATTTCACTCAAAACATTGGCATCACGAGTCCTCTTGATCTTTAAATCCTGTTAGACATTAAGTCAGATGGCTTGACTTCTCACTGACGTTATAGCTTACTGTGCGTGCTCGCTTAGCACTTAGATTGAGACAAAAAAGGGCTAAATACAGAAGCTGTTATTGGTCTCTTTTGCATAGTGTCATGGAGCCTAAATCTTTTTTATTAATGAATATATTCAATTATTTATGTGTTGACATATAAAGTGAACTAGTTCTCTCTTAAAGAAACCATTTTCATATGCATGTATGTTTTATTAGTTTTTTAGTTGCAGGAGTATGTTATGCAATACAGAGTAAATGTGATCCATTATGCAAAACTTTCACAGAATAGAAGTTTGACATGATGATATTATTATGATAGGAAGGATATAGGATTATACTGGTGGTGTTTGGGGGGTAAAAGGGGATCAGAAATTAACAGGATTCCTGTAGTCGTATGGCTCTGGCTTACTGCAACATAAACAACAATCATTACAAATAATGAAACAATAGAGAAAATCACCCTTCAGACCTTCCAAAAACAGTTCAAATGTGAGTTGGGCTAATCTGAAAGGGTGATAAAGTGCTTACTGGAGAATATAATGTTCAAAAATGTTATTGAGAAAATAATTTCTCAATGGTATTATCAGTCATTTCAATGTCATTGTATCCTAATGCACTTCACCTAGAACAGAAACAATGTGAAAGTAACACTCCAAATATACCAAAGGTGTCTGAAGGCCACATAAGTCTCACTTGATCCTCAGAAATCCTTTATGTTTTAATTGAGGAAGAAAAATCTGCGGAATCTCAGGATTCTTGTCTGGATTTATCTGTACAGTGAACTTCCACTTCCTCGGGGGACGCAATGATGAATTAAATACTTTTAACACAGATTGTGTAGATGATGCAAATAATAATGTGATATAGTTTTATTTGAATCCACTTGATGCCTGAAATTATTTGACAACCGAACAAACAGCACAAAGTATAGTTCACCAAAGATCCACAGCGACATGCCATTTGTAAGCCATCTTAAAGCTAATGGCTTAATTTTCTTTAACCTGGTGCTCACCCATCTTTTAAATCCCTATTTAAGTCAAGGCAGGCTGGGAACCTAAGCTGTCTGTTCAAGGGCAGTGAAGGCAGGGTGGCTGACAAGGACGTTCAGTGATGACACTGGCCGATGTGATGTCTATTGTCCTCATCAGACTCCTCAGCTAGAGGCTCAAAGCAGTTCTCAAATTTCCTTTTAAATCGTTTCTTGAGGTTCAATCCACGCTGGACTTTTGTGTTAGTGCACTCCTGGGCCTTCAGCTTGGCATAATAGTCAGAAAATTTGTTAAATAAGATAGAGATTGGCATTCCATTCAAAATAATGCCGAAAGATATGCATCCGAAGGCCACCACACGACCGGAGTACGATATGGGCACCACATCTCCATAGCCCACAGTAGAGATGCTCACCTGTAAAAAAAAATATATATATATTTATATATTGCAAATGAGGGCCAGAAACCTGCAAAATACACAACAAAGATTACATTTTTCTAAATTAAAAGGAAAGAAGCAAAAGCGAGTCATGTTTCCATGTCAGATGATCAGTTTGGTAATTAAAGTCAAGATTTTGAATGCAAGACAACTTAGTAAGACTTAGTAAGCCTCCAGGAAGTTCCAAACTAATCTAACTTTTCCAATCAGCATGGATGCCTCCAATTGAGCGGCATTACAAGGTATTATAAAAGATTAAACACAGCTGCCAGAGGATAAGGACTAACAATTTAAAGAGGATAGAAGGGTACAACAGGCAGCCACCACAAATGATGATAATGATATCAATATAACAAAAACACTCACACGCAAGCGATAGTGCTAAATAAAGCACAAACCGATGCCCAATAGCTATTATTTGAGCATCAAAGTTAAAGCTGTACATTCTATACAAACAGTCTAAACTTATGTGGAAACTTGAGTCTAGTGCAGTGTTGGTTTAGTATTATTGTTTTTTTTAATTTTTATAATTTAATATTTTTAGTTGTCTTGTTATGTGCTTTTGCCATTTTTATTTTCTTAATGTTTAATGTTTCTTCATTTTTCATCTAGTATATTGTGTTTTAACTTTATTTCACTTACCGAAAACTATTGTTTATAGTTAATAACAACACTGGTCTGGTGTGGAAAATTGACCTATACAAAGCCTAAACCTAATCACCATTGGTCCCCTTTGAGCCCATTCCATCGTCCCACCTCAATGTCTGACCTCACTGATGCTCTTGTCTCTGGATGAGAGTAAATCCTCACATCCATGTTCTAACATTGAGTTGAAAGCATTCCCAGAACAGAGGAAGCTAATATAGCAGCAACGTCCTAATAATAGCCATGGTTTTAAGACTATATGCTTAGTTAAGACATAGGGTGAATTCAGGGTGATTGAGACACTTTTTGCCAATGAGATGACTTGGGAACTAATTAACCAATGTGTGCCATTTGAATATCCGCATACTTTTGGCCATTTATATCAATATGAATTATACTGCAGTTCTGCTAATTGTGGTGAATGTTTTGAGACATACTCACCGCTGCCCACCACCAGGCATCTGGTATACTGCTAAAAGGTGTTCCAGCAGCATCCTGCTCCACTGAATGCATCAGGGCGGAGAAGGTGAAGATCCCCATGATAATGAACAGAAACAGACAGCAGACCTGTTCAAAACACTGGCGAAGAGTGAAGCCAAATGCCCGCATCCCGTCGAGTGCCTCGCCAGTTTCAGAATGCGAAAGATTCGCATGAGTTTGACAACTTTAAGCACTTTGCTAACTTTGCTAACCCTCGCCATGGTTTTCAGGTCATCTTGGACACTGAGATCTTCCTGGTTAGCAAAGGTTTCAAATATCAGCTGGATAAAGTAAGGCATGACAGCCACTAAGTCTACAAAATTAAGTGCACTCTTCAAAAAATGCTTGACATCACAAGTTGTCAGCAGGCGGAGGAAGTACTCAAAGGTGAAGAAGAGAATTGAGGTGATCTCCACACACTCCATATAGGTTCTTCCATAGATTTTATAATCTTTCAGTTCGCTTACTGTATTTAGAGTCATTGCTACAATGGAGATGAGCACAAAGAGGCTGGAGAACACAGCAAAAGCCTTAGCAGCCAGCGAGGAGTATGGGTTCTCCATCAAGTCCCACAGTATCTTACGTACACCACCGAAAAACATTGTCTTGAAACCCTCCTCGTCGTGTTGAGGCTCAATTTCCGCCATAAGTTCCCTGTTCACTTTCAGCTGGTCCCTTATCTCGTCTATTTTCTCCTCGTAGAGAATGCGGCAACAGCGAGGACTGTCCCTCAAGTGCAGGCCCCAAAACTGCATTTCCTCCTCAAAATTGACTGGGCAAAGACTCTCCATTACCCATAACACATTGCTACAATAAAAGTGGAAAATGTAGTGGAAGAAAGTAGGATCTCGGTCAAAGAAAAACTCGTTAGTGATCACACAGTAGTCATCGCAGAGTGTTAGCTGCTTGACGGGATCTTTACACAGGGCTAAGCTGCCTATTCTTGTTTTAGGGTATTTGATAGCCAGGTGCTTTGGAATGGTAAAGACTTTCCCACCTACATTAACATTGATCACAGTTGAATGGCGGTGTGGCATCTTTGCTGCTTCCTTCTCACTGCCTTTCCTCTTTTCTTGATCTCTTTTGTCACTTGCCTGAGGAGATGGAGTATCAAGGTTGTCCATTGACGTCCAAGGTTTAACAGAGCTGTCTTGAGAAAAAGGAAAGGTACTCTCTTCTTCCTCTATACTATGTGAAAAGCTGGCATTAAGTTTGACACTTGCAAATAGACTTGAGCGTCTCTTTTTTAGCTTTTTAAGATGTCTTCTTGGTTGATCCATTATTACGGTAACTTAGATGATGATGAATGTGCAAAAATGTTATAGAGCTGAAAGCTGTAGAAATAAATAAAAAAGGAATTTCTTGTCAGAAATAAACACTGAAAAAAGGCAGATTCTACATTCCAAGTGTGCACATCCCACTTTCCTTTAAAATGCGTATTGGTTTGAAGCTTCAAAGAAATGTTCAGACAGATGGAGAAAACATATTCCACTGCTTCTAGCTTTTTAGAGTTTGCAATATAGCTAAAAAGACAGAAAGAAAAAGCAACTGTATTTGTTTCGGCTCAACTGAAGATCAAGAGTTGGGATTTGCCCCACCTCACTGATGCCATAATCCCATTGCTGTTCTTTCTGTCCTCAACAGAGTTAAAAATACAGTCATGAGGATTAGTGTTGTGATTTAAGGATTGAGCCCTTGGAGGAGGAATGGAAAAGGATAAATAGCAGTTGCAAGGATACTAAGGTTATTAAATGCTCACAGAAATGTTCAATTTATGTTGCTTTTAAACAACATCAGTGCATGTGCATATTGTGCTCAGTCTAATATTTAAACAAATCAGTGAAAATCCAATAGCCTTTAAAAATCTTTTTATCCCATAATTTCCTTATCTTATTCTGTATCCGTTCCTCTGCTTTCATATCCTCTATGTGTTCTTATGCACATTTTACAACCAGTGTGATCTAAAAAAAACTGAAAATATAAAATGAACATAAACAAAATTGCATATCATTGGTATGCAAATATCAGAAAACTGTTGAAGAACTGTTGCATTTCTTTCTGACTTCTGACTTAAACTAATGGAAGAAGAAAAAAACGAATTTGTAATAATGTAATAGGCTACTCATTTGTAAATGCAATGTTAATATAATAAGTGCTTGACAGGATCTTGCAAAAGTCATTATGTCTATTCTGGTTTAAGGTTGTTTTAAATTACACCAAGATATTATTTTGACTTTATTTACTACTTTTTTATTTACATACCACAAATGAAAAGGAAAGAGATTGTATTGATAAAAATAAAAATACTTATATAACACAATATTTTACTTTTTTTTTTGCATGACACCCCTACACCAGACCTTTAACTTAGTTTATCATAAGTTTATAAAACAGATTTGACACCCTTTACTTAACAGAACCTTTATAGACCGATGTTTTCTTTATTGTATGGTCGAATTGACTTTTTCTAATAATTGTCCTGACATAATCAAAGGCCACAGTATCTCCAGAAGTGTCCTTGTATGTGAATTCCACAATTGTACATACAGCTGGTCCTGGATCTGCGTTATACAAGTTTCCCCTTATGATCCCGGAACCGGAAACAGGTTTGTTGTAACTGTAAAACCAACTTTTATTAATATAAAATCATTTTTTTCGGTCTGTTAGCAGTTTTAAAAACAATACAAAAATATAAAATAAATTAAAACATGATAAATCGAAAGTATGCGCTTTTCTGTGGGTATATAAAACCCGTCGAGACCACGTGAATTCCTTTCCGAACGAAGCTGAAATCATGGATGCCAGCCGCGTGCAGCCCATCAAGCTCGCCAGAGTAAGAAAAAAATATTTATTGAATATTTCCGTTTGAATTATGCACGTTATTACTTTTAAGATAAAATGTATAACAGTTCAATTCTTATTCGGGAAACGGTAGCCTTTAATAATCTTGTAATCCTGTCAAAACACTATAGCGGTGTTTTTCGTTAGGCCCCCAGTTAGCATTAGCATCATGCAATCCAGCGGTTTGGAATGGATAGCGATTGTTGTTTCCACCACATGTTTGATGATGTTAGTTATATTTACCTTTTAATTGTGTCTTTTATTACAGGTTACAAAAGTGCTGGGAAGAACCGGCTCCCAGGGACAGTGTACCCAGGTATGTTCAGACTGTATTCCCCATCTTCGGTTACATGTGGAACATGATTAGCGACTTCATTAGAAAAACTAAGATATTTTTGTGATGTGCAGGAATTGAGTTACATTGTCTTGTATTCTAAAGTGAATTTTGCTGGAGGCTAATATCATAGCTTGCAGCCACAGCTCTTGTGTGTTATTTAACTTTAAATATTGAGACTCAGTATGACATGTATGAAAATGACGCTTTTTAACTTTTAAAGTGCTTTCTCTTTTTGTATCATTAATAGTAATCTAGTAAGATCTAGATAATGTATATTGTAGTTGGACAGCGAAGACATTTATATTTATTTATTTGTGGCTGTCAAAATGTGTATCCAAGTTATTTTTAAAGTACAAGTTTTGATCCATAGTCATAAGACTTAAAATATTGTGCTTCCAAAGGTGCGTGTGGAGTTCATGGATGACAGCAACCGATCCATTATCAGGAACGTGAAGGGCCCAGTAAGAGAGGGAGATGTTCTGACACTTCTGGAGTCTGAAAGAGAGGCCAGGAGGCTTCGCTAGGTTAGTGTACACAATTCACTGGTGTAAATGCATTGATCAAATCAGATTTTGTGTAATTTAGAAGTAAAGAAAAACACTATCATTAAACACTGACACTATCGGAAAAAAACAAAAAGTACATTTAAATGCATAGGTTTTGCATGGGAAGATAATGTCAAGGTTTAATATTTAATGTGTCTGACTGAAAAGTCTGATTATTTACATGCATCAATCCCATCTTTTGTTTTTTTTTAGTTCAAATTATTTTGTGTTGTCTGTTGTGTGCTAGATAAAGAATATTCTTCACGTCATATGTAAATTAAGCAAATATCTGCCATATTAAAATGTAACTTGATGTCTTATCACAGTTTTCCAGTCAGTGTTTGCTGCCTGATGGAAGTTCTAATCGTTTGCTTGTTTCCCCCAGTAGTGCACGTGTGAAGACATGCCATGGCCAATCCAGTACATGTGGAGCACATCAACACCAGCTCTACAGATAACCGTACAATATAATTTGTGCACAGTTTGAAATAAAGTGTCTTTGTGAATAAGTTGATCTCCTCCTTCATTTCATCCTAATGGTTGTTTAAGGTGTTACCTTGAGATTATTTACTCTAGAGCAGGGGTATTCAATTGGCAGACTGGGGAACATAATTGCACCATTTCACCGTGTCTACAGTTTAAAGTGAGCAGCGATACATCCTCTAATATTTTTTTCTATTTTTATCTAGAGTCAAACGTACTTTATTCAAGCCCTTTCCACTCTTTGTGCATTGCTTTTCTCTCTCGCTAAAGAGATAAAGCGGCCCATTAAGAGCTGCAGGTGACAGTTATCTTAACAACAGTAGCAGAAAAATGGATACTTTTGCTAAAACAGTACAGAAAACAAGAATGCAGCAAATACAATTATTTTAAGCTTGTCGTGCATGACCGTACGACCGTTTAACTAAACCAGGGGTCTTTACCATGGTAATAGTTTAACAAACTAATTCTGTAACCCTGAGTTTTGAGTTGACAAAACCAAACCAGTCTATTCAGGCTTAGTTGGTCCCATGATGCTGATCATCAGGTTTCTCTTGCCAACTTGAGGCTTTGATCCTGAGTTTAGCTGTGACATCAGTAGTGAACAGCCAATCACATTCTGTGGATTTCTGTCTTCTCCAGAATATTACTTGACTGAAAAATAAGAATTTAAACAAATTTACACTGGAAGAAAAGAGCTGTTCATAAAAGAGGACTTGAAAATCTTTTATCATTGTAAGTAAAAGCCATGAATTTAGTTTATGTATAGAGTATTATTATTATAAATAAGCATTGTTAAAAGCCAGACGCTTTAGTCTTTAAAAATCATTTGCTATGAAGTGACATCAGAGGTGTCACTTTGCTCACAGCTGATTGGTCCCATTTCAGTTTGAGGTCTCTTTTTCAGAATATAACGCTCGTGTGTAAGTTACTGTGGAGATAAACACAGCTAAAAGCCAAACCACTTTAACGGTCCCGTTCCCCTGCACATACATTTTGCATTTTTAATAAGCATATTAGGAGCATTAATAAATATACATTTTTATATTAATATCCATTTGGGAGAAGTATTTACTTTATTGGTAAATATTCTTAGACATCACTGCTTTAGCTCAAGATTCTTATCTTTGGTGACTATTTCGAGTGTTGTAATTTACAGACCTCCGCAGAGAAGGAAAAATAGCGACCTGACCTCTTGGAACTTTAATTGAATACCCTGGCCTGTACTATAGTCCTAATGGCAAGTTTTCCTGTTTTAATGTGAGATTAGTCTTGTCTTGTCAAATCTCTTATTAAAATGATCAGGTCTAAGCTCTGGCAAGACTTTTTAGATTGTCATAAAAATAAAAAACATTTTGCTTGACAGATCTAAGCATAATGTATCTGAATGCATGTGGGCATGCATTTAGAGTATTTTAAGCTTAGAACCGACAATTCAACATGACTTATAATACAGTGAAAAAATTCTGCGTGATTGCTGGGAAATCTTGTATGGTAAAATATATGTTTCTTTGTTCTAAATTGTTGCTATGTGATATGCAGTTATGGGTATAGGTGTAATATTTTAACATGTAACACTTAACATTCAAGCAAGGACATGATGCTTGTTTTCCAAAGTAATATGAGCGGTGAGTGAGTGATATTTTACTGATGTTCTTATTAAAGTAATATAATTTCGTTTTTGGCTGTAGTTGTATAGAGTTTATCTTGAAATGATTTAGTGCATTTTCTGTTCCTTCAACACGAAGTGTTTGAGCCACTGTTCATTGGATGTCCACGAGGGGGCACTATCAGTCCTAAGCATGCTCTGTCCCAGCGATTGCCAGAGAGTGTTATCTTAAGCGGTTGGTGGGTAGAACAGCTGTCGAACAGTGTGATCCTGCTGTAAGCATTGCACACATTTGCAGATGTTTAGGTCAGAGGCTCATAGTACACTTTTTGACCACCCCCTGGACCTCTTGCCAAAGAAGAGCATCTGCACTCGCTGTTTTCACTTTTTACTTTGAATGCTGCAAGCCTGTAATATATTTGAAATCAAAATTGAAAATTCTTATTTTTCTGTAATGTGGTTTTTATTATTAATGGTTTATACGTGCACATGATTTCTAATAAAGTCATGTGCCGTGTTTACTGGCGCTAGGGTGGGATAACCTGTCACTCGTACAAGATCACAGCAACAAGCTCAAGTAAACCAATCCCATTAGCAAACGCATGTCAGAATGCGCTTCTTTGTCAACATCTTGATTGGGAGCCCACCGCCTTTCTTTGCCATGATTAACTCTTACTTGTTCTCCTTCCCGAAGAGGTCTAAAATGTTTTGCTCCTCTATTGTAGTAGTAGGCCTGTTTGCGTTGCTTGCATTTTACTCCATGTTCTGTCTTTACAACACCGGGCTGTCGTGTGTCAGCAGTAATATTTCAGTTCTTCTGCTGAGTCTTTGTGCAGGACTGGCATTGAATCCCTGACATGGAGTATTCCTGTGTTCTAGAATGGATCAGTCTTTGCTGTCTTTGCCTTTTCCATCAGCTGTTTGGCCATCTTTACCACAGACTAAGCTTTTCTGTTGCTTTGTGGATGTGCTGGAGATGATGTTACATGCCTGAATTCCCAAGCTGTGCTGAACTGTGGCCCGTTATAAGAGATCACTGTGTCTGGGATCCCATATCGTGCAATATGGGCCTTTAACTTGTGTATCACTGTGCTTGGCCTGGTGTCTGTGAGACAGTCTACTTCCCAGAAGTTGGAGATATAGCCAACTGTGATATGCTCTGATGTTATATTAATTCAAATCTGTTCCTACTTTTGCCCATCATAGGAATGCCATGTAGGCACATTGTTGCTTTCTGCTGCCGTGTATCCACCGCTCAGCAAACCGCACATTTTGCTCTAATGGCTGCACTCATCCCAGGCCAGTATGCACGGTCTCTTGTTCTGTGTAAGCAGCTTTCAAAGTGTGATGCATGAATTGGCTTCCACCTTGTCTGAAGTCAGTCTGTGTCCGATATTTGGGACGTCTTTCTGTCTGAGACAGTCTGTCTCAGCTTGAGTTGAAATGTTTGATGTTTTTTGTTTCTACAATTTTCCAGTAGTTGTCTTAGTTTTATGTCATGATCTTTCTCAGCTGCCTCATCATTGTCACCTTCCCCACAGACGAGAAGGCCATCTGCTATCATTCGGATTCCTTGGAGCCCCTCCAACGCCTGTGTAAACCTATGCTGGAACACTCCTGAAGCTGGGTTGATCCACATGGGCATTCTGATCCATCTATACCTGCCCAATGGAGTTGCGAAAGTAGTGAGGTAACTTAACTGTTCTGAAAGCTTTACGTGCCAGAATCCGTCCTTCACATCACACACAGTAAAGACTCAGAAAGAACATCATCTATAGTGGGGAAGGAGAAATGTTGACGCCTTAGTTCTTTTTTTGGGGGGTCTTGGGTCATTACAAATTCTTTACAAAGTTTTCTTCACTACCACAATGCTGCTAACCCAGTCCAGTCTTTTCCCAAGCTATGATGCTTCTCGCTCTACCAGGCTTCCCAGCTCATCTTTTAGGTGTTTTATTAGTGCCACTGGAACTCTCCGCTTTGAAAGCCTCACCGGTTTAACTTCAGGATCCACCTAAAGGTTGTATTTCCCTTCCAGACATCGATTTCCTTCAAATACATCTGCTGACCATACAACTCTCGTTGTATGTCTCTCTTGTCTCACAGTTCCTTTTCTCTGTGTCTCTCTGTGGTAACAATATCATCATTCGGCTGTATTTCATGCTGTATTCTTACCAGATCCATTGCACAGTCTTCTTTCCTAACAGGCACTGACAAACTTTTCTTTACTTTAATGCATTCCAGACTATAGAGTTGTCTGTTTCTGGGGTTTCTTATATTTATTCTGCATTTCCCTTTGGGTTTCAGGGTGCTCTTATTATGCATGACCAGGATCTGTTCAGTCTTTTTCATTACTGTGTCAGGATTTAACAGTTGAATGGGTATGACGTTGCAACTGGCTCTGCAGTTGATTCAGTTTGTTTGTCATCAGTGTTGGGGCTAGTTACTCAAAAAGTAATATATTACATATTACATATTACTCTCAAAAATAGTAATGCATTACTTTACTTTATTACTCCTGGAGAAAGTAACTAGTTATATTACAAGTTATATTACTAGTTACATTTTTTCTTAATTACTCTATAATGGCCTGAGATGCATCAGATGGAGGAGAACATACAAAGGAGGAGTGTTCTTTAGGGTCTTTATTACGCCAACAACAGACTGGCACTGTCTAGCACAAATAACTACGGTAACACTTTACAATAAGGTTGTATTAGTTAATGCATTAGTTAACATGATGAACTGCACTTATAAAGCATTTATTTATCTTTGTTAATTTCAACATTTACTAATGCATTAATAAAATCTTGTTGACATTAGTTAATGCACTGTGAACTAACATGAACAGCTGTATTTTTATTAACTAGTGTTAACAAAGATTAACTAATGATGAACAGAGGTGTTGTTCATGGTTAGTTTATGTTAACTAATGCGTTAACTAATACAACCTTATTGTAAAGTGTTACCATAATAACTACAAACAACTGTACTTGTGCAATCAAGTACAAACAAGTATTAACTTCCTCAATGTTTAACAAACACCTCTGGTGCAAACAATCAATATATTTGATTGTCAATTTATAACAAGTCCACAGATATATTAACTTCCTCAATGTTGAACAAAAACCATCTATTGCAAAAATCAATTTGATTACAAGCGGTGGAGAGCAGCTATGTCCCCGGGCAGAGTGTGCACTTCACCGTCAAGTTATTTTCCTTCCTTTGAACATACTCAAAATAATTACTGAATCTCCACCCGTCGAAACTAGCTTTCTGTTGCTGGGAATCTTCATCTGAAAAAGAGCTTGCCGTTGTTTACGCTTCCATTTTCCCCATCTGTCTTTGAGGGTGCCGCTCTGCTGCTGGCTGCCGGTTGTCGACCAATCGGTGATGGTAAATGATACCTCGTGCCAAACCCAGACCAATCACTGTTCCATTCACGCCCTCCTCCCCTTCCCTTCTGTTCTCTGTGTTGTGTGCGATGAAGGTGCTACTGGCAAATGTAACGGAAGTAACTAGCTCAGGAAAATTGTAATAATATTACCATTTTCAGACGAGTAATGCCTTACACTACCAGTTACTGAAAAAGTAATATTATTACAGTAACGTTACTTTTGTAACGCGTTACACTAACACTGTTTGTCATGTACTTCAGCGTTCTCTCCCTCAATGGTCATCACATTCTTTTGACAGTTGATGCTCAACATATCCTCACACATTTCTCAAGTGTCAGGTCCGAGTTCAGTATGCCGCATACTTTTCTGTCTCTAATCGGAGAGTCTCTAGCCAATCCAAAATTGCATGTGTCAGCCAGCACTTTCAAATCGGTGGCAATCGTTTCGCCTGAGTTGTGATTTCTGGATAAATATTTGTATCTTTACACGGTTTAATTTGTTGCAGGATTGTAATGGTTTCTGAATGCGGTTAACAACCATTCCTGTGTCAGTTCGTGGTCTGCCGGCAGAGCAGTGTTCAGCATTTAACTTGGTTCCCGGTTTATAATTATATATTGGAAAACTTTTACCTTCATTTGTTTTCCGCAGGTATGCATGTTGCATTTCAGTCAAAATTCGCTGGCAGTTTCACCTTCTCTGATTGTCACTTATTACTCTCAGTCGCTTTCTCAATAACAAAGTAAACTCAATATTTCACTTTTATCCAGTAATATACCGCTGCCACCACGTTGCTTGGTTCACTCTGTCAATCACACTTGTTTCTAACAATAAAGAAACTCACAACCACATGCTTCTTAGTGCTTCCACTTTACTTCATGTGCTTGCACATCTCAATGACGTCACATAGACAGAACTCTTAATTCAACAATACATGGTCTGTCCCATCCTGCTGACCATATGTATAACATATTGTAACACAGGACAGGGGCATCTTTGCCTGCCACTGCCTTAAAGAGGACAGCGTTGAACCTGAGCAGGTGCCTGGGGAACTGAATCGCATAGCTAGGTCTGGTTGTCCTGATAAGCCAGTGCGGCGGGTTGGAAAGTGCTAACCAGGCTTCCAAACTTCCACACGCTCTAGAAGAACAACCATTTTTGACATACCTGCAATGGGGCGGCGTACTGAGCGTTGGCCATCATGTTGTGCATCCCGGCCCAATAGCTGTGGGAGTACTGGAAAATGTACCTTACTATGTGAACACCAAATGAAACCAGCTGGTGGTGGGTGAAGAAGCTTTGCATCCTCGGAAACACCACACGTGAGGGGTTTTGTTTTATTGTGTGTTGCGGCTGGATGTGATGAAGAGAGGGGCCCGCATCCATCATGTCTGAGCTGCAGGCTGGGTGACCTAAAGAGTGTGGAATCTGCTTTCTGCTTTCTGTGAGTACCGCTGTCACTTGAGCTAGCGGCAGAACAAAAAGTAACAAAAAACTCCACCCAGCCCTCCAACGGGGAAATGAGCAGTGTGCTCACTGTCTCCTAGAAAAGAGCAGCTCCTGCCATCCCTGGGTCGCCCGTCTCAGGGGCACTTCAACGCCTTCTTGAAGTTCTGTGTTATTTTTCTGCGGGCAGCTCACCGCTGTGGCCTGGCTGTGGGCTCAGGCGGTGGTGGAGCCAGGGTGGGCCCTTGACAACAAGCAGATGACAAGCGCGACCTTGGTGGCCTGGTGGCATTCCTTCATGGTATCCCGCCTTGGCAAGATGTGTTTAATCACCTCTGTCTGCTTCTTTACTGCTGGGCAAAGTCCTCGACAGTAAAGAAGAGGCCATCCTGTGGTGGCCTTTTGGGTGTCAAGAAACCGAACCTCAACAAGGCTCGGCCAGAGATCCGAGAGCTCATGCTGTGACTTTTGTCACTCTGAGAGCAAAATCAGTCATTGAACACAGTTCCTGTGTCAAACCTGGCTCAGAACTACTCTTGTGTAGTTGTTTGAGTGCTTTGGCCTGATGGACCTGCAGGATTGCCATGACATGCAGGGCAGAGGCAGCCTATCTAGCAGCACTATACGCCTTCACTGTCTGAGATGAAGTGAACTTACAGGCCCTGGACAGGAGCCTGGAACAATTCTGCAAGGTGTTTTGCAGGTAAACCTTAGTGTACCCCATCGCCACCCCACCGTTGAGGGTAGTGAGGGTGAAAGAGCCTGTGAAGTATGGCCTTGACAGTAAAAGGTGCCTTCTACAACTTTGTGAGCTTGTTAAGTCATGCTCCGTGTCCCAGATACCAATCATCCAACCGAGAATACTCGGGACAGGGCGGAGGATTCCATTCCAGCCCATTGCTCTCAGCGGCACGGGCCAACGGGCCAACTCTCATACTCAAGACATCCCACCCATTGTGGGATGTCAAACTCATCTGGAAGCTCCAATGGGCACAACATGTGTGAAACCAAATGAAACCAGCTGATAGTGAGTGAAGAAGCTTTGCATCCCTGGAAACACACGCTGACCTGTGAGGGGTTTTGTTTTATTGTGTGTTGAGGCTGGATATGATGAACCAAAGGGCTCGCATTCATCATGTCCGCGCCACAGGCTGTGTGACCAAGAAAGTGTGGAATCTGCTTTCTTTGAAAAAGGTGAACAGTGGTGTTTGAGGCTCCCAAGTGCGACCCCTAGTGTCAGGATTCGACACCATGTTGAAGTGACAAATAGTTCTATTTTGGTTTCTTCCACTCAGCGATGTCTAGTACATCATTTGAAATAAGTTAAATGTCGATTCTGGATCTCTTAAATAATCAGAGGCGAATCCAGACAGAGTGAAGGGGTGTGGAGACAGCGCAGAGGAAAGGTCACAACTTCATGGTGTGCAGGGTGATGTCTGACAAAGGCAAAGCCGGAGGGGCAAGGGAGCCTGGAGGAGCTGGGGGAGCGAAGAAACAAGGCGTGGCCAATAGGTTGATGAACCAAGGTGGAGTGATGGGATCAGCGGCTGGAGGCAGAGCCAGTGAATACCCCTGGGCGATGCTGGAGAACTGACGACTCCAGGTGAATCCACACAGTGGAGTGATGTCAGAGGAGGAGCCGAGGGGCTGAAGTGAACCAACTGAGGAACTTCTGTGATAGTGTTCCATTTCATTCAATTTGTCTGCCAAGCCTGTCATTCTTTTCTTGTGGTCATTACTTGCCTGTTGTTATTTCTGCTTTCATGTCTTCAACTTCATTGAAGAGAAACTGATTACTTCAAGTCTTTGATAACGTCTGCATTTTTCTTTATTAAGCTTGCAATATTTTCTGCATTTTCACTTCTTTTTTTCATCCACAAGCCTCACAATGCAATTCAGAGAGTGTAGGTTCAAACTTCGAACTAATCTCAAGTAATTTACATATGAACGCCCCTGCAGATGATGGAAAAACATACGGAGAGCAGCAGCTTTCATTTCTGCTCTGACAGCCACAAGACCACGTTGAACACTGTGAGTGTGTGTTAGAAATCAGGAATGGTGAGAGATCATTGTGCTTGGTGCGTCTTTCGTCTTCTAACCAAACTTGAGTCTTCAGCCAACAAAGTTTAAATCCCATATGGCTAGCGTGATTCCCATGTTTATACATTAGGTCAGTAGGTGAAGAGTAGGCAGTCATTTGTGGTTGTCCAATCACATTTGACCACATGACCGTTTACACTACGAAAGCAATCCGGTCAAATGTGTTTTCGACTACTTCTGGAAGTGGTCGAAAGTTAACAAGCTCAAAAAGTTAACAAGCTAAAACACATCTTGATACATAGTGTAAACAGGGCCTTAGTCTGTTTGAATTAAACTCACACTGACAACTCACGCTGATAAAGTGAAGTGATGTGACGTGAAGACCTCTGAATTTTCAGTAAACAGTAAACTAACTTATGGCATCAGTTAACTGTAAGTTAGTTTAATGTTAGATCATTTGAAAATGTCTCTGCTTGGATCAAAATCCTTGTTAATAGTAAAATTCATTTAAAAAAAAATAACATACTGTATGCTGTGTAATTCAATCAATACTCAACAATAGCATTTTTCTCTCTTTGAATTGCAAATACTGGGTTCATTCATGACATGTACAAACTAAGGGTGAAACAAATACAATTTGCTAATATTTACACAAAGGCAAAAGCAGTTTAACTAGACCAAAGTACTATAGGCCATTTCAACCTAATTTGGAGATTTAAGATGACACTTTAGGATTCTTTTGGCACAGTAGTGTTTGCTGACATTCACATTTAATTTTTCATATAGTGTATAAAGAAGGGGCCTGTTCAACTGTTACTCTTACAAAATTGTACAATTACTTAACATAAAGCACAATATATTTAAAGAATAACATTCATCATTTAATATAAATGGGCTTGTGAAGCTATTTAAACTTTTTAAATAAACACAAAGCCCTTCATGTTCAATTAAAATATTGTTTGTTTAAAAAAAGAAACATGAACTGTAGTCTTAATAAAACAAGTTCAAATCACCCTTTCTCAGCTAAAGTTCATTGCCAAATGACTGTTGCTCTAAAGGAAGTCATACCAAGAGACAGAGACAGCAAAGTTTGCGTTGAACTTCCTCCAACATCTGAAAAGAGAAACTGTGGCGGAAATGGGGAGACATTATTTCTTGTAACTCTACATATTCACTATGATCTGACATGAAGGTGGTTTCAGCCACCAGATACGTGCATGGCATAGCATTCATGTTTACCCGAATACAAATCCCCTGCCTTGATGTCCCTGAGGTCTCATCTTTCTCTCAGGGGGAAAAACAGGGGTGACTGTCGGACAATCCCAATGTTTGTCATTTGCAGTAAACACCCTCATGGTGTATAATGAATAAATACAGGAAACGACTGATGTTGAATTATTCAGTGCTTCTGTTATATATAAAGATTGAAATATTTTGCACTGTTATTCCTGATTATTAAACAGGCTCATCTAATATATACCCCCCATAATTAAGTAAATGTCTTTTTTGTATTACTGTGCTTTCTTTTAAATTAACTTACAATGTGAGAATCGAGCCTGACCTGTTACATCGCAGACGTGTAACCTTTGTTCAATGTAAGTAGAGCAGCTGTGCCTCCACATCTGTTGAAAAACAACACTGTGTCACTGGAGCATTGAGTTTCACTTTGACCCTGATTTACTGCTGCTGGTTCTGTGACTGACCCTTGTTTATGATGTTCATTTTAAGTAGCAAAGGCCCCAAGGACAGTTTTAATCATTTCCACAGAGCACCGAGGTAACTGTAGGACATGTGGAGCAACCTCAGAAAAAGTGAATAAAAATTAGTGCACAAAAATACCTTTAAATAAAAAGAATTGCAATTCCACCACTTTAAATATAATAATATTATAATATATAATCATGGTTTCTGATTAGTTCACAATCATCAAGCCCTGTGTATTTAAGCCCTTTGTTTTATCTGTTCAGTTGCACGTTGTTTCACTATGACGAGAAACCAAATGCACTGATTTTTAACTAAAGATCTTGTTTTGTCTTAAGATTGATATGTTCATTCAATATTATTTGAATTAGCTTGATGAAAAACAATAGGCTATGTTTTTCATCAAGTTAAGCCAATAGAATTGAAACAAGGCAAGGTTCAAGGGCACTTCTGATGTTATGGTGGGCAAACTAATGTTGAGAAGTACGAAACACAACAAGCCCGATTAGACAATACATGGCCTTACCGAAAAAAAGTGTAATCAGCAATGCATGTTTTAACTGTGGAAAACAAGTCTGTTATTTTTAGATCATTGAGAGTTTATAACTTTATGCAACTCTGCCCTGTGTGTTAAAACTGAATGAACGATAATGCGATGATAATAATTAAGTGTTACTGTAATTTAGTTATTTAACAGTGTCTGCACATACAAAATAGGATGACACACATCTATATGTCAATCACAGTCTTTGTTTTGATTTTAAGTAAAAGGTCACTCGGCAAAAAAGAGAACATGACTGGAAACAAAAAACACAGTATTTCAATAACTGGCTGTCACGTTAGACAAAGCAGAGAGCATGAACTCTTGCATGAATCCATTGTTGCTCTTGTTTCTTTTTTCTACTTTTTTAAATTGTGGTGTTTTTTGAAAGTGGCATCAATCACTTCGAAAGTTGATGTCATTCACCACCCTCCTCCTCATTCATTTTTTAAAGTTAGACATCAGTCTTCGTAAGGCTGATTTATACTTCTGCGTCGGACTCTACGTCGTGGGCTGTGCGTCAATTTTCATTTATACTTCTGCGTCTTGTCCGGGGCAACGTTACATGTTACACATGCAGAGGTAGCATGAGGGATTCTGACAGACCAATCACAGCACTTGCAGTCCGCGTCAACGTGGACTGCAAGTGCTGTGATTGGTCTCTCCTTACATTTTTGGAGAGGTGCGCGTCAGGTTACGTCGTAGTCTACGAGTGCTACACACGGCCTACTACATAGCTACGGCATACACTTGACGCAGAAGTATAAATTGGGCTTTAGTATTCCTCAGTGAGGTTCTTGTCAATTCATTATAAACAATATAACAAGAAAAATAAATATTACAGAACACCTGTTTTTGTAAAAAATTGTATGGGGTCGCTAATGACCCGAGATGTGTAACAGTGTAAGTATATTTTTTTCTGCACAACAATAATTGAATCTTTGATGACTTAATAAGGTCAAATCACCTTTATTCCATAAGGTGGCAATGTCTAATACTCAAACTAAGCTAATGAATAGGACGTATTATCAACAAAACTTGAAATGGTTCAGTGATTTACTGCAGAGCAAGCACTGAACACAATCAAATATTAGTGTTACTTGATGGTGGATCTGGTGAAGAAGCTGTCAGAGATCAAAATATTGATTTTAAAGATGTTGAAAATGATGGTCTAAGAATATGTTTGAGATTGCGAATATGAGCCAGATGTTGAATGTACTGGACAATATTAAAGGTATTAAACATTTTATCAAACTGAAGCTCCGAAAGGTAACAAAATATGCTTAATTTTATTCTTCTGTAATAATTTGGGAATTGAGTCTGATTCAAGGAGACTAAGAATATCAAATCCTGACTGGACGAGAGGAGGAGCTGGGGATGGAGAAGGGTAATGAGCTCTGGAGACACGATAGCTACTGATAGTACTGAAGGAGCTTATGCATGCTGTGATAGATGTCGTATTCCTATAGGCAGACGTGATAAGATTCGAGCTTGACTAACGTGACCTGCCAGAACTACGCTTGATTTTTGGTTACCCCAAAAACTTTCAGTGGACAGTTATTAAAAGAATAATTTTTTCTTAGTGTTAAGAACATTTTAATAATCAGAAGAACCTTTTTTCCACTATAAAGAACCTTCTGTGCATTGAAATGGTTGCATGGATGTTAAAGGTTCTTCATGAAGCCGCTTGTCTGTGTTTGCACGTTTCAGACAGTCATTCTGTGCAGTAGCAGAGGAGATTTTACAGGTTACATTGTTACGCCAGTAGGTGGTAAAAATGTTATGAGTGAGTCATTGAATCATTCATTTAATGGATTTGTTCAAGACGCTAAAGAATATTAGAATATTAAGAGTTAAATTAAGAATATTATATAGTTATTTGAAAAAGGCACCAATGTGTGAGGATATTGGCTAATGTACATTTTTGTATCTCCCATGAGAAGCAGTTCCCATAGAGTTAAAAAATGTTCCACTTCTGGAATATGTATAGACATGTGGCATATCGTCTTTACAGATCATGGAAAAATGCACTGCCTGCACGCTCCCAGTTCTCCATTTGTTTTGCCTCTTGTCTAGGACTCCTTAGGGGATAAAAGGTTAACAATTCCCTAATGTTGTTTATTTTTAAAGTCACATGGGGTTGCCTATAGCAGATGTTCTGAAAGTTAAATAGGAAAACTGGACACTATTTTATAACATGTTGGAATCCGATCAAACTTAACTGACAGAAATGTTACATGAGGGGCTGATTCTGATCTTGATTCTAGAACTGACAGGGTGTCCGGAGGTGGATATGCAAGAAAAATAATGTTGTTTTACAGATACACAAAGCATATATTCCTTAATATGGCTAAATGAATGGGACTATTAGACTTTGGCTTATTACTATCTAAAAAGCAAATGATTTATGTGATGGTTAACACGTTTCGCATTACTCAGAAGTATTATGTGTTGCACTAGTCATTTCTCTAAACCGGTTCTTTGAACTCTAAACTCCTTAAAAGTAATCCTTTAAGTCTCTCAGAAAATTACAAAGGAATATGGTTTATTCTAAAAGAAAAGAGAAGTGAAGCTTGTGTAAAAAGCATCTTGTAATGTGGGGCGAGTGAATGAACATCAGACATAAAACCCAATTGTACCACCAGCATCAGAATGAGAAAATACTAAGAGGTAAATGCATGTAAATCATGAATCAGTTTCAACAAACAGCATATGATATGTTTTCCCCCTGTATGACTGAACACATCTGCAGCTGAAAACTGTTAAGACATTTATGCATCTGCAAGTATGTACATCCTGTCCTTGCCCAGTCTCAAGAGTTCCACACTAATAGATTCAGCTATGCAGCGTGCATATATTTTAGTCTGAATCAGTTGTCAGTTTGTCTCTCATCTTTGCAGGACCTGAATGAATGCTCAACCAAAATAGTACCATGCCATGCACCACTACAAAACTGAAAGGGCACAGAGAATATCAGATGCTGTCTGCAAGAGTACAGACTGTAAATATGCAAAAGTTGCTGCATTTTGTCATATTAGTGCCATATTAAATGAATCTCATGCAGTTAAGCTGCTGTCCTCTGCTGATTAATCAGACTGAATCTTTAACTGTTGATTGAGACAAAGCTTTGCACAGCCACTCTCATTTCTTTATTTAGTGCTGCCCTAATGTAGCTATGACATAGAACAAAATCTGAAATATCCCAATTATTCAGTTTAAAACATGATCATCTACAAAAAATGTTTGGATCAGAACTGAATGATTTGTATCTGATAACTGATCATGTAAACCCATATTTATTGTGATTAAAAAAAACATGATTTATAGAATCTTGAGCAATAAATGACTTTATTTTCATGCTCTCTCATTTTGCACAGTTGTGTTGTGAAATCATTACATTAAAATGTAAGCTACAAATTTGATTGAAAGGTTGAAAATTAATGGATGGGCCTAGGATTGGAGGTCAAAAGTGGGGTGCAAAATAGATTTTTTTATTTATTTAAAAAAAAAAATTAAACCGGTAAATGAACCAAAAGTTTAAGGAAATCAAAATAAATAAAAAAATCCTTTTTAAAAAAGTAAACATTTTATATCTGCAAAATGAGGAGAATATAACACAATAGTGCCATAAAGGTAATCATGTTTGTCCATATACAGAAAGTACATCAGGGATTCACTGCAGGCCTATATGTGTTCTGACTAGAAAGGAAATGTGTTATTTCCAGTGCTTTAGGAATGTTTGAATAACAGACCTTGAGGCAGCGATGAAGACCATGCGCTGATCTGTTGGATTTGGGCTGATGGAAGATAACCTCTATATTTGACCACAAGGAGGCAGAAGAGCTTTCTCTGGACAGTTCCAAAATGCTCTCCTTTCAAGCACGTATGCGGTTGAACACATGCCCAGATGTGGTTTAGCGTAAACTCAGAACAAACTGTTATGGAGAAGTTGAGTTCTGCTCTGAGCAAAGAACTTTCAGTTACCTTTCAGTTTGTCTCTTGATCTTTCATTTCATTATGATTAATAGGGTAAACATACCTATTAAGGTCAAATACTCATTAAGCACACTACTATCTTTGAGCTTATAAAAAGAATAAAGTAATTTATCATCCTACTTGATGTCTTAACCAATTGATGTGTTTGTTACTATATACCACAGCCGCTTGTAATTTCATGCTAATTAGACCATTGCACACTGAGATATGGGTATGTATCCATGTGTTCACACTGTCTGGTGGCCATTTTGAAAGCTGTCTGAAAACTTTCACAAAAAGAGGAGCCACTTCAATGTGCATTTTTTATATGTTTAAGCCTTTGTTTTGTATAAGTATAACTTCTTACAGCAAAATTAAGAGATTAATATTTAGACTTTTTCATATGTGGAACCTTCATGTGGGAAATAGTTAGATCCAAAAGATAGTTTTAGCAAACATAGCGCAGGTGCTACAGAACATCGTTAGCTTACTAGCTGTATAAGATTGTGTGCTACACTAATATATTACTTCACGGTCATTACTGTACTTGTACTTTTAAATCCATTATATTATAAATGTAAATTTCATTGATGTTCTGTGGATTTACACTGCTGTAATTTTAAAATACTTAATTTAGGGTGAGCTTAAAGGGTGCACTACTATGAAAATCACAGCTTCAGTCTAAAAAGTATAATTTCATAGATAGTTTCAATAATAGCGGTCCATATTAAAATATGTTTGAACTTAATACATGACCTATTATTTATTCTTTTAAATTTAATTTAATAATATTTATTAATACATTTAAAAAAATGTTTGCTGTTCCAATTAATCTCAGTGTGCTCCCTCTTTAAATATTAACTGATGATTGTCACTTCAAGTTAATCTTTATAAAATTATTCCTTAAAAATGTTGTTTAAAATAAACAAGAATAATAATTATTAAAAAATTAAATTAAAAACGTGTTGTGAGATTAATGGGAACAGAGGTGTGCATGTCCCTATTAAGCACAGCCAGACTTTTCGAAATGCCTTTGTCATTTAAAATAAAATAAAATATTATTGTGTGAGAGATTAATCTTTTATTTTAACATAACTTCTTGTACTGAAACCAATACCCTGTGCACTTAAATGTCTCAATGTAGAGCTTAATAGGTAGAGTTCAGACATGGTTTTACACAGTCCTCAACATAAAAAACTACAATCCCTACATGCAGAAGAGGATACTATGACAAATCTTATGACTGAAGTCATGCTCAGGACATTCAAAGTCACATTTAATCACGTCACATGTTCCAGTATAAAACACCTTCACTTCCTTTTTAATCAAAGAATCGAGCATTTTTTATCAGGGTTTCCTCAAAAATATTAAGCAGCACAACTGTTTTCAACTGATATTAATAAGAAAAGAAATGTTTCTTGAGCACTAAATCATCATAGTACAATGATTTCTGAAGGATCATGTGATACTGAAATTCAGCTATGCTATCACAGAAATAAATGACTTTTCGAAATAAAATAGAAAACCGTTACTTTAAGTAGGCTTAAGTATTGGAATAATATTTCACAATATTACAGGTTTTCTTTTTTGTTCAAATAAACACAGCTTTGGGGAGCATATAAGAGACATACTCATATGCCAGTGTTCATTTCACTATGGATATGAGATGTGAACAATATACAGAGGAATTTCTTGTTTTATAATGCTCTTAATACAAAAAACCCTGTAAAAAACAACAGCTGTTAAAACCGTATATGGATGGGCGGCAACTGCTATTATGCAATCACCCAAAATACAACGATATCTTCTAGTAAATATACTCTCTTACTGTAATATACAGTCAATACAGTTCAGCATCAAATATGGCCAATCAAAAATGTTTATGTAAATAAAAAATGCAATAGAAGAGTCATATGTTCAACATGTGACAGCTAACAAGGGCATGATTTGTGTTGTCTATTGAAGTATGACCTCAGTAATGCTTTTGTTAACCACTGGTTACCAAAACATATTTTAACAAACCTTCTTCAATAAGAGGAACTTAAGGTTTTTTTTCACAAACTACAATTTATTTCGCCATTGTTTCTGTTAACATTTCCTTGGACATCCATAGCTTATACACCTATAGCGCCTCTTTCACATAAATCTTGATGTTCTTTCTTCTGTGATGCAGATGTTGCGCATTTAGAATGTGGGTAAAAGGTTGTCCCGCCGGGAGCATATTAGAGTCAAAAATGCAGCTGTTCCTTTGGTTCCGGCAGCTTGACTTGATGACTAACTGCTGTCATCAGTGTTTCTGGGAAACTCGTAGACAGGGCAGATACTGAATATCCTTGTCATTCATATGCTAATGATTCACATCAGGGCTACTCAGCATCTGAAAAGACTTTGGCTTTTAGGAGAGAGACATATGCACTGCACTTCACAGATGATGCGTACATTAAAATCCCATGCCAAATGTTCTGACCAGTCATTATGTAGAGTGGTAGGCCATTTGATCATACAACTGGTTTAATATATAACCCACTGTCTTAGCTATCCGAGTACTAACCAAAACAGTGTACATGTTAAAACAATGTTATTCAATTAGAGTGATCCACCAAAAGCATGCATATATTACGTGACCAGCTGAAACAACTGAATCAGTGTTTGCTTTATTGCTTGCTTCACGTCATTGGCATTGAGAAGCAAACACACCCTGAGAGTTGGTTTACAAGGATTGGAACTAGAAGAAAATGCTTAGTCAATCCAGCATTAATCATGAAACACTCTTCAGGCTTGAAATTCAAGTGAAATGTTTACCAATGCATCACATTACAGGCATTTAATTTGCATGGTTTGGATAACGTTTTCTGCATTTGAGTAAAGCCCAAGTCATGCTCTGCCTTTCAAAGGTTTTGGGTCAGTACTTTTTTTTGAAAAAAGCCTTATGCTAATCATGGCCGCATTTATTTAAACCAAAAACTGTAATACTGAGAAACATTATTACAATATTAAAAGATATATTATTATTTACTGTCACTAAAACAATTAAAAGTATAAATTTCTTTGAAAAAAGTAATTCATATACAACGTATCTTTATATTAAAGATATAATTCCAGTCGTGACCGACTTTATTTTCCCCAATAATCAAGTCCTGGCTTCTGCTCCACTTACAATTTCCCAACTTCAAATCCTGTTTTGACCATGTCTGTAAAGTACAATGTAAAACAAAGTAAAAACAAGCAAATCTGTCTCTGAAACCCCGAAAAGCTTTCGAAAACTGAAGGATGAACTCTGTAAACCTTGTACTTTGATATCACGCAACTGGAATAAACACCTAATCCTTTGTATCACAAGACAAAATAACAACAACAAAGAGTATTGCTTTTCTATGGGCGAGGTAAATTCTCTGGCATCACCTGAAGAGGTAACCGAGAATAGTCTTCACGGGGCTCTAGTGAATGCTGGCTTTCTCTGAGCATGAACTTTCCCCTAATTCTCACACTGCTCTGTGCTCACAGTGGAACAGACCACCTCAGAACACAGTGCTCAGCTGCGGCACGTTCACCTCGTCGCTCCACACAGTGCCTCTGCCGCAATAATGACTTCATGCTGGGAAAACCTGACGTCCATTCACACCAAAGAAACAAAATAGTTTCTCTCTAAACTGTCGTTTTCTATATAATGTATATTTATTAATGTCCACTAATTGAAAATTAACAGTGGGTATAGGATGTACCAAACTGAAATCATTACTGGTTTATATGATTGTACTTTACACATCAATTGTCTCAGTAGGATTGTTTGTGTGAAATAATGTGCAAAACTTAAAGTAAAGATAATATAATCGATAAAACCGCTGATTAAATGTCAAACTGATGAGGCACACATACAAACATATGAATCACATAAATTTCCAACAAAAAGCCTAGTCTCAGTTTTCAAAATCTTAAAGATAATGAGACATCAATGTTGGCTTTCTGGTTGCAACCGTGTCCTTTCTTACATCATGGTCCACATTAGTAGCAAATACGGTTAAGGGGGAGGAGGCTGAAACCTGAGCAGACTCACACACTCCCTCCAGATGGCCAGCCAATCAGACCAAGCTAGATGGCTCAGAAAGGGTATAAAAACAAGTTAGCCCTTCAACAGCATGAGCCTGTGCTCTTGAGAATACGGCAACTGCTAACCGGTCTCTTCTACAAGTTAGAATAGCCAGAAAACCAAAGACACAAAACAAGCAAGATGAAGGTACCACTGGCAAATCTGCTGTGCATCACAGTCTTGGCAAGCTCCGGGACGAGCTTTCCGGCGGAGAGGAGAGGAGCTGCTGCTGGAAAAGAGAAGAGAGTTCAGTATGCAGCATGGGATGATGTTAATGTGCTTGCACATGGGTTGCTGCAGCTAGGACAGGGTCTTAAAGAGCATGTGGACAAGACCAAAGGCCAGGTGAGAGACATCACCATTAAGATGAAGGTGTTCAACCTCACCGTATCTGAGCTTGGCAAGCTGACTCAGCGGCTTCAAGAAGACAGCGAGGCGCTGAAAGCAAAAGCCCAGAGTTTGGAAGGAAGTGAGAGGCTGGTCCTAAACGTATCCACGGATCTGCGGGAGAAGACTAAGGAGCTGCTCAAAGACCGGCAGATGGACCACGAGAGAATGAATAAGCTGGAAGAAAAAGTAGACGGCTTGATGCAAGGAGAGGGTTTGGAAGCAGCCAACGGCAACAACAGTGATGCCCGTATCATTCAGGTGGGTGAAAAACCTTATTTAAGGGCTAAAAGAAAGTGAAGCATTTTGTCTTAGTTTTAGTCATAGGATAACCACATCTCTACATGACATGCATTGTAATGTTTATTTTGTTGTGTGTTCGAATATATTTGTTAACTTAAATGAACTAAATAAGAATGAATTGGATTTGGTGATTCAAAAAGCCTGCATTTCCAATAGACTATTGAACCGAATACAAGCATTACAGACACGTTTGTGGGCGTGAACGCTGTTTCATGGCATGGACTCAAAGCCGTGTTGTACGTGCAAAGTATACAGTTATCCATGTCCAGACAAAAAAAAGACCTACTGACCTCCTGGAAAGTTTGAAGTCCGTTTACCTTCGTCCCTTGATGAATGGTTCAGCAAAAAACACTCGAATTGTTTTATATGCATGCAGGCCGTATTTAGATCGTCATTGTCTGTCTGAGTTGCATAACGATAACGAAAAAGAAAGCCTGTGTAGATGACAAGATTACAGGACCGGTTATACAGGAATTTAATCGTCAACACTGTAACTATAGTTTTTGGTCTGCTGAGGTTTGGAAAAGGCCCCGCTCTGAGTTTGATTAAAGACTGATCGCAAACCATTTCTGATTTCAGTGGATGCTGGAAGCGCAAAATAAACGCATTGATGACCTGGTCGAGCGCATCAAGCAACAGCAAGAAAAACTGGATAAACAAAATGTTCGAATTCGAACTCTCCAAAACCAGGTAAAATATTATAATACAAACTAGTGTGGTATTAATATCAAATCTAAGACTGCATACTTATTCAAAATATTCGTGTTATGTGCACTAGATTCAACTGAAAAACGAACGCTCTTCTCTCAAACGGAAGGAGGATGAAGTTCATCTGAACGCGAGCTCTGAACAGCGAGATTCACCTGTTGGTAAGTTCATCATCATCTCTGCCTTAAACAGTCACTAACACAATATTATAAATAATTGCATCTATACTAAAATAACATTCAAGAGGAGGTTTTGCCCTTGTCAAAGGCATGCTGGGACTTGTTTTGCACCTTTAGTGATGTTATGAACTGCATAATGATAGACCATGTACAGTTATAATGAAAACCATTTGGAAAATGCCTCATAGAGATAAGGCAACTTTATTTTTTTATTTTAAAAAAAGTATTTTAATTCTGTAGGTGTGTGATGGTAGGAAATGGTACATTTATAAGAAACTCCCTTTCAGAGCAATGGCTGTCTTTAAGTAGGTGAAAGGTGAACCTAGCAGAAACACATGGGCAAGAACAGTCACCCAAACCAACACAATAAAGCCTTTAATGGAGAGCTCTGACATCAGTGGGATCCAAAGAATGCTTTAAAAGAAACAGTTTCCCTGGACGCCTTCCAATTGTGTGGAAGTTCATCAGTCTCGGACCATGTTAACTCAGGGTCACAAGCATGCAGAGATTTGTTAGAAATCTGGCCAAGAGCAAAGGGAGGGCTTTTTTCCCCAGATATAGTATATCCTGTACCTTAGATTAGATTTCCTGGCTTTAATCCAGTGAAAACCATAAAGCACAGAGTGCATATTTTTGGACTGTGAACTTTGTACAGACTTTCCCTGTCGTGTAGCGATCACTCCAAAAAACACGTAATTTTTCTCAGAAAACATGTAACCTTTACCCTAGATCTGTCAGAGCCAGACTATCCCCTCAGACCCCATCCTCCACACAGACCACCCTTTTATTGTAGTGAATGAGAAGTGTGCCAGACTAGAGAACATCTCACTTAATGCCACATGCGTTGAAGCTTTTAGTGTTTTAAATTAGCTCCATTATTGTAGTTTTTAAAACACACATTGTTTGTTTGTTTGAAAAAGTACACATACATATGACTCGAAAAATATTATATTTATATTATTATATATATTATATTATATATAGTTGTATGTATGTATGTATGTATGTATGTGTGTGTGTGTGTGTATATATATATATATATATATATATATATATATACATATACATATACATACATACATACATACATACATACATACATACATACATACATATATAAATTTATTAGGATGCCGCTGTCTATCCTAATAAAATTAGATGCTATACTTTAACTGACTATATATATATAATATATATATATATAGTCAGCTAAAGCATAGCATCTAATTTTATTAGGATAGACAGCGGCATCCTAATGAAAGGATTTTGGCATCTGACACATCTCATAGCGCCTTGAGGGCCTGTGCAGTTGCTCCTCAAATAGCAGCAGCAGCCTCGGCATTCCCGGATCACTCGCTGTCCATGCATTGTGATGTCAGCAGAGGGGTGTTGTGCACGTGAAGGATGCGTGAAGGGCTGGACTAAAGGGGGGCAGGGAAGAAGGAATGCTTGTAGAGGTCTGAGGCAACTGAGGGAAGTCTCTGCTTGGGAACTGGGGGAAAGGTCATGTTTACACCCTCAATTGTTCCAGTCAGGTCAGAATTCTCATGTAAAACTGCCTTTGTTTGGCAGATGTTTGTAAAGTGAGCCGCATAGCGCACCTTGTAAGCTTTAGTGTCTGAGAAATAAATGCCAATGCGTATAGCATTGAATTCTCATTTGTACCAATACGACATGTTTAATAAACAACATATCTTTGGACTATTGCCCTGGAGTTCAAAACAAACTTGGGTGACGTGTTCAAGGTTCTGTGTTTGAGATAAGGGTTTAGTTCACCAATAAACAATGAGATAAACACTTGTCCTGGACGTGTGAGGAATATCCATTGTGTGCCAACTTTAAAATCCCTGTTTAGATACAGAATTGGTTAAAGGTCATTTGTAGACATGTGAATATATTTGTGGTGTTTTTGTGTCTTTCAGCAATGGCTTCTGACTGTCATGAGCTGTTCCTGAGGGGTGAGACCTTGAGCGGGCTGTACACCATCCAACCAACTGACTCCCTGCCTTTTGAAGTCTTTTGCGAAATGACACCCGGTAGGTGGTACTTTTATTTGTCCTCTTAAAAGAGCATATAAGGCTTCTTTGTTGGCAAAGCATGTGGCATATTGCCTCCCCACCCCCACCCCCAAAATATCACTCAGAACAGCTTTTAAACCTTTTGTTTTGTGCTTGAATCCACAGAAGGAGGGTGGACGGTCATCCAGAGACGCCATGATGGCTCTGTAGACTTCGATCAACTATGGCAGGCATATCAAACTGGCTTTGGGAGCCTGAATGGTAAGATTCCAATGTAAACTGATTGTTTTTTCATGTGAGCAACAGGCTCTGAGCAAACAGCCACTTCTGTCAGTAGACTTTGATTAGGGCAAAGTGATTTACCTGCTAATAAGGGATGTCAAGTGGCAGATTAAGGATAGAGGATCAGATCAATCCTGGCTGGAGAGGAAACGTTGTCAAATCCTGAGTCCCTAATGCCTTTAAATGATTTAACTGCAGAGTGACTAAATCTCCTGGCTTATTCCTAGACCAGAATATACGTCTCTTAAATATCCCTCTTAAATGTCACTTTCAGGTGAGTTTTGGCTCGGCCTGGAGAAGATCCATTCTGTCTCCAAAGGCGGCAACTACATCCTCAAGGTGCAGTTCTCTGATTGGCGGGATGAGATTCAGAGCATCAACTACCCTTTCCATCTGAACGGTGAGGAGAACAACTATTCCCTACGTATTCTGGAGAAGCCCGTTGGGAACCTGGAGAGCTCTCTGTCCACCGAATCATCTGGAGTGCCCTTCTCCACCCGCGACAAAGACAACGACCAGAAGAATGACCTCAACTGTGCCAAACAGCTATCAGGTAAAATTACGATGCCGTTAACCATAAAATAATTTTTCTATGTGGGTGATGTTGTCATTTTAATAGGTTTCCTTTTTGGCTTTCCAGGTGGTTGGTGGTTTAGCAACTGTGGTCGCTCAAACCTAAACGGCAGGTATTTTGTTACTCCTGCGCCAAAGCAAAGGCACGAGAGAAAACAAGGAGTGTTCTGGAAAACCTGGCGTGGCCGCTACTACCCACTGAAAACTACCACCATGATGATTGCGCCCGCTGAGATTGAGAACAAGTCATAGAAGATGTCCGCTGTCTGAATCAATCACACGCGAGACCTTAACCAATGATGTGGGAGGAGAAACTGTCATTCGTAACCTGCCAAAATAACATGCTGGTGCTGAAAAGGTCAAAAGCACTTTTAGGAGTGTCTTCCGATTGTTCATTATAACAGACAACGTCTGAATCATGAATGTGGTGGGCACTCAAATCCCAGTCTGCAAAAATAGGCTCTTTTATTTAATTGGACTGGAAAGAACTAAATGTGCCTGGAGCTCTGCAAGCAGCAGCATGCATTATATGGTGCAGGCCACTGTAAGGATCTGCTACATGTTTAGACAAATCTGGCAGGGTGATGTCAAAAGACCTGATGGTTTAGCACCATCGTGAGTGTTTCCCATGGCTAAAAGGCTTGGGGAAGAAAAAATTAAAGACTCTTACCACTAAAATATGGACCAAATAAGCTATATAAGCTTGAGCCAGTACTTTTGAGAATGCTTATTGTAAAGGCACAGTTTATCTTAAGGCATTATCCACAGACAATGACACGCATTAGTATATCTGCAGAACATTGGAAGATTTGTTGCCTGTCAAGTCATTTCAAGTATCCAAACTTGGACGTTATTTTCTGGTACACAAGCTGTCTTTCAAAAGCTTAAATGATCTGAGACTACTTGTGTATTTTCCTGTTTTGAAATCAAATGAGGAGTTCCTGTGGAGATTTATTTTCTCAGTCACATTGACTGCCTTTAATGTCTATAGCTGTCACTTCTTTGTAAATAACAGAAATATATGTTTTCTCCGTAGCATTACAGCTGCATTCTTGCCAACTTCAGACGGTCATGCTCTGATTTCCACAATATTTAAGTGTTGTACAAAAATCATTATGTATTTCTTTATCTTTTTGCTTATAATTTATGTTTTCCAAAAAGTAAAACCTTTTGTTACTGTTTTTATGAAAACTGTTTGGTCTTGAAGAGACCAATAAAAATTGATTTTATAAAAAAAAAATGCCTCCTTGTCACTGAAGTTCTTGCACTACACACAAACGTTGATGTAAAGCGAATTGGCTAGTTTAGATCAGATCATTATGAAGTGCTAAGCAGATGTTCTAAGCTCTTATCAGACCTGAGGGTTAAGTTTGTCCACACAGCAGGTGATGCTGGAATGTCCTGGCGGTGCTCGAGCGTGCTCCGTGCCCCAGAGACAAGAAGCATGGGAACAAATATAATTGAGCAGATGGCTGCAAATACACCTGTAAGTCATCATACAGTTGAAATGCTGTAACTTCTGTTAACTGTCAAAAAACCCTCTTAAAAAACGAAGTAAAAAATTTGATGTCCTTGAATGTTCCTACCGGAGTGATGCCATTTGGACTTAAACACACGTGAACCTTACTTAGTGTAAATCAGCTTATTCTTCTGACTTGACTATAAGTAACTAAGTTGCGTTGGCTTCCGAGTGTCACACTCAATTTTCACACCTGAAAGAATTTCTTAACCAGCTAAATCGTCACTAATGTGCTTTCAGTTACTTTAAGATGAGTTTAGTGTATTTAACAGTCAAATGCTTTGCAGTTTGAGAAAAGAACAACAGTCTTATCACCTTTGAAATAAAATTGTGTAGACAAATAGAAACATTGAAACGTGCTACATGTGAAATCCAGCTTTAGAATAGGAAATTAGATGCTTTTGTTTCACAGGTTTAAAGACTATACACAAAGCATTATGGGTCATGTGGAACTGATGTTATAAGAAAAGGACACTGCTCATAGTTCCTATAAGTACAGTATACATTGAGTTATTAAGAGCATTACAGAACCAACAGAAAATGAGGCCATTGCACAAACATAAAGACATGTTTCGTCATATAACATCCATTATGTTTCGCCATTATGATTTTTAAAGCTTCATTCAACAGTCATCCTGCCTATTAGTACCATTAATGCATTGTTACTCTATTAAGAGCAACTGAAGCAGAACAGTACCAACAGAACAAATACTATTCCGTTATATAACATATTCGATTGTCATTAATCATGTGGACCCTTCAGTATACCTTTTGTGTTTTTTATAGTTGTATTTAATCTCATTTGTTTAGCATTTAACTAAAAGACTTCAGACATCAATTTGAAACCACCAACCTGAAGGCAAAATCTAATTAATTGGAAATACATTGGAAAATGGAACATGAGGAGATTATTGATGACAGAATTTCCCTCTTCGGGTGAACTCTCCCTTTAAGGAGAAAAATGCCCTCATTACCTATATAATATAATTTTTGCACAATGCTGTCTGTATGACATGTTGGGCTGAAGTCTACCTGCTTCAACAGGAGTCTTAAAGGTAAATCAGTCTGAAGCGTGAGGGAGGTTTGCAGCGTGTCAACGTGGAATGTAGCATTTCATTAACAAGAAGAGCTATTTTGACAAGCTCGCAGTAGGCCTGTTTAAGAAGAGGCACAAGTAAGGCCTTAAAAGCACATGTGCCGACAAAGTGAGGTTGTAAAACAAATAGCAACCTCGGGCAGCAAAAACTGGAGCGAACCGGAGAAACTAGTGAGACCTTGTTAAGCAGCGCCACCTGGTGCAAGCGACAACAACGTCATCGTTTTGATTGAAACACTATACAATAAAGTTCCATTAGTTAACATTGGTTAATGCATTAACACTACCAAATTACTTAAATCAGGGTTGAAAATATAAGATAAATAATACAATATTTAGTTTGACCTCCAGTTTAGCAATCACCATTTTTCCAGGGTTAAGTACTCCTTTCACTTACCCTTTGTTAAAAATAAAATAAAATGTATTCTCGTTAGGAACTCTACAGAGATAATTAATATTGGCTAATAATCCCGTGCTGTCATTCTCACTCAATGCCAGATGAGAGCAGTATTGAGTAGTTTTTCAACAGCTTCGAGTCCCTTGAGAAGGACCTGGCCAGAGCCATATAGAGTTATGGCTATAGTTATGGTTATAGAGTCACTCTATATGGCTCTGGACCTGGCTAGCCTGCAGATCGGTGCGGGGCGGGGCTGCACCGGTCGCCCCGCCTCATAGGCTACTCTGATTGGTTCCATCGTCTTTCGAAGGCATGCATACATCATGATAGAAAATGTGTACGATTAAAATGTATGTAGATGTTAAAATCTAAAAAATAGTAGATAAAACGGTTAATATAAAACATTTTCACATAAAATAAATGTATATAATGGTGCTTACAGGCAAAGTATATTTACTGTTTTAACATTGCATTGTAATATAAATGTAACTATATGTGTAATATATATGTGTATGTAAACTGATGCTTATGAACCCTCTCCCTTTTATTTGTTCCCTCTCCCTCTCCTTGTTCTATGTTGAGGCATGATAAATGGGTTTGTTATACAATGAGATATTACTTTGCACATGCTTTTTGTTGAAAATAAAGCATTTACAAAAAAATTGTATTCGTATTTGTAGTTGGTGTAGGATTGAGTGTTATTTGAAAAACTGGAAAAGTTTTGCAGTTTCACAGAAAAAAAACGAAAAAAAAAACGTTAGTTTGTAACTTGCAATGTCCCTGAAATTATTATTATATTAATGGTCTTTAGGCTAACGCACGGACGACCCCACATTTAAAAAAAAAAAAATGCATGATTATCCACAGCAGGAGGGGGTCAGGTCTTCAGGTAGAGGAATTAATTATTAATTAAATTATTTATGACATTTTGATAATTTCATATCACCATAGTGTGAGAAATGAAGTGAAATCCTGCAGGGGTTCTTGTTTTCCTCAAGCCCAAAAAATCTTTCTGTATGATTATGTAACGGAACACTCCACCGTTTTTAGAAATAGGGTTTATTCAACTTCTTTCCTACACGGAGCTTCAAGAACTCCAGTTAGCAGCTCTTATTATCTCATGCAGACAGGCAATGAAGCTGTTCACTGTTCAGCCTTTTATGTTCAAACCAGAGTTGGACAATGATGGAGAGACTCAAGAAGTGACAACATGCAACAGGACGTTTTTAATTGGTTAGTTTATTAATTTATATAGCTGATGTGGAGTTTACGATCGTCAAGTGATGACTAGCATATTCTCTCATGATAATCCCCTTTGTGTGTTCCCAGAGGCTGGGTTTATGTACATTTCAGGGTTAGCAATGTCATTAACCCGGGAGGAAGCTTGTGTAGTGGGCTAGTGGCCTACCAGTCGTTTGTTGTATTCCTTAAAAAGTGTTTAAGTTCTTTAAAAGATATCTCCCTTTGCTTTGAACTTTGAGCCTCGTAACTTTGCAGATGTTGTTTATGCTCAAACAGCACAAACTGACTGATGTCAAAAAGTGACATTATAATCAACCACACCTTTAAGGATATTAGTGGGCCCTCCTCCAGTGTCTGAGGATGTAGTAGATCAGCTTCCTTATCCGACTCATCACTGCTTGCTTGATCATTTGACCGAATGGATAATTGATTTAGGGATCCAGGATTTCCATTGGGAAGTAAGCAAGTGATTTCAAAGAATTTATCTTCCTCTTGTATAGGACTGAAAATAAAATACTAGCTTTGTTGTAACTGTTTCAGTACCAAATGCAGTGAATCCTGACAACAGTACCTCTTGTTCATCATATTTTATTATAAACCCAGTATTTACTACATCCATCTAAACATATTCCACGAGAAAGGTAAAAAAGTGATTTTTCTGAGCAGACCTAAATTTTCCAATGTTTAGGACAAAAGGTTATTTGGAATGAGAACAAATACTGTGGAATAAAAGTAGTGAATCCAATTCCTAATTTGGAATGTTCAAGGCTCATAACGTTATACTTCAATTTCCTTTTAAAATACTATAATCCAAAGAAAACAAGACATGCTCCAGTTGCTCTGGCTCTGCAATCAGTAAAATATTTGATGAGAAAACGAAACCGTAATACTACGATGAACTATTTAAAACACATTACAGATTGTATGCGAGACAGTAAATTATTATAAAAACCACATTCATCTCCTCACATCAAGTGAGGAAGTATAATATTTAGAATGTCAAAAGCAGAAATGACTCAAAAATGCTGCTGAAATGATAGATAACCCCTTCCTTTTTGTGCATATCAAGAATGTGTTCTCAATTTCCAGCCTAAAAACACAAAATATTACTGGGAAAAATAAGCTCTTAAATTAACACAATGGACCGCATTACTTCAGTAAAGGTTCACAATATCTAAACCCTCACTATTTTAACTTTGCATCTTTCAACTGTAACAGCAAAAATTCACCTTCACATGCTCAACTGCCAAGATAAAGCATTTTGCAAAGTGATTTTAAACCCCTGAGCATGTTCTATATTCAATAAACGAATAATATCAAATTTCTTCACAAAAGCTAGAAAATTCATTATTTGGGATTATTATGTTAATGTAACTTTACAATAACCCCGGTCACATTTGCGTTTAAAGATCAGCATTTTGAACAAATAAAAAAATAAAATAAAAAGTACATTTAACTAAACTAACAATTAAGCAAATACTAAATATTATTATAAAGTTGTGCAATTAAATGACTGTCAAATGAACCATATAAAATACAAGAAGTATCAATACACATAACACTTAACTGATATGTTTTGTTGGGCTCTCGCTTCAAATGAACAAAACATACGGTTTATAAAAAAAAAGACCAATGATATAGTTAAAAAATAAGTGATATGTTTCATATTGGTCACTTTCATCACTATCTGACAGATGGCGCGCCTACTATGGTGTAATGGCATGCTTTGGGTCTTTTGTTTGCAAGGAAGTATCAACTTCCCTTTAGCTTCTTATTTAGACTCATAGCCTGCGATTGGTCAAATCAGTAATCTTGATTGTCATCCTGATAACCCTGGTAGCCCTCGTCTTGGTAATCTATGTAACCAACCGCATCAGCTCCTTCTCCAGTTGCATCAGGTGCACTTTTGGGGCAGTATTTGGCATCATAGATCTGACGGCCAAGCCCGAAATTTTGCCCGCTCTGGTTGGCGCCTTGAGTGTAGCCCATTTGTAGGGACATTGTGGAGTTGTCACACTTGTCGGTGCCAATTTTCTGGTCGTAGATGGCACGGCGGGTCCCTGGAGCTGTCATACCAGACTAGAAGGAACAGATCAGAACCATTTTATTTTGCTATTATAGTATTTATTAATAATATTTTTAATTAACTGAAAATATAAAACTAAAAGCTTTCATTTTAGTTTAAAGTGCCACTAGTAGCCACTTTTTGGAGGACTCCTACAATAGGTTTACATGCATCTTTACAATATCTGAATTTCAACTCCAAAACTTTCTCAGCGCTTGATAAACAGTGATATGATACGAAAAGAAATGATAGCGTTAGTTTTGTATGAATTCCAGTGTGAGTGCATGCAAAGTGAAAATGCAAAGAATACCACAGGCTGGCATTATGCAAATGTGTTACATTGTTATGTAGATATATAACAGGACTGGTAATGCTGACGACTTATTTCTGACTTGAGCCCCTGCCCCTTTAATCACTAATAGTAAAATGCCCTTTTGGTCATATTGCGATGTCTCCCAATTTCCATCATTTATGACTGACGGAAATTTCCGTCTTTCTGTGTTTTCTCTGTTATAACAAGCATAGCATATGAAATATCGTGATCATCAACATTAAACAGCATATAAATCTAAACTGGCTAATGCTCCCGAACTGAATGTCGACCCAGGAAGTGGTATAGGACTGTGAACCTTAGGGGGTTTGAATGGACTCGATCTACTCCATCTATGTTTTTATCATTGTTCTGAATCCAATCCAGATCCAGTCTTTGACAAAAACATGATTTTCTCAGCTTTTTGCTCAAAATTTTGCTTTTTTTTATTAAACTTACCCACATTTAAGTGTTGACACAAAATAATGCATTAAGCTAGAATAAAAGCTGGGGAGGGGGTTATTTAAAAGCAGAGAATCTGTTCTTTCTTTTGATATATTGCATGTTCAGATATTCATACAACAAAATATTCTGGGAGCCATGAAAATTGTGTGAAAATGGTCAAAAATGCTGGCATTTAAAATATTCAAAATATTATATTCAAAAAAGCATAATAGGGGCACCTGAATTATTAGTAATTTTATGTTTTTGTCATTTTTATTAGTTTTTGCTTATTAATTTTAATTTCTATTTACTTTTTAATATATATTTTTTCCAATACATATAGTAATTGATCAGAATGAGAAAATGAGCAATATCATGGGAGGTGGTACTCACTTGGCTAGCACCCTTGTTAGTGCCCATCTGAAGACTGATGGTCGAATGGTCCATTGGTGGTAGAATGTGTGACTTGGGATCATACAGATGTCTTCTGGTACCGTAGGCATTCATTCCAGCTTGACTTGCACATTTATTTGTTCCCATCTATAAAGAGACACACAGGGGAGTTACATGCATTTGCTATTTTCATGGTACTTTCCAGATCAAGCCAAATTTGTTTTTTGTTACAGGTTGTGAATAAATCATATTCAGATTTTTAAGATAATGACAGAAACTTGTACAATGATCAGCCATACCTGTAGTCCAATGACACACTGCCCGGCCTTCATTTTCTCTTCATCGAATGCCCTCTCCTGTCTCTCTGCATACTTCACTCCAATGTCTACACTTGAATGGATGCCCTTGGTTTTAGCCTGTTAACAGTGAGAATCTATAATAACAGACTGAAATATCACAGTTAGGCTGTTGAAATTATATAATTCAACTGGGCCTACCATGCCAGCAAGAGCCAGAAGTGTGGTCTGAACCTGTGTCATATTTCCATTTTCAAACAGATCATTGGCCTCAAAAATATCGTGCGGTTTGAGCCCATAGGTGGTGATCGCTTTAATGAAGTTGGTCAGGTTTTCTAGCTGCAACACATTAAAACAGCTGAATGTGAACAGACGAAACATTACCTTAATGCTGGCCGTTCATTTCTACTACAAGAGATAATCTTTTACTAAGTTAATACAATAGACAAATATGGTCTTGCGTCAGAACTTTTTATCTCCAGCTTTACTAAAACATTTGTGACTAAACATTTTAGAGGAGCAAAAAACATCAGCACACCTGATGCCAGTTTTGGGTCGATTGGTTGATCTTCTTCACAGACCCCGGCTGAAGTTTGTTTACAAGCCTTTTAAGGAAAGATCGAGATTGCACGGTTATGCAAAGATATATTTGTGAAATAGCCTTTAAAAGGACAAAATGGGAGTTACATAAACATACATAAATGCAAACTTACTCGCAGAGTATTACACCATTTTTTAACCCTTTCTGGAAGTCATCTCCGATTGACCGCCCAGTGATGCCCTCAATCCAGACTCGTAATTCTTCTTCTTTCTGGGAATCATACTTCTGTGCAATCTAGTGGAAAGATTGTTGTGAGATTTGTTAATATCCATACTATAATCTGGCTATAATACAGCTACATGCTCATTATTTCAATAAGATCTACATGATCTTATCCCCAATGCCCTACCTTGTATAATGAAACAATGTGTTGTTAATCACTTTTAAGTCTTAATACATGATCATACATAGAAATAAAGAGAATGAAAGGCCTTTCAATCTGTCTGTCTGGTTATGTCAGGATTACCTAATCGATACTAAGTGTGTTACGAACACATCAACACCTCTGAAGAGGAGGAATGTGAACCAGCGGCAGCTTTATGGTGAGCACAGGCTGTGTTTTTGCAGGCCTAGATTACAATGACATATTTGAGGACTGGAGGCAACGCCCCAAGAGCTTCTTGAGAACTTTCTTTACTGTTTCCGTGACTTCTTTTCCGTTTCTCTTACTGTCACTTTACAGCTACAGTTGTGTCAGTAAATAATATAATACAATATGCATTACATAAATCACGATGGATATTTAACCTTGTTTCGTAGCTAACACGTGTGTTACATGTTAACAAAACAGGAAGTTTGGGAAACATTTGTTGATACACTTTGATTTGGATTCATTAGAATGAGACGGAGATATTTCCCTTGCATAAAAGAAAAACCATGTCAGACAAAATATGTCTAATGTTACGTTTTAACGACGGGTCTGAAATAGTTTTACAAATATTCCACGTACCTTGCTCTTCACTTCCGCCGAAAACCCGTATGCTGGACCTCTGTTAAACTGCGAAGCCATTGCCAACAATAAGAGCAGAAGAAGTTTCAAAAACAGATGGTCGGGAACTGAAAGAAAGACTTCGGTAAAGTTTGATAGTTTTGTCTCCTTTCCTATTTTAGCGTATGTAGATCCAGAACTTCCCCTCGGTTACCCCGCTACCAATGAGAGCACGCGCTCAGTGCGGACCACGCCCCTTTTCCCCATTCTTGGCCGTGATTGATATCAAAAACTCCATATATGGCACTAAAGTACCAAATTCCTTAATAATGGGAGTATCCCTGTGTCCATCCTGGTATTCCAGACTCGCGGTAGCCGATGAATGAGTCACCTCTGGGGATACGGCAGGCTACTGAATGATGTCACTAACATTCACGAAATATTCTCTGTAATGCTGAGGAAGCAATGCAAGATATGTTACCATACTAACAAGTCATACATGTGATCAATCACAGGATTTTGAGCATGTACTGACGCACATTTTAGTGTAATAATTCCCGCGAAGTAAAAAAAGAACGAGTCACAATTTTCTAAAACTATAGAGACATAGATGATCATGTGACTTTAGACAGTTTATTAGAAGGATAGCTCAAAAAAGAAAAAAATCATTTACTTAATGTTATTCCGGTTCCTAGCCTTAAATGGTGACTAAAGGACTGTTCACACTAATTACAACAACTATAACTATACTACAGATAGTTATATTGGTATCCACACCAAGGGCCGATAATGTCTGCCACAAAAGCTAGGTGGATTCCGTTTGGTTGTACTTTTACTTTTCATCATAGAGTGTAGAAAAAAAAAATGTTTTGAAAGTGATTAGAATGGTATCATTATTGTTATAGCTGTGGTGTTGAATTCCATATTCTCAAAGAATTAGAATGATTAGAATTAACTTTGGTGTATAAGGGGCCATTCACAAAGTCAGAATGCATTTTTGCGTTTAAAAACAAAAACGCAAAGCGCAGGGTATGGTGGAATGAAATGAAGAAAAAAAAAGGCTAGGTCTAAAGAAGTTTTTCTAAGAATTAAACAACTATTAACCAGAGCACTGTTTTTATAATGCTGCAAAAGTCACAAGCATCAAATATCAAAATAAAGTAAAATAAAACATGTGTAGAATATTTCCTTCCAAAAATGCAGGCCTACTCAAGGTAAAATAAGTTCCACTTTAAAAACATGTTTTAAGATCTTGCGTTTCCCCCTAGTTCTACTACTGTCGTCATGTTTTTCAATGCAAATGGAGTCGTATTGTTTTGAACCACATTGAGCTAAAACATTCTTCAGAATCTTCTGTTAGGTCCAACAGAAGAAAGTAAATCATACAGGTTTAGGAAAGCATGAGGGCGAGTTAATGAAAGGTGAACTATCCCTTTCAGACTAGGTTGATAACGTGCATACCACAAGCTCTTTTGGTTAGCCTGACAGCTTCAGTTAGAGGGGGTTTCCATGACACATCAAGCAAGCAGAATACAGCAAGTGCACTTGAAAAACTCAGTATATGTAACAACACATTTTGATTCATTAAGAGCTAAATGGTCTCCTGTGAAAAGGTACAGAAAACATTAAACGATTGAAGTGTCATGAACATGTGAATCATGTAGGTTTAGGACAGATAACCTTGATGGAAGAAAGGGTAACATGATGCAGAGTTTTGATTATTTTATTTTTTCGAACAAACGAGTGATGTTAAACACTGAACAAATATACTGATCAAAAATGATCAAAGAAGTCTCTCCTCTAGTTTTAAATTGCAAATTATATTTGCAATACCCTAACCAAGTATTGAGCTCTTAGATGGCCTTTGCTTCAGAAACAATGTATATCCCTGGAATATCTGACATGGTTTGAAGAAAACAAATGCTGTACTTTTTGAAACCAAGAGAAGCTAGCGGAAGCCTTTCCAAACTTTTTACATCAAAGGCACATTGGTAGGACGAAGGTAGCAGAGCACACAGTGTTTGCAAGTCGGCAGCAAATAGGTTTCACCCCCTTCACAAGACATTTCTCTTCAAAACAAATGGCAAGGCATTTAAAAAAAAAAACATAAAAACTGAATAAAAAAAAACAAGAAAAAAAAACTAGATCATTATGTCAAACTGAAAACACTGAATGAATAATAGGACCATAACCTATTCATCTAGGTCTATAGATTCCTGTTAACAGCAACACAAACGATTGGATCTTTCATTCAAAATGCTTCGTTTCGTCCCAAATTAATTACATTCACACAAAAAAAATGAAGACTTAGAAAGGTTTTACATGGATTGCAAGAACTATGTACAGACAAGCGGGATAACGTGCATATTTATTGACACATTTATAACACAATGCGTCCATTTGAGAAGAAAAAAAAAGACCATATGGCAGACGCCTAGAGGTGTTTCCTTCTGTACCACCTAAATGAAAGTCTAAATGCCATACATTCACTAAGGCTCTTTAAATAAAGTCATTGTTGAATGGTTTCAGTAAGGCAAACAATATCTAAAGGAATGGTAACAAGTATATTTCCAGCATATTAACATTTTCTTGCTTTCCTGTCCTCACAGTATGAAGATGAAAAGTAGCACCCTCTGTGGCCATTCACTGCGTTCTCTTCTAGCACATGAATACTTCTCTCTTTTTCGACATATTTATCAATATTTTTTCCTTTTTACAATTATCTAGGCAAACAGATTTGTTTAAAATATTGTTTTATTTTATTTAACACATCTAAAAATAGATTGCTTTTCTCTCATATGAAAATCACATATATTAGATAAATCGAGAAAGAAATTAAGCGAGAAATGTTCATTTCAGAATGGAATGTCGGTATCTACTGCAGTTAGCACATGTACGTGAGAGTCGCTGAGGGAAAAATGTGTTTATATATGCCTCGTGTACATCACAAATAAGGGGACAAATATGTGATGCAAACAGAAAAGCCTCAAACATATCTGCACATCTTAGTGGATAACCTTCTGCTAGGAGAAAAAAGAAAAGAAAAGGAAAACGTGGTCAAATAAATAGATGCATACATAAGAAACTTTTATAATTTATTCTTTGTCACATAAAGCTTTTTGTAACTGCCAAAAAATGTTCTCGACTTGCTTTCAAACATATCTGTACTGCTCAATGCTTGCTCGGACCCTCCTATTCACACATTGTGCAAGAACTGGCCCAGTTAAATCCCTGCGAGCCATTATATACAACCCTTGTTTGCAAATTCTTGTTGGTAGCAGCACATTACAAACAGGACATCTTTTCATCTCCTTCTTATGGAAAACCGAACTCGGAACAACCGCTGTTGGTTCGTTCGCTACACCTGTAAGATGAACCTAGTACAGAGCGACAAGGAGAGATGGTTCGACCCCCTTTGACTCACAGTGGGAATATTGAAAACTTTTCCAATCCCTGTTCTCTCAGTCTAGGCAAACATATGGCAAGATGTTCAATTTGCTCTCATCGCCGTGAGGATCCAACGATATGCACTCTGTCCAATCGAACCAGGCTCCCTTGGTGTCATAGCAACCGTTCACCCCTGGCCAGTGTTCGTTGTGTATTCTGAGAAGGTCCTCACTTGTTACGTCCCGAGACACCCCGGGTAGTTCTTTCGAGGAGCTGCTCTGTACTAAAACGTGCATTTTTCGGGGCTCTTTGACATCGTGTTCCTCTCGTTTCAAATATTCAGTCATGAAAAAGTGTGCCCCGTGGGTCTGTGCTCCAGAAGATGTAAGAACATTGCTCTGAAGGTTAAGGTACGATTGAATGATTTCATTTCTGGACAGCTCTTTCCAGTTCGTCTGCTGAAAGGGGTTGGGAACCGACACAGGGGTCTTTTGCTGCGGCACCTCAATCCTCGCCGAGGGCGTTGCAATCGGTGGGCCTTGGCACTCTTCCTCGTGGTGGGATTCCTTCGGAGTGAGGGGCTTAATCTGCCCTGTCACCGGGTCGAACGTCAACCTACGCTCTTTTAACCGCACAGGTTTGGTCCTGTCCTCCGAGGACTGCCCCTGAAGATTTACTGTGTAGTCTCTGGGTCTGTATTTCTTCCTCTTTTTGCCCTCCAAGTTGGACGTTGCTCCCTCTCGCTCACCCTTGGTCTCAGTGCCCTCTAAGCTGTGTGTGGTGAGCGGGGAGCCAGAGAGTGGCTCCAGTGTTGCAGTGCTGTGCGGGGACTGGGAGACTCTATCCGACAATCTGTGCAAGTGCATGGAGCCTTCCAGCCCCACAGATGACGGACCGTCACCGATGCACACCTGGGCCGGTGACGTTAAAGGCTGCAGTGTGGGCAAAGGAGAGGGCACTTGGGCAGAATTCTGAGACGGGCTCGAGAGAGTCCCTTTTGGTGCATATGTTGAAGACCTCTTAGCCATCATCTCGTGTGTTAAGCTGCGCGGACTCGAGGAGTACCGAGGGCTTTTGGGTTGATTCTGCCCGCCTCCATCCATTCTCGCATGCTGCTGTAACACTGATGTTTTGAGTAAGGAGGAAGTGCTAGGTAGTTTGGTAAGCCCTGGAGAGCTTGGATGAGGCTTCACAGCATTGACAGGGATTTTGTTGTGCCTGTCATTCTCTAGGTGGTCCGGGCGGATCCTGTCAGACGCCGCATCATCATCTTTCTCTGGGAGCACATCGGGACTCCCCCTAATTCCATTTGATGGCGGGGGAGAGGAATACATTGGTTCGTAAAGAGCCGTTTTTGTCATTTTGGCCGGCAGGTGCGGACTATCTCTTTGCTCCCCCCGCCGCTTTCGGCTGCTGGATTTCTCCGCCTTTGGGGAGTACGTGTTATGGATGTCATTCCTGGTTTTGAGCTCAGGAGCAACCTTGCTCGGAGGGGGGACCGCTGGAGGTGTGTCTGTCCGGCAGGGGTGAGCACCTCCATTGGCAGAGCTCGGGACGTTTGGCACTCCTCTCGCCGGAGTGTCACTTTGGCCGGGCTCGATCAGCTTCTGCCAGTTCCGCAGGAGTTTCTTGGCACGTTTGGCAAGGTCCTCATCCTTTGTTTTCTTTCTCACATCATTAATCAGCTTTCCCAAGCGGGTTTCCTGCATTGAAAATAAAATGGAAAAAAAAAAAGTCTCAAAATTGCATATTACACATATTACATTATATAAGTCATATCACACAGCTTTCACAAATGCATTTGTTCTGTTAAATGTAAAATAAACAATGCTTATTTCATTCAAACTGCAGGAAAGAAAATTATAAAGAGTAATGATAAATAAGATATTAGTCGGTTAAGTCTGACATCATGCGTAACTGTTTCTGGGAACAGATGCTTCTGAGTACCAGATTAATAGCAAACAACGCTAATATACACTCCCGGTATGCTGTATTAAAAACAAAAACAACAACAAAAATAAAATCACGACCCTCAGTTTTCATCTTCATACCAAAGTTTCCAGACAGTGATTTATCTTTTCTGAATCATTAAAATATTGGTGTCAGAGACACAGTAAGCATAAAAACAGTGGTGCACAATGAGTTTTAAAAAACTGGTGCTATATAAACACAGTGCTCAAAAATGGCTTTTCTAAAGCAGAGTAGAGAGCTGGACCCAGAAATAGTATTCAATATGCCATGACTTGTCTTAAGAAGATTCATACCAAAAATATATATTATTGGTGATGAAAATAAGTACCAACCTCAAGTGCTTCTTTGGTGATAGGGTATTTCTCCAAATTGGTGATAACATCAAGAACTGCAACCATGTTACAGATCTGTCCAGGAAGAAGGATAATTTAACATAAAAGCTCAATGACACACGGTATGAAATTATCTAAAATAATGGATATAGAAGACTTGGAAACATGTTCTAAAGCCAGGTAGTTCAAACTTAATGCTGGAATACACTCCCCAATCTTTTGTGGTCTAGAGGAGCCTACACTATTTGCCATTCTCCAGGTTTTGGGCAGCTGGAGATGACAAATTTCACTAAATATCACATGGTGTATAATGGGCACATACTCTGATTTTTAGCTTCAGCCTATGAATCCCTTCAGTCTGAGAATATCAAGAAGTGAGGCGTGTGTTTCTGCATGAGTTTGTTGTATTTGGAACAACTTGCAAGTCTGAAAGTGTTATCCTCAGTTGTTTAGTGCATGATGCTCAGTTTTCTTTTAACTATTTACAAAGTCTGCAAGTGATGTAGATTCCAGCCTTTAGTTATGAATAATAGCGCATGGATCCGCTCAAAGTGCAATATATAGAAATCAATTAATTGACACATTGACATAACTTGGCAGACAAAAATGAAAATTTCTAACCCTTCTTGTACCTTTCACACATAGAATATTGTAACTAAAGTGATGTACTGTAGCTTATTAGCATCAATACGGTGCCCAATATATCTCACCTCTCATTCAAAGTGAGTGTGAAAAAGTCTAAACAACTTTTAATATGTGGTAGTAGAAGCTCAGCCTTCATGAGTGCGTCAATCAATAAACAACAGGTTTAACCTTCATTTACTCCAGGGAAGCATTCTAACCCTCCTGACCTTAACCTAACAATTTAACCCCAAGAGACCAGTAACAATACAATAAACGATGCATGGACATGGATGACCAAACAAAACCCAACGGTGTACTCATATTTAAACATCATTTAAGGGTTAATCAAACCTGAACAGTGTTTACTTATCATAAAAGCTCCAGTAAAGGCAGACTCACTGGAACCTTAAAGTTGGGAATATTTATTACGACGCCAACTATACGGACGGTTTATTTCCTTAATCCTATACACTGATTCGTTTTCTACTGCTCTTCATTAGTCATTTTATGGCGAGGTGTTAGCTTAGCAAAACATTCAATGTGGCTGTCACATTTTCCAGTCAGCCAGCAGGTTAGCTCTAGTTAGGTCTGAGTGCCCACTTTACACCGCAACGTTGTCGGAATAACGTTACCTAGCAGCTGTGTGCTCAGGTTAGTCCACACACATACAGAAACATCCAGAACGGTTTGAAGGCATCCAAACAGCTTTAATCTCTAACGTTAGTGATGATACAGAATCAATCAAGCTCAGCATGAGTTCATCTGCTAGCGCTTTGCTAATGCCACTCTGTCAGCTAGCCACATATACCTAGCTTATATTAGCCGCGATGTACCATCTATAAGCAGAAAACAACAGACAATGTACACTTGCGTCATTAGAGATACTGTTTATAGATACGGCAAATGAGCAGAGGATTCTTTAAATCTGCTCCAGAGCTTAATAGCAGATAGCTTGACATGAAACAGCTAACGGATAACAGGCTTCACACAACATGTCATCTGTGACTGATCGCATCATGCACCTTAAATTGAGATGGCAGCTTTTTTTAAAATATCCCACTGCATGCTTATGTTTGAAAGCAGGGCAATCTCGCGCCTGTCTGGCTGTTCTTTTAGCGCAGCGCGCGGGGTAACGTTAAATGTGCCTCCCGTCAGTTAGCGGACTGCTAATGGAAGCAACACATCTGCTCTGGCACACATTCAGGCGGCTCGCTACGGCGTTTGGCGGCTTCCGATAAGGCTCTAACGGTATCGTGTCGGGGAAAGTGAGCTTTGGTCGACATGAGAGTGAGCGGGTTACTCACATTGCTGTGGCTATCGATGGCCTGCAGCAGCCGGTCTCTCATCTGCTGCGGGGTTGCGGAGGCCGTTGTCATTGCCTGCTCGGTGCGAATCGGCCGACGGGGGAAAAATCCTCCGGATTCAAGGGCTTAATGGATTGCAGGAACTCACAGACCTCTCGGGAGGATTGAGAAGTTGCGGAACCACATGTTTCTGATGTGATTGTTGGCTTGAGAAATGGTGTATGTGTGTGTTCAGTTGGGAGATGAAGGTTCGACGGCTGTCGTGTCTCTCCGCCTCATTGCGTCGAGCGCTCTCACCGATATCATGAACTCCACTGGATCAAAACCTCAGGCCCGCTGCATTATGGGAGAGCGCGACGCCGCGTGACGCCATCACGCAGGTTCAAATCAATTCAACCAGCCAGACAAACAATGATGCAGAACGGGTATTACAAAACATTGTTTGTCTGACGGAATTTTTATCACTCATTACACACACACAGTTGTATGTGTGTATATTATATATATATATATATATATATTGAACATATTAAAAGGGTTTTAAGTGCAGTCCCAACTGCTCTATCCCAATGTTTTTGAACACAGAGAGGAAACATACAAATACATATGCTTTTTAACATTTTTATTCAATTCAATAAACAAATATTAATGCAAAGGTACAAAGACTTAAGCTTCCACACAGAAAAATACAGTAAGGACAATGGAATTTAAGCTTGATAACATTTTGTTTTAAATAAGTAGCACACTTACAAAGCTCACAATGTTTCATATTCATTTTTTATTTTGTCTTCTATATTTCATAGAAAACATGTAGTAATAGGAACATATTATTTTCCTTTTGTTTTAAAGGGTCAGGTAAACCAAACCACAGAGCTGCAAAGCTATGTTCCTGAAAGCTAGTTTTGCATATTTAGTGAGTATAGTTATGTCTTGTTGCAAAAAAAAAAACTGGATTAACGTCTGAACTTTGCAGTCAAATGTATGTGCAACATCTGAATGATCATACATTGAAAAAATAGAAATTAGCTGCCTTTGTATAGATATGAACCACCGAGACAGTTCACATTCATTAAATGCACATACTGTAAGAGTACTTTTAAAGTTTTGTTGTGTATACGTTTCAGTTCCACTGGGTTGCATTATCACGTTGTCTCTTAACACTCTCACAATGTTTTTTTGTACATAAAGAAAGAAAGATACAAAACCACTTTGTCAAAAATGATAGTTCCAGTTGCAAAAGTTTAGTAATGCACTAGCAAAGAGTTCAGATATACTTAGAGCTTGACAACTGCAAAAAAGCAGGACATCACATTGAGACTTTGGGGTATTTTAATACTCCGTACCATGCAGCAAAAGTTCACCCAATATAAAGGCTGAAGACATATAGTCTCATGTCAATGATTGGCCCTGGGAGAGATTATACATCAAGGTAGACATCTGCTTGATTTTTAAATGCGGTTGTCCTAAAGTACCAAAGTGAATTTTTCTTGGTCAACAAAGACAGAGCCTAGCCAGTATGGCGAACTGACAATTACTCAAAACCATCTTCATATCGAAGACATAACAGTAGCAGACCATAGCTGAAGCGTGACTTTAAATTTAAAAAGGTACAAACAACAAACTTTGGCTTATTTCAATGGCTTGTCAATTATAGAAAAAGAATGCAAGTAAAATATACAAGCAAACTTTCTGCACAATTTATTTTTCTGGCCCTATCAACCGGGCATTTTGGCAAATGACTGATATGAAAACAAATTTCCTGGAATTAATAATAAACAAAATTAGGCCTCAGCTTTAAAATTATAAATGGCAAAACATTTTTGAATACGGCTAAAAATCTATTGGCACACTCATAAAAAGCATTTACACAATTAAAAACTACCCTCACCAGGCCTGTAATTGTTTGGGACAAAAATAAACTCTTTTATATTCAAAGTGTTTTTACTGGAGCATATTATGTGGAAATCTTTCCTCAAATCATTACTCAGCATATTTCTGCTCATTTCAAGATAATAAGTTAAACAGGATATCTTCAGATTTCATATTGAAATTCAGTTTACATTTTTTTGCTTTCTTTACTTTGCTTGAGATATACAAAATGCTGTCAATGCTGAAAAAAATGATTGCAGGTTTCAAATACGTACTACGGACATGCGAGGTAAAACAAAATGTATATCGTGGTCAGGAATTAACAATTCATTCCCACATCAGCACGTTATACTAATTCGTACGATAATTAGCTCCCTTGTTTTACTAAATCGTGGCCATGGTGTAATAATTAGTTCCCCTGTTTTAGTTAATTAAAACAAATTAGTAAATCATGGCCACATTTTAGTAAAATGAGGACAAATTCTTAATTTGTGGCCACAATACATGTATTTTTGTGCGCATGTTATGTGCGGGGCTCCGTAATATATTTTATTTTTCTGCATAAGGAGGACACTTGTGAAAAATTTGGACCTACAAATCAGACATCAGAAATCTAGGAACTGAGTGGATAAAGCAACCACTGCAAAGAAATCACAGATCTACAACACTGCAGCAAACAGACCTTGAGCATGTGAAGACAACTTTTACAGTACTTAAACATCAATTCCCAATGCACAAACATACAAAACACAAAATAAAAGAATATCAGCCAGAAACAAATAGTTCTACTGCAAATACTACAAAACAAAGACATAAGAGAATATTATTTCACAAAGCTTCAACAAGGTTCAGTGTATAGAGGCTGAAAAGCAAAACTGCATGTACATTTGCAGCAGGGATTTTTAAATGATTTGGCTAGAAGTGTGAGCACACTTGACAATGAACACAGACCTGTGTTTTTAAAACATGAGTTCGAGGAAAGTGTGAAACCCCTGAACGGAGGGACAGTATAGCGTCCACTTCAAGCATTTTAAAATGTAAAAACATACAGTTCCATATTGTTTATTTAACTTATATATATATATATTTTACATACTCCTGATATTTTACGCTCTACTCTTACATTTTAAAATATAGAAATGTAGAAGTGTAGCTTTTATGTACATGAAGGCTGTGCATACATTAGATACTGAATAAGTACAATGATGAAGGACCTTTTTTTCTGCATGCTCTCCTTTCTAGACCAGAAATGTTCTGGATTGGTTCAATTCATGGTAATGATCCACAGATGAAGCTTTATAAAAGGTAAACTGGTCTACGGTGAATTGACACACAGAAAGGTAACCTGCCTTCATTTCTTAAATATCGGGGAATTTTCATACTTTCCTAACACTACATAAAAAAGTTGTTTTGTGTTTTTTTTGCGCTGACCAAGTATAAAATCATAAATAGACAACAGATACTTTTATCCTTTTCAAAAATACTTGTCTTAGTGTAGAAGGCAAAATCGGCCAAACATTGGGGGAAATAGACCCAGTGCACTTAACAGTCACTCAGAGGGTAATGAAAAGAATGGGGTGGATTGGGTATCGATTAAAGTGCCAAGTAAATGTAGGAAGTGTTCTCATGTAGTACGTTCACAAATGCAGAACACATAGATAGAGATGTAAAAGAAAACATCAAAGAGATAAAAGTGCACAGCTTATCAATCACCAACACTTGTGATGGTCAGACATGCAAAATAATAATGAAAAACTACAGCCTCTTGCAAATGAAATGGAGGGGCCACAACAATGCAGAGGGCAACTACTGAACACATGGAAAGGTACACAAACATCACAGTAACAAAAATAATGCTAGTTTCAGTAATATGTTTGGTCCTACATAAAAAGTGTTGAAATACATTCTGGTTTTAGCAATGCTGTTCTTTTTGATGAGGCAGTCAAGTAAAGGAATATAGCAGTAACTGATTACCTGACACATCCTTCCCGTCAATTATGTTACATTTTGAACACGTTAACATGATCCCCATGAAAACAGTTGTCAGAGACAAAGCACATGTAGGTCATGCTTTTTATACAGGAAATTTACACGGTGCAATCAGATGCCTTACAAAAGGAATCCCTTACGGAGAATCCAAACGTTTTTCATGCATTAACCGTCTCGTTTTTTTTCCCTTTTTGCTGACAATAGACAAAACAAATCCATGTAGCAAGTAAAATTCAGCTGCACAGACTCAGAACCCACAGATGCTGTAAAAGCCGTACATCTGTTTGAGCCTTTTCTTTAGTATTTTTGTGATCTAGTATGTTTGATTATGCTTTGCATAGATATTAATCCAAATCCGATTATCCCCTTGTACGTAGAGAACTTTTACACGGATAACAAAATTTCTTAAAATATTTTTATATATATATAGTATATGTATATATTCAACATTTCAATAATTTAAACATTAAGATGTTTTTCAATTTTGTAAACAAAATTCTCACACTTACAAAAGTGGTTAGAGTATAAAAGTCTGAGAAAAATGAGAAAAAGATGAATGTGACAGGATTTCAAAAAAGAGTAGTAAACCTCCCCTTTTGGGCATTTGATACCACGAGGCCACCAGAAGACCAATGAGAACTGTGCGTCAGGACAACCTCATGAGAAACAGCAACTTTTACAGTACCAGAAAACACCTTCAGCTACAGAGAACAAAACGGACAAAAACTGCATCTTTAGTGTAAGGCAGAATCTGGTTATCACAGTGACTAGTTCTGATACATATATGCAAACGATTGCCATGATCACATACTGTCTTCATGCTTCTTTTCGAGTAAACCGAAGGAACTTACAAGTAATGTTTAAGTCTGCAGCATCATTGTGACTATACCAGTTACCATGGCTGTGCTTATAGGCCATATTGTAACATTACATATACCGTACATTGAATACATAAGCCTGTTGATTTAAAACACCACCATTTCACTGGCACAAACAAGTTTTCTGCATTTTACATGATTACTTACTGCATATACTGCACATTTTAAATGGATAATGGATAGTTCACCCAAAGATCATCGTTTAGTCAACCTCATGTTGTTTAAAGCCTGTATGACTTTCTTTTTTTTTATGGAACACAAGATATTTTGAACAAAGTCTCAGCATGTGGCCTTTTTCTCTCTCTAGTATCCATACAATCAAAGTCAATGGGGTCCAAAAGTTTTGTTTACATCTTCTGTTTTCCACAGACATACAGGTTTTGAACAGCATGAGGTTGAGTCAATGACAGGATTTTCATATTTTGGGTGAACTATCCCTTTTAAACTGTATAAAATGTCTCTTTTGATATTAGGATTTCCAGTTCGACACTTTTCAACCAGATGAATTTGATCAATTTGAGCCACATTAGCAGTGATTAAGCTGTACAGCTATCTGAGCACGATGACACAAAACTAGACATCTATAAAACATTACAATCATATGTTCAGACTGCACTGAAGCACATTAGTGTTCATGTGTAAAAGTAAAATGTGTTGACGACTGCCCTTAAAATGGGGAGGATTAACACTCCTTTTCAACCATTACTGCTCTTACAAGCAAGAAACATTTGTATAGGAAAATGGATCCGATCATGAATGCTTTTGGTGGTATATGCATGTATAAAAGTGCATAAATAAATATTTGTAGTTAAAGAAAAAAAGGAAAGTAACAGGCATGTACGGTGGGCATCAGGATCAGGAGGGGCTTCTACAGAAAATGAAATGGAAGAACACATGATTGAACCACGAGGAATCGTATGTAGTGTCACATTCTCTCATATAGAGCTAAAGGAACCACGATTGCTGAGGTGTGAGTGTATTATCCTAAGAAATGATGGGCTGCTTGCTCAAAAGGTTGATTCATTAGATGAGGCAGCACTGCTTTCCCATTTTTCCCTAGCATGCAGTGGCAACATTCTCAGCAATCTCTTCCCAGAAGATGGGCTTTGAGAAACAGGGTCAAAGTGTCCCACAGACATGCTGCTTCTCTCCCTCTTAAATCACACCGATCTCAAAGAAGGACAAATGAACATCGTATACCTAAAGATTACAGCCTGTCCATCCGGAAAGCATCTTCTGTTGCAGGGTCGGCCAGAACCATGTCTGGATCGTTGAGCATGTGCAGGCCGTCCAGTGTCAGCGGATCGATTTTCAGCTCATCCAGGGGGAATTGGGAATCTGCGTCAAAGCTCATGTCACCTGTTAGGGAGTTGGACAACTCTTTGTATATGCTTGGAGGATGCTTAATATAATAGGCTAAACTTTTAAAGCAGGGGTCTCCAACACGTTATCAGTAACCAGCGGCCTGAATGCAGGTAGCTCACCAAGACGTGCTTTTCATCCAATCAGAGCTAATATAGACAGGTGTCCCAGCCCCTCAAATCAAGTATTTATTTGACACATCGGCCGTGATTTGATTTTTTTTATTCAACAAGCAGATGCAATTACAATAAAACTACCGGGACGTCGAAGTTTCAATCAAGCATGTCATCACGCTTATATGGCGCTTTGCTTGCATCAGGATGAGTAAAGACATCATTCAAGCAAAGAAAAGTAAAGAAACACACTATTTTCATGAGGAATGGGACAGTTTTTTTTTTAGTTTTTTTTAAACAAATGTAGGTGAAAGATGCTTGTGCCTAATTTGCAGCGCTAGCAACAGTAAAGTCTTGTTATACACTAACTCTCTTGGCTTCAAGTTGCTCTTAAATTTCAGTACAATTATTACAGTTTCATACTTTAATCATCATTAAAATTGTATTTGATTATCGCAATCTAAAAAACTGACTGTAAATACGGTCCAGCATTAAGCAAATTTAGAAGCAATCTCACATGTTTTGTGTGAAAAAATGATGGAAGAGGAATAATATGAAAGAAGAATCTCTAACTTCAGAAAAGTTTCGATGGCATTTGTCTTTCATCTTCCTAATAAAGTGTAATGCCTAATGAAGTAGTGTTTATAAGCACCTGACATTTTTGTTCAGACCAAAGCGAAAATTGGTCCATTTTTTATATTTTTATTTTAACCAGTAATTGGAAAGTAAGCTAATGTGCATTCTCAAAATCTCAACACTTCGAAAAATAGGGTAGTCTATGTAGAATGGTTTATGCTCATGAATTGATTATGGAGCAGATAAAATGCCTATAATTGATCATTTTGACTCATACTTTTCATAAAAATTATTTAAAAGCTGAAATGTGAGGTTTATCATTTGAAATACTTTTTTTTGTCAAAAATGTATATGAACATGTAGTACAGGTTATAGTAGATAACATGTTTAGGCACTGTAAGGCACTTATATATTATGTTTTTATTTGAATGTTTATGCAACCAAAAAGTGCATAGTGCTGCTAATTTTATTTTTTGTATGTTAACATAAAACTTGATGAAATTAATTAAGTGTATACTGTATAGTATCAGTACTTTTTGGATGTTTCCAGCACATTCTAACAATACCATAATCATTTTGGTTACTATAATCATGATATGAAATTTCCCTTCCATTTCATCTCTAGATATGATGCACTATTAAAACAACTATAGTAATGTGTGGACAACTACAGTATAATATGCAACGTACTGTGTTCCATAAACAACTGTATTCTCTGATTCTGTTTTTGTCTCTGACAATGAGTGCGTTTACATGCACGTTCTTAAGCCGATGATGCTTAATAAGCCGATGACACAAGTGGTCATGTAAACACGGAAACCCGTTTTCTTTTAACGGAGTAAGGTCATAAACAGCTGAAGCATAAACCGGTTGACACAGGTAGTTTTTTGCATCTTACCCCGATTTCACGCGGCATATAAACGCATTAACCTGCATTCTGACGGCTTATTGAAGTGCGCATGTGTTATAGGTGACAAAAAAAGCATACTTAGAGCAGATTTAAACACATCCAGACAGAGTGAGCATTCTGCATGAAAGAAAAGACATACATCACAAACACAGACTCTTTTAAGACCCAGAAAATTATAAAATTGTGTTCTCATCTCATGCAGCAGAAGTAGAAGAGGTTTAGTCAAAACGCTGCATCTGTAACTGCATGAGAGAATAATATGAGCCGAAAATTTCCCGCTGACACATTGCAAGCTTTATTTAACACCATAACTGACATAACATTTAGAATACAGTCATAGAGTCAGATATACGGAAATTATTATTTTTGACGTCATTACAAGGAAATAACCCGGTTTATTAATAAAGTCATGTAAACGCGGTTTAGTGTACTCACAATTTACACAATCTCTCTCTCTGGTTTACTGGTTTGTATGTAAACGGGGGAAAGTGGTTATTTTAATAAGCTGATATTTGTGAGTTATCAGCTTACTGGTGTGCATGTAAACGTGCTCATTAAACAGGTGTATATAAGTTTGGATTGTTATTTTAATATTTATTTAATATCATATATTTATTTTAATATTTAAGTATTGTATAACATGAGTAGCTCTCAGCCACTTTCATATTTTTAAAATGTATCTCTCAAATGAAATAAGGTTGGAGACCCCTGTTTTAGAGGGACCTCTTTGATGCTCCAGACTTCACGGCAGCATCGTCAGCACACATACAGCCAAGGATCATGCAATATTATGCAATATGTAACTGGGGTAGGTGCAATACCTGTGAGAATGATGTTGGGGATGTTCCCATGGCTGCTGTAGCCTAGCTGCTGTGTGTCCTGCAGGTTGCCGTGGCTTCCAGTGAGGTTGAGCATTGCAGCTTGAGAGTAGTTTAGAGTGGATCCCTCACTGTACAGACTGTTTGAGCTGATGGAATTCTCAATCATGTTGAACTGTTCCAGCTAAGGAATCAAAACAAATGCAATGACTATACAGTGAAGGTTGAAGGAGATAATCCAAGGAAAGACAAATACAGTTCTTCTGTTAAGATAAAAATGAAATTACAGTCCTTGTCACTAGGTATGCACAAACCAAAAAAAGACATTCTGCATATAACACGCATTCAATTCAATAGCATTTAATTTATTTTTATTTAAATATATATACTAAAAGCAGCACAAAACTGGACAGGATCATGAGGGGACATGGGATCAAAACATGATGCAGGTCGGATTCAAATCTGTCCCAGTGCATCTCTTTTGTGTCACAAGCATGTGCACTAAATAATAGCTCACAGGGAACCCTAAACTTGTCATATCAAAGCTTTCAGCTGCCCTCTAGTGGCATGTAAAGAGCAAGGAAAGAATTGTTTCTGGACAGGCCCGTTCTTCACACATTTAGATGAATAGATGAAACTGCATTAAAACTTTTTATGTACTGTACATGGCTTTAAAAGAAAATCCCAGATTATATTAGACTTATACTAGACATAGTGGCCTCACCTGCTGAGACAAAGCGCTGGTCTGCCGAGGAGACAGCTGCTGGTCGTAAAAGGCATCACCAAAGACACTTCCGAGAATGGACGAGTGCTAAATGAGAACATATTATTATTAAATAACCATCCACGAAAAGGCTAAAGATAATCAATACAGATCACATCACAATATACTCAGCTCATAAAAGGATCTAAATCCATGAAAAATTCATTCCGTGTCAATTCATGATGCAAAAAAATGACAACATCAATTCTGTATTACCACATTTGACGAAGACATTTTGACTCATTTCAAACAAAAAACATGTTGCAAGTGTACTGTATGGAAATGTAACACCTTGTTAAAGCGACAGATAAGCAAAAAGCTAAACCTAACCCAGTATCTTAAAAAAAAGAAAAAACACAAAACACAATGCACATCACTACAGTCATATTCTTTAGCCCAGTCTGTGATTATCATTTTGTAATGGCTTTTAGAGACCAAAAGGAAGAAGTTGCACACCATTATTCCAGCTCTAAATGTTTGTGTTTTCCATCTGGATTGTAATTGAATACATACAAAGTAAAAATATGATTTCTATTTTTTTTTTTGTGGCTTAAAATAAAAAAGCCACTGACTGTGGAATCCATCGCAGCAGTCAGTGGACTCTGGAGCAGTGATCACTGCAAGAGGCAAAGTGACTAAAAGGCTAATTATGTGTGATAATAAGAACTGTCACAGGATCTTTAACATATTTCAGCCGCATTAGTGGAGCAGGTATTCCCTGTTACATGTTGTATAAAACTCAAGGTTGCATGCAATGTTTGTACAAAATTTGTGATGCTTAGATTGCAGAGCCATTTAAAAAATAATCATTATTATTGATTTATAGAGTCAATTAGTTTTACATTACATTTTTAATCTTAAAGCTAGTGTAGGCAATTTCGGAGAGGCTTGTAATAATAGCAAGCTAGCTTTGAAACCATAAGATCCCACATTCCCTTCAGAGCACCTCCAATGTCACGCCTCCTTCAAAAGACATGAACATGCACAGCAGATTCTGCAAAGAATCACGAGAGACTGTTAAAATACCCTATGTCTCAAAGCACAGACCATTACAATAATGAAAGTATACAACTCAAAGCCCTATGTAGAGTGTGCGTTTTTCAGAGAGAGTCCCTCTCCTTATTTTTGACACAGATTTTGGCTGATTGCTGGCAGAGATACAAAACAGAACCCACTATATATCAGGTGGCTTTAACTACTATGTACTAAAATTTAAATTATTCATTTGATACAATGCACTTATTGTGTACATACATGTTTTTACATTGTACTTACATTTAAAAAAATACATGCATCATGTAATTACATCTGTAATTAATTTCTGTAGTTACATTTTTAATTACACTGTTGACACTTCCCTTACTCCTAACCCTACCCTTAACTTACCCATCCCACCACACCTGTCCCTAAATTTACCTGTATCCCACCTCAATATCAGCAAGTGATATAAGTGTTTTGCAATACAATATGAACATTATAAGTACATTGTAGTTACTTATAAGTACATAGTAGTTAAGGCCCCCTAATATAAAGTAGGACAAATAAAAACTATATAAAAATTCTATTAAATTTCTAATGGTACCAAATACAGGGAGATAAAGACCCCTGAATTACCAAATAAGATGCAAAGACCATACACAAGTCTAATTAGGGACCAAGCACCAAAGGTGCAGAGGCAACTATTGTATCTGTTAGATTTCTTAGTATTATTATTATTATTTTTTTTATAAAGCATAAAGAAACAGAACAGTAAATTAAATTCTAGGTCTAATTCTAATTCAAGCAATATTTGCGGAAAATACAGAGATTCTTCACATTAGTGCATAAACACTTAGATCTGCTGTTGACATCTGAATTCCCTAGTGGTCTGGTGGTAGTATTTTTGTAAACCGTGTCAAAGGTTCCGGGTTCTAATCCCCCTCATGTAGTTTTTTTCTTTTCTTCTTTATTAAAATCAAACATGTCCATCAATGATTGTATTTTAAGAGCAGGGACTCGTTCGTGTGCATTTTGTTAGCGATAAATTGACGCACTTGTCTGTGTGTGAAGAGCCAAAAGAGAACGTAAACCCTGCCTACTTTGATTTGATTGGCCATCTTAATCATTTTGACATTGACGAGCGCTGTTAGACCACTGAAGCAAACCAGACTAAAAATATAACTTTTAAACCCTTTTGTCATCCTAACATACAGAGCACTGCATAATGAAGTGCAGCAGAGCAGTGCAAAAATGTCAATATTTTATAAAATGTCATATTGGGGGTAGCCTGGATGCCAGCCGAATTTAGCCCCGCCTACATCATTTTTTGCTCAGGCAATTCGGTCTGGACTCGATCCATAGAGGAGTTATTATGCCCGAACAGAAACTGTTCGGACCAATGAAATTGTCAGGGCGGGCTTTAGACGATGATGGACAGATGATAAAAAGTAATGTAATCATCCACGTCATCAAAGGCGCTTTGTGTTGAATTTGCTCTTATCCTAAATTGAGAACTTGTTCGTAAATGCATTCACCTTCACTATTTCTCTCAGAAATGATGATCGTGTTGGTAAGTACTCTGTGTATCCTTAAATTCTTTTATTACAACACAGGCAAAGATCGTTTACACTCATCTTTTTCTTCTAACATTACTTAATCCAGCATGCGTGCAGACAGGGTTGCCATGTTTTTTCAAGAAGTCGTCGCTGCAGCCTGAAGCACGATGACGTACTGGATCAGATCCAACACGTACTGGATGCGCATGCGCGGTTCACATTTTGCTGACGTCACATGCGCACGCGCAGTTGAGAGATTTGTGAACTGGATAAATACTCAAACCGCTCGCGCAAAAACAATTATTAATAACATGCTCACGAAATCAGAACAGAATCTTAAGACCAGCGCATACGCATTATAACTAGACTCGCACTCGCATTATAACTATACGCACTAGCCATAACGAACCACCATCCAGTACGTATTGGATCTGATCCAGCTACGTCAATCGTGCTACAGGCTGCAGCGAGGAGTGTCTCTGTTTTTTTGCAAAGTCGCACAATTGCTACTCAAAACTATTGAAGCCCAATGGAGCGGTATCAGACTCATATTCTGACTAGAATTGAGTATGAATGAACTGTCAACAAAGCAAATTTGGAGTCTCGAATTCCTTTAGCACCACCAACTGTCCAAAGTTGCACTCACGTTTATGCTAATAACTTTTGAACCGTAAGTGTTAGAAACCCTATTTTGTCATCTGATTCTGTGGCTCAAGACGATTCAATTGAACCCTATGATTACATTTTCTGTAGAGCCGGTTTTCCCGCCAAAAAAAAAATTCATTCATTGTTTTCAGATAATTTTTCACATTTTACATAGCGCTTATGAAAATAGATATTAGCTCTATCTCCACAACGCTTTTTCATATTCAAACCATACATTGGTACATGACAAGCATGACCTGAGGCAACATGTAGTGTTTCAGTTTCACGGGAGTCATCTCGTTAGACTCCCGAATCCTTGCTGAGTCCAACGATACCAAACATGGTAGGTTTCTCCTTATGGTTTGTGCAACATGGTGATTTAACGCTTAAAAAACATTCAAAAATATCTTTGAAACTGTTAAATCAAGTCAAATCAAGACGAAAACCAGCGTGGGAAACACAGATTCACAGCTGGTTAACTAAACGTCACAGCCCAAATGTCAAAATTTTGATAGAAAGTGGCAAAAACAAAGCTAAACAAATTTGTCCGTGGGTCATTTTTTATGATCTCATACATATAAATGTCTTTAAATCCAAACCGAAATGAGATACTTTCACCACATTGACACACACATGGGCTCTCCCTGAGGACACATAAAAAAATTGGTGGGATTGTGCATCTTGGTTGCGCTATAATTGAACAAAACATGAAACTACCATTTACTACAATACAATATTATTATATAAAATGCTATATTTTATGAATGCATTGGTGTACCATTACTAATCTATGAGTGTGCCATTGGCACTATGGCCTGAAGGTACTCAAAAAGGATCAAGACAGCGCCACCTTGTGGTCAAAAGTTGTATCAAAATGTCCAAATAATGCTTCTGATTAAATTATTATATTATAATAAATCTGGCCATAATAGATTCCTTGAGTGAATTTGAGAACATAGATACCAATTTTGCCATAAATGGCCAAACTTCCTGTCCGTCCTTTTCCATCAGAAACCTTCTTTTTCAAACTCGTCCTAGACCATCTGTTCGATTTTCACCAAAATCGAATCATATTATCTTCAGACTGTGCCGACAAAAAGTTATGGATTTTGTGTTGATAGACAAAATTTGAGGCATGATACCAAAATGACTCTCTGCAATGCTTTGGCATATTGACACCAAACTTGTCATTGTCAACTCATTCTGATCACACTACATCAATTTGGCCAGAGCAACACTAATTGGTCGAAAGTGATAAACCATTAATTGATCCTTATTATTGATTTATTACAGACTTTAACAGCTATTTTGCCTAAAATGATCTTAATAGGTCTTAAACGGCTCATTGTTGCTGTTGGTCTGACACTCTTAGCCATGTTGGCATGTCTTCTTTGCGCTTGGCCCGCTTGCAGTTATATTTTCTAATTATTAATCTCCAAATCTGTAAGTCATTTATTCAAAGCATTAACATTTCTTTTAAAAATATTTTTCGTCAAACTGACACAACCAGCAATTTTGCTCAAAATGCACAATATCCACATGATCCGGTGAAAGGATGTGTAACAGCAATGGCATTTTCAATGAGTACAGCGTAAAACTGGCCTATATTGCTACTCAGCATGATACACAGAACGACTAAGTGGTGCTCAGACATACAGCGAAGCAGCCAGGATCAGAGAGACTGGGAGACACGACTGGACTAGGACAGACAGAGCAGCTTAAAGGGACAGGCTCCAGATCGGCTCCAAACAAAACAAACTACAGGGTGGAAGCAGCGGCTGCTGGGTTCGCCCTTACTTGAGGCGAGCCCCCCGGAGAGAAGCCTTGATTGGAGACCGGAGAGGTCGGAGACTGATTGGCCGAAGACCCCACCCTACAGCGGTACTGCTGGAGGGAAGCAGCCTATATGGGACAACACCAAGTTAGACCAACGGAGCCCCTGTAGGGGACCTCTGACTCAGGGTAAGGCCTGTGGCTCCCAATTTAGTCAAGAATCTATTCACTACAATGTCTCTGATTATTTGTCCATTTAAAGCGATCAGCCAGAATGTTTTTATCAAGACATCAGCTAAAATTTAAATGAGAAAGAAAGAACACTGCTTGTTGAAATTCATTATTTACACTACCAGTCAAAAGTCTGGACATTTATGATTGAATTGCGTTATATAAATATATAAGTTTGTCTACATTACTGTTCAGAAGTTAAGGAAATGTTTTTGAAAAAAAGTCTTGTGCTCAACAAGGCTGCATTTATTTGATAAAACAAATAGTAAAGCAGTAATATTGTGAAATATTATTACAATTTAATGATATAACTGTTTTCTGTTTTATCTTATTTTAAAGTGTAATTTATTTCTGCATCATTAGTCCAGTATTCAGTGTCACATGATCCTCCAGAAATCATTCTAATATACTAATTTGCTGCTCAAGAAACATTTCTGATTATCATCAATGTTGAAAGCAGCAGCTATCCAATATTTTTGTTAATTTTATTTATACTACTTTCAGGATTATTTGATGAATAGAGCATTTAAAAGAAAAGCATTCATTTAAAAAAGAAATCTTTTTGAAATATTTAAATAAATTGGATGCATCCTTGCTGAATACATTTCTTTAAAAAAATTTTTTAAGACATTTTCTTTTTTTCTATGTTATTTTTATTTATGATTTTTAAATGGATGAGGATGGACCAGAAAGGGTGGAAGTCATATCTCGCAATTGTGACACAGTTTGATTACATTTTTTTAAATTAAAATTGTGAGAATGAACAGAGTGTGCAGAGGCAAAGGGAGGTAATTTAAAAGAATCTAAAATGTAGGTTTATATATAATGTTTTTTTTTTTTTAGTAAGCATTCTCTATAATTGCTGTTTACTACATTTGTGTATAATGGGTAGTTATGCCCAAACATTTGACTTGTACTGTATTTGTTATTATTTTGAATGTCATTTAGTGCCCTGTATGATCTGATTGACAGACCGTACATAGCCCATATCTAGAAATCCACTGCAGATCTATGAAGGTAAGTGCTGAGATGTGATCTTACCGTGTTAATATCCATGCTCACAGAGGTTTGCGTCTGGCTTCCTGAGACAGGTGGCATCTGGGTGTTCTGCTGTAGCTGAGGAAGCCCACCAACAGCCTGCGTCTGTATGGACGGCTGACTAAAGAAAGCATACTGAGCCAACTGCTGCTCCAGCGTCATAGCATCTATCGCCACCTCCTATTTACCACAGGGCCAGATTGAGACAGTCTATTAGCATCTGAGTAAGTAATGTTCTGTAACACCACCTGAAATCTGTCCTTATCAGCAGCTGGAGGTATGAGAGCAGTTACCTGTGCTAGAGAGAGCGGCGGAGAGAGTGTGGGCGACAGCTGCTGAAGATTCGGATGCTGCTGGGAGTCTGTGTTAAGGATCAGAGGAACTACATTCTCATGCCGGCGCTGAAAGCTCACTGTCACCGTGGACTGGGCTGATGTCACACATGATGAGAAAACATGTCACATTTCAGATGCTGAATAAACAGTATCCAGATCAGTGAGAACATCCATTCATATACGATATCATTACATTTGAAATAGTAGACGCTTACAGACAGTGTTATTAGATGGTTTTACCCAGCCTACATGTTGGGCACCTTCGAATACTGGACAATGGGGAGTCAAAAAGATTGAGAACCACTGTTCTAATGATTATGCTTCTCAGAATTAGAGGTTGCACGGGCTACATTAATGCTCTGCCATGAAGCTTTAAGCTTGACATCGACTAGTTGCTGATCATGGCCTATAGAGGGCGCAACAGGATAACAACTATTTGAAGTCCACTTACACTGTTACCAACAGTTAAAATGACAAATAAATGCATTCTCTGAGAGCACTCCACAATATATGTTTGACTATACTGTCTGGATACTCAAATCGGGTGAATGCACATTTTATTGTACAGGTGTTAATCACCCTTCTGCACTGTAACGCCAAACACATACAGACAGTAGCTTGCACATCACGTGCAGATCGCACGCACACAAAACTGATTTATCAGCAGAATGACAACTGAAACTGAAAAGTTCTAGCGTATATTTCTTAGTAACTAAAACCCTCATCTTCACTATTTAATAACAACTTTAATCACATAAATGTCGAGATTCAGAATCACCTTGGTTGGCAGACGTGAGGCCCATGTGAGTGTTGGCCAGGTTGCCAGTGCTGTTGGAGGCACTGAGAGAGGACGAGGAGTCATCAGGGTCCAGAGGTGTGGGGAGAGGAGGGGGAATCTGGATATTGGTCAGGTCTGGCAGAGAGCCGCCTGTGTTGTGTGCCACAGGGATTAGAGATGCAGTCATTTCCTGATCTGGAGATGGAAATATGCTGGGAAAATGACACAAGGGACATTAAAAGGAACCGGGATAAACATATATGTCAACAGAAAAAGCCCATTGTGCGAATTATGATCTGATAAAACAAGGCTGCTATAAAGGAGTAGGTATGTCTAGATGGCTGTTGAGTTGAATAATAAATGGATAATTGTTTGCTCAAATGAACCTTTGACTCTCCAAAATGCATGGTCCTTCCTTATTCACCTATTCTTTACACAACTAGCTTCAAAAGAAAATCCAGTGAAAATAACACTTACTTGATTCCAGGTATTTTATTTGACTTGTGCCTTGGTGAAGTATTCTATGAAATAAATGACAAATAACTTGTTGATAAAAGCTCACATAAAAACCATAGTAAAGAAATCTATTTTAAAATGTACCTTTTTGTGATCCCATATCAGCTTTTGACCTTCTTTGTCCATGTCACTTTCAGGTTCCCCTGTTCCAAGCAGAAGAAGAAGAACTAGTACATAGAGAGGGATGAAATCATACACTGAATGAAACAAGTGTGGAGAACATTCTACAGGATATAGTTCACTGCAACTTTTAACCTGGCATTAGATCATTTAATAGATCATTAAAAAAAAACCTTGTTTTGGCAGCAAATCTTGAGATCCTCCTGCAAATGCATCTTGTTGGTTTGGGTTCAAAGTGCTCTGGTGGAGGGCAGAGTCTGAGTTGGTCCTACAGAACAAGCACAAAGAAATTAAAGAATCACATGACGTAAAAGTCTCCTCTAACTAAAATTATAAGATTATATTTTACCACAACATGCAGGTTCAATTGCACAATAAAGTGGTAAGAAGGTATAAACAAACATTTGATAATGATTGACATTAAATAAGCCAATACCTTTTAGTAAGATATCTTAGAAAATTATACAATCACATTTTTAACTAAAAAACAATAAAAAAAACAAAAAGCTATTATGGATGATTTAACTTTGTATTGCAATATTAGTAACAAAGGTAATATTCATGTTAAAAATAAAATCATTAAAAAACACAATTTACAATTAAAGGGACTATAAGTAAGAATTTTAAATGTTTTTTGTTTTTTTTGTATTGTCAACGTGTGAACCGCTTGTAATGGAACTTAAAGGGATAGTTCACCCCAAAATGAATATTAGCTCATGATTTACTCACCCTCAAGTCATCCTAGGTGTACATGACATTTTTCTTTCAGAGTTATATTATAAAAAATGCCCTGGCTCTTTCAAGCTTTATAATGGCAGTGACTGGGTTTTTCTGGTTTGAAGTGCATCTATCCATCATAAAAGTACTCCACACAGCTACGGAGTGGTTAATAAAGCCTTCATGAAGGGAAGCGACGCCATACTTAAAACTTTACAAACTATAATCCCTAACTTCCGCTAACTGTCGTACACGTGTTCAGGAGAGACTGGAGTTCCAGCATATAACGTAGGACGCATGCGTAGCGTAAGTTCTGGTGACAAACAAAGAGGACAGAGCAAAACAAAACTTGGTTCTCGCGAGAACTTGCATATTCTCACCGGAGCGTCCTATGTCATTTTTAATGTTGTAAAGTTTTAAGTATGGTTGTTTTTATTATGATGCATAGATGCACTTTTATGGACTTCAAAACAGAAACAGCCATTAACTGCCATTATAACGCTTGGAAGAGCCATGATATTCGTCTGAAAGAAGAATGTCATATACACCAAGGATGACTTAAGGGTGAGTAAATCATGAGCTAATTTTCAATTTTGGGTGAACTATCCTTTTAAAAAACCTTCCCCGACTTCCTATGAAAGCCTGAGGCATCCAAAGGATGTGATGGTTACGCGCGCTCCTGAGAGCCTCTCATCCATTCTATGACACATAAAATGAGTGCTTACACAATGTTCAGGATAATGCCTGAGCTAAGAGCTATTCTGTCAATGTGTAATGCAAAGAAAAGGGATTCATTGAAACTATAGTCTCAAATAGCCAAATATATTTAGTTTGAGATTCTATTAGTCTTAAACATGCTTTACATTCAAACTATCATTACAGTGCAATTTTAATTACATCATCTGTCGCTATGATCAGATGCTTTATTAACTTTCTCACCGCTGTCATTTTTTGTTGTATTTATTCTGTTATTTAGAGGAAAGTCCACAGCACATATTTACATATTCATCGAAAAGTCGTTCTCAGCAGCCTGGACGGTGTCTAAGTATCAGATAACAGTATAAAGATGCAAAAGTATTTTTACTTTTAACTTTTTAATTCTAAGCGAAGAACAAAAAAAGATTTCTGTGAGTATATCGAGGCCTTGAATCAAGTTCAGTCTCTTGTACATTACATTTGCACGAGTGCGAGCACGAGCACGAGCAATAATTTTATGGCTGCAGTTCACTTAACGGCCACGGTGTCGCTAAAAACAAGGGTTTCTGATTTTTCTACATATAGCCCCATTAAACAACTTAAAAGTTACAATATTTAATAACTATGACTAAATCTGAGTTTATTATTTGAGATATCACAGAGCTATGAAGAAGAATTATTGACATGCAATTTTGACAGCTATCTGACTTGTTAGTCCTGTACATACAATATGTACAATCTTTAGCACATGCAAACAGACTGTGTGAGTATAAACTCTCACCTCCTCCAGCTGGTATCAGGTGGGGGTGACAGATACACAGAAGCATATGGACAGCTATCAATGTGAGATTCAGCATTAAGGACTTCATAATGTCAGTATAAGTAAATCACAAAAAAAATATGTTTTTTTGTATGCCATGCAGAGAAATGCACTCTGTCTGCATTCATGACTAGACTCATCAAGGATATTTGACGTCCATGTTTGTCCACAGAGAGGGGTCTGCGGTGTGGCGACGTGATGCGATTCCTGTCCCGATAGACCCTGTCCACCAACCCATGGTGACGAGTCGTTCTACTTGTGTCCAATACTGAATTCTGAAAAGGAGTCTGAAAAAAAACAAAACAAACATGAAGTAGAGCTGCATGATAAATCGTTAATTACGATCTTCAAATGCGCAATCTTATTCCTAAATGACAACGATTCAGCTGTCTATTAAACCTTTGATAAGTATGATCACAGTGAACATTCAAATATGCATTGGTGCTGCCGCTGAGCCAGAGAGCGGTAGTCCTGTATATGCAAGGCCTACAACTAACTTGTGAAATTAATTATGTTCCCTTTCATGTCGTCTTGAGCTTGAATATTTCAATTTGAGCGGCTTAAACTTTTGCGATGATGTAGCACTGCCCTGTCAACTGTCCCGAGCATCGGTTACGTTTGCTCACGTTCTCATTTTGCATCGTTAGAAATCATAAAAATGTTACCAGCCAACTGGCGATTGACACCGTTTCATATACTCGCCAACACCGATTTTTACTTGCATTTGGCACAAGGTGAGTGTTAATTTTAGGCCCTGTGTATATGTATGATGAAACAGCATCACCAACGGTCTTTTCAACCACACAGCATCCTTATTTCTGGGTTAGAAATATTCAAATTAAATCATAGAAGTGCTGGGATAAAAGTTTATAGTGGATATAAACACTGATGTCTACAGTAACAATCAAAATAGATAAAATCACCTTTTGAAAATAACTTAATGCTTCACATAAAGATTGAATCAATTACATTGGTCCACTAGTAGGTGACGACAAGTGACTGTTAAAAAATGTATTTGTCATATCACTGAATTATTCATTCAAACCAATTTTTTTATATATATACTGCAGTAATTAACATTATGTCAGGACCTCTAGTAAATTACATGTTATTTTGTTTAGTTGTCTATTTAGAATCGTGGGAGAATAGTGATCTCTATTTTAAACAAAAAAAAATAGTGATTCTAAGTTTATCAAGAACCATGCAGCTCTAAAATAAAGATACCATTTCCATACACAACTTGTGTTCCACATATCTTTTCATACTCAATATCACCTACTCCTGACATTACCTGAAAGGGAAGGTCCATGGTGGTGTTTCCAATCTGATTGACATTTGGCAAAGAGCCGCCGTAGTACTGTCCTCGGTTCTGACCGAGCTGTAAATACTGGGTCTTCTGTAACTGTAACTGCAAGACAGAAAACAAACAACCAACCAATAAAACTGTGAGATACTAATTGTAGGAAAACGGTCCTGCTGTAAGAAACATTCAAGGTTTCCGGAAGTGATTTTTCTTAATTGAAAAAGCGGCTACTTTCAATTATAAGTAAGAACACAAGGAAGGAATCCTTGTAACAATAACCATAACTATGTCCACAAAACCAACATACATTAATGTTCTGATTAACAGGCAATGTGCAGGCAATGTCTGTATAATCATAAAAATAAGGAGTCCTTATTTTTGGCACTGTGCAATAATGCTGAACTGAGCATATACAATTTTGTTTATTGCTAAATTATTAATTGAGAGCAACAAATACAAACATTAAGGTTTAGCCCTTCGTTAAGGAATGACACCTGAAATTAAAATTTAAATGACGAAATGCATCCAGCACTGGATATGGCCTTGATTACAGTCCAGCTATAATGGCGAGAGACTGTAATTTGGCTGTCAAAAAACACACATCACACATGCTCAATCCATTCACACTCACACACTGCAGATGTGAGCATGGCAACTTTTATAAGGCCTCGTCGTGACCGTCTGTTATTATCAAATATCTCAACAGCGTTCATTGGAAGGCAATCCAATAATCAACGCTAGAGATAACCGAGCACCAGAGAGGGGCGTTTGTTATTGTTTACGTCCAGACAGGCGGGTTCCGTGCGTGTCGTATCAACATAAATTCTGCCCCGCACCTCGGGCTGCTAATGAATGCTGTCATAAGAGAAAAAACTGACACACTTACACGGGCCGCCCGAGTAATACTCAGGTCTTTCATCACCTCCTCGAACGCAGCTGTCTCTTCCGCTTGCTTCTGGTTGTGTAACGCGATCTTCTCGCTGAATTTTCGCGGATTATTCGAGGTCGCCATGTTTCTCTCCTCCTGAGCTCCGCTCTGGTTCAATGAGACGCTGCTGCGTGCGCGCGTCCGTGCGCGTGGGCGTAGTGAACACGCACATCTGGAGCGCGCGGGTCCTCGTCTATTCTACACAGAGATTCGAGGATTATGATCGAGAGAAGATTAGGAATGGGAGTATGGTGATGGCGCTGATTCTGATTTCTTCGCTTCCAAGAAATATTAGGAAAAAATCCAGTTACTGCACTCAGCAGTCTGTTGTTAAATGATGCGATTATTTCAGATTTAAACAGATATAAAAAATCAAAATAATTCAAATGCGTTTTTCTCAGACGTTTATGCCATACAATTATTGGCCCTAACTATATAAATAAAATAAAATAAAACAAACAAAAATGTGGTACCATATCATATTTCACTCAATTACTTTCGTATAGGCAAGCATAAAAGTCGAGTCTTTATTAACACACTGACACATAAAACAGTAGCAAAGCTATTTATTTATTTCGAGAAGGACATGCTGAAAACATGATGAAAACTTTTGATAGTTGACGGGTAAATTTCTCCGTATTTTGATAAAATGAAAATAACTGCTTTATGCTCCCTACATTCAGGAATTACACTGTTTGCAAACTCGCAAATTTATGTTGTTCATTCTGTAAAAAGAACTGGCTCATGGGAGTCGATCATCCGGGAATCGAATTGGACTAGACATTCCCTACGCAATTCGCATTCTATCCATACTAAATAGTATTCGAAAATTGAATTAGTATGTCCCAAATCGTAGTGTGTTGAAAAGAGTATTCAGCGATACCCAAATGGTCTACTATTTCCAGTCAGAATTCAAAGTACAGATCGACGCCAAAGACAGTAATGGAAATGGACACAGCGACCACACAGACTTCAACAGAGATAAGTGAAGTCGATTAGAAGCACTCACTTCCTGATCGCTGAATACTGCCCTACTGTGCGACAGAGAGTCGCGTTGGTTATGATGCAATCATTAGCCTATTTTTACAAAAACGTCTTCTACGGGGCATTAGTGTAAGATACAAGGTAATGGAGTCGTTTATACATTGTCGTGTTTCTTTAGAAATAAACAGTGGACAAATGGAGTCTTTAAACGCCTCAGATGTAAAGTTATTCACTGTCAAAGTGACGCCAAAATGAATGGGAGGCAATGGAATGCTAACAGGTGATGGCTTGGTTTGCAATGGCTGCCCCTACGGAAGGAATGCTTTCCGGGGGCTGGATTACCCCTTTGATCGACGCACACTCTAACGGCGGATATTGCCCACATGACGTATGTGTGAGTAGAGAGGTTTAGATAATTGGGCTTTTGGGGTTTTAAGTGATCAATTATCAGTATTTAACCTGGCAAAAACATATATTTTTTTCATTGTTAACCACTTTATATTTCACCTGCAGCAGCATTGTGAACTTTTGAGGAGAGGACCCACGAGGAGAGTCTCTGCATTAACGACCCACACATGGCAAATCAACGTGCTACTACATTTCACTCCGATATGGTAGATATGGTAGGAATTTAAACTGAATGCGGTGGATTTTAACTGTGACAAGATGATTGACAGGGCAGTTTAAAGAGGTATGTGGTTGATTGCCCGTTATAAGTCAATGATGTCCCATTTGTGTGAAGTGAGTGTGTATGTGAAGTTTTAGCTCAAAATACCCCACACATAATATTTTATAGCATGTTAAAATTGTCATTTTTTGAGGGTGAGCAATAAACTTGCTGTTTATGTGTGTCACTTTAAATGCAAATGAACCATCATGCAGACAGGCAATGAAACTGTTCAGCCTTTCATGTTCAAACCCGAGTTGGACAATGATGGAGAGACTCAAGAAGAAGTGTCAACATGTCATGCAATACGATGTTCCTGAATGGTTAGTTGATTAATTTAATGTAGCTAATGTGGAGTTAACTATATACAAGTCATTGATTAGCATATTCTGTCATGGTAATCTCACCCCCTTTGTTGCGTGTTCCCGGGGGCAGGGTTTATGTAAATTTCAGGGTGAGTGATGTCACTCAACCCGGGAGAAAGCTTGTGTAGTCCCTACCAGCCAGTTTGTTGTAGTTCTTAAAAAGCCATTTCTTTAAAAGAAAATATCTTCCTTTGCTTTGAACTTTGAGTGTTGTAACTTTGCATATGTTGTTTATGCTTAAACAGCAATTAAAGTTTAAAAAAGTTTAAAAAGTGAAATCAAAATCATCCACCCCTTTAAGAGTCATTCGCTTGACAAGTTCAAACTGAAGATTTATCAGTGATGAGAAGGAAATGTCTTGAGATCATTCAGTTCCCATATTTATTTTTAATTAGAAAATAAGAACGATTCTTGGTTCCCAACTCTAATGAAGAAAAACTGTCTGCTAGGCGTTGTTAGATGTTGGGTCCATCCAGACGTGTCATGATGCATATCATATGCCAGTTCAAAATATTGTTTAGTTTGGTTATAGCTCTTTGGTTTGTTAATAAATGTAGCTACTTACAGCCGTCACAGTCAATTGATCAATATGAAATGAAACTTTTGTAAAGTACAATTTAACAGAACCATGAACGCATGTGGAAGGAAGCTTGTGTTTTACAGCAAGTGGGTTTGTTTTAATAGAGAAACAGAAGTTCTGTATAGTTGAGATAACAATAAGATGTTGCATAATATGTGAAGTTACATGCCAATTTCGTATAGCCCTGCACATTTTGTATATGTCTCCCATATTTGACGCACCCACTTCAGGTCTTGCAGTCTCTAATAATGAGCTCACGAGTTGAATCAGGTGTGTTAGATGAGGGAGAATGTGCAGTGCTGGGGGTCCTCCAGGACAGGTTTGAAAACCCCCTGCAGTAGCCAACCATCAACTATTTTACTCCCACGTGTCTCTCATTCATAATTCGTGATTAAATAGTTTTATAAGTGATATTTATACATCACAGTCCTGAAAATTAAAATAGACGGAAAGAAGTTATGTAAAATTCTTGCAACCTGAAACGAAGCTTTTGTTTTCACAAGCTAACTATTGAAGAACCCATTTAGCTCCTGTTTATCTGTCTAGAGCAAACCTAACACTGGAAAATCAACTTTCTTAGTTTAGTCTTCTAGTTTAGGCTAAGTAGATAAACAGAGCTGTATGTTTGACTAACACAACACGCTGTCCTTAAAAAGCAATTTCCATTGAACCCGGAATCATTTTCCATAAATTATGTGGATTTGAATTTGGGGTTTTCCAGCTTGATGCTATAGTCAATATTACTGAGAATGTAGTTTTTTCCTAATAATAATAATTACACTATTTCGTCCTCACAGTTTGCCCACTATCAAAGATGAACAATCATGCAAGCGTTAGTTTGAAGGCAAATGCATTATTTTTAACACCAGGGGGTGATAAAAGCACAAGTGACCAGAACAGCGCCCGCCACTTGCTTCTTTTCTTTTTTACATTAAACTTGCATTTGTTTCCCCCTTTTTTGAAACCACATACACAATATACATACGTCCTAGTGTAAACTGTGAGAAAGAGAGTTTATTAGCACAATAAACTCTTTCTCACAGTTTTCAATGGGACTAATATAGGCCTACATTGTGTCTTGCAATGTTAGCATAACTAAGTTCCTCATTTTCTAGAGGATGTCTATATCAGCACTGCCCACAACATCTGAGTTACTGTCAAATGTTTTATATATTTTTTTCTAATTTTGAGCTTCAGTTTAAAGTCTTGATCTGGTTAACCAACTTTAATTTCTGTAGCCCTATCCTCAAACTAGTCACATTCAGTGATTTTCTGGTAGGCTACTTGGTACATGTTTGGGCCACTGTTACATATATTGTTGCCAGTAGTTGCCATAGTTTTTATAGCATGATTTAAACTGAAGGCTGTATGTTCGGCATTGGATGAAAATAGGCCGAACAAATGGTGTATTTTATGAACAATCTGGACAACGTTTGAGAGGTCATGCTCCGCTATTATTATTTGCATATCATTTATAGCTCCTATTAACATGAACCCACAAATCTCATTTCAGAGCAAATAACTGTTTATAGGAAGACAACAGGAAGAATGATTGTGTGGGGGTGTGAATTTCCAGGTTGCATGACTACAGTACCGAAAGAGGAACTTTAAGGCTTTCTGCAAAAAGAAGCACCAAACGGCAGCTTGACCATTTCTGCCAGCAACTGATACAGACATAGGTGATATAGTTTCACCTACACAATATGGTAAGGTTATATCTATAATGAACTATACATTTAAGTTACATTAGTAAAACAGTAATTTGACTAATTTCAGGGTACATAACAGTATTAAAATAGATCACTTTCTCTTGTTGCGAAATACATTGTTGTAGTTGTTTTCTGCTTTAAATGCTTGCGTTTTTGCTGTCAATTTAGATATAATAACATAATTTTTCTATCTTTTTTAGGCCACGAAAGTAATTACCACCGTTTTCCCACAAAATAATTCTACAGATGATTACAACAGCCCGTCACTTGGACTTGCTGTTGGTTTGCCTATATTCTTTGTGGCTTTGCTTCTGGCGGGGATAGCAGTGCTACTGTGGTTTCGACACAGAAAATCAGTTGATATCGAGTTATCTAATAAACTTAAGAGCCAAGATAAGAGCCACGATGGTCATTCCAGGGAGTCTCCGTACAGTGGATACGCCGGAGGACTTCAGCCTGCACCCCAGAGCCCAATCTATGAGAACTTTCAGAGTGGACAGTCCAATCTGCACGAATTTCAGAGTCATGCTGTACAAAGCGAGGACACACACAGGTAAAGTACAAAAGTCAAATCGGTATGTGCGTGTAATCCACTGAGGTAATGTAGATTACCAGAAATTGGGTGATGAGAAGAAGTCTTTGAAGTAGAAATGGAATTTCCTGCTAAGTCCTATTTCTGTCTGTTTTGCAAGATCACAGTGAATGTGTGGAAATAGTGGTATAACAGTCTGATTAAAGGGGTTTTCATTTTGCCGCAATATTTATTGGGTTAATATGCTGGTGTACATTTTGCGATTCACCTTGTTATAATGTATTTTAATGCTGTATTTAAGGATTTATTGAGTTTTCATTTCACTTTTGCCCCCATTTAGAGTCCACCAAGCATACCTGCAGTGTGATCCGCATGATGCAATCTACAGCAATGATCCTGCCCTCTTCCATCCAGATCAGGCAGAAATCTCTGAGGATGTTTACATCATGCCAGATGCTTGAAAGTCTGAAATGTTTTGCTGTCCAAAATTAATCCTTCTAGTTCAGTAAAAATAATTTGTGCTGGCATGATGTGAAACAAATACAAGTCTTTATTTTCAGATGGTAAAAGTAAGGGCAAAACATTCTGCCCAAGACATAGACTTGACCTGAGCAATTCAAATGCCCTCACAAACATTACATGAGCCAGTTTAGTTTATCGACTGAACTCAGAGACGGCAAAACATAATCATGACCTTATTGATCACAGTTTAACAGGTGTCTTTGCCGATTGCAAATAATCCCTGCTGAAAAGTGAAGGCACCAGAGTGAATGTTCCATTCTGGTACAGACTGGCTTATTCTGGTTTGGTGGACCAACATAGCTAAAAGTTGTTCTAGTTGAGATACTGGTCCATATGCTGGACTTTTCAGCAAGGGACTTTTCACATGTGCCTCTACCATGTTTTTAATGTTTAAACATGTATGTTTCTGGAATTTTTTAATATTATAAATGTTTGGGATCAGTAAGATTTTTTTATTTTAATTTTAAATTAATACTTTTATCTAGCAAGGATCCATGAAATTGATCAGAAGTGACAGTAAAAACATTTATTATGTTACAAAATATTTATATTAAATAAATGCTGTTCTTTTGAACAAAAAAAAAATCCTGATACTGAAGACTAGTGTAATGAAAGAATTATGTGAATACATTTCACATGAATAAATTATATTTTAAGCGACCTATTTCAAAAACATTAGAAAATCTTACAGAACATAAACTTGGAATGGTAGTGTATGTGCAGTGCATTCCTCATATTTCATAAGATTTATGCTTGCGTCTCACAAAACTTGTTTTTCAAGCTTTCATATCAAATAGGTGACAGTAATAACTTTCCATCTTGAGTGTGCCTTCAGCCTTGTGATCGTTATGTCACTGTGACTCACTGAAATCTTCTCTCTCAGTGATTAGCTACAAATTAGCTGAGAGTATCTTTTCCACTTCCACAACTAAATGAAACAAGTGGAACATTAGACAAGTAGGCGGGTTTATATGGCACCATGAAGCCACCAGAATGTTGCAATCAGAAACATACAATTCCGTCTTTGCAATTCAGTATGAAAAAGCATAACGTAATTGCTGCATATCCTGTTGGCAAGTCACTGTTTCAGATATATTTCTCAAACTTAGATCTCAGATGAGATGGTTGTTGACTTTAAATAAACTTTTAATTAGCCTACAGTCAGTTAATGTCCATTGATCAGAGATTAAACATTACATTGGCCCAGTCCCACTAACTTGCATACTTTAGCTTCAGAAACAGGGCTCAAGTATGTGAGAGATTCACTTGCACTATATATATTTTTGCTGTTGAGCATGCATTTGTATGCCTTGCAAACCTAAATATTTGGTTTGTGAAGTGTGCTTGTCGACTTTTTCAAGTTGTCAGTGAAGTAAGATTGTCTGTTGACAGACAAAGTTTTGGCAAATTTACAAGAATAACTTGTGATGGTTTTGTTAGCTTATAGTGAATTTTTGTCTGTCTCTGAATGCTCTGTAATTTCCAGATATTATTGAAAAATGTCTTTGTAAAGAAAACATAATATATACCGGCCACTTTATTAGGTACACCTTGCTAGTATAGTACCCCTTTTGCCTTCAGAACTGCCTTAATCCTTCGTGGAAGATTCAACAAAATTCTGGAAACATTTCTCATAGATTTTCATGATGCATTCTCCTGTTACACCACATCCCGAAAAAATTCTATTGGATTGAGATCTGGTGATTGTGGAGGCCATTTGAGTATAGTAAACTCACTGTCATGTTCAAGAAACCAGTTTGAGATAATTTGAGCTTTGTGACATGGCACGAAGTGGCCCAAAGTGTGCCAAGAAAATATCCCCCACACCATTACACCACCACCAGCAGTCTCAATCGTTGATTCAAGGTAGGATAGATCCATACTTTCATGTTGTTAATGCAAAATTCTGACGCTAACATCTGAATGTTGCAGCAGAAATCGAGTTTTGTTTGAATAACAGTTTTGTCAAATTTTGGTGAGCCACAGTTTCCTGTTAGCTGACAGAAGTGGCACCTGCTGTGTTTTCTGCTGTTGTAGTCAATCTGTCTCATTGTTCAACCTGCTCTTCTGCATACCTCGGTTGTAAAGTGGTTATTTGAGTTACTGTTGCCTTTCTTTCAGCTTGAACCAGTGGTCATTCTCCTCTGAGACTCATCAGAGGTCTGGTTTCAAGTATAATTCTTTTGAAGTTATGGTGCTTTATACAGTGTTATCTAGTGTAAGTGATTCATCCATTTGACACTGGCTACTGTATGCAAGCCACCAGGGCATTCACTCTGGCATCAACAAGGCATTTTCGCCAACATAACTGCTTACTGGATTTTCCTCTGTAAACCCTATGGTTGTGTGTGGAAATCCCAGATCAGCAGTTTTTGAAATACTCAGCCGCATGGCCCCTCAACCATGCCACGTTTAAAGTCACTTATTTTCTTCCCCATTCTGAAGCTCAGTTCAAACTTTAGCAGATTGTCTTGACCATGTCTATGTGCCCAAATGCATTAAGTTGCTGCCATGTTATTGGCTGATTAGATATTTGTGTTAACGAGCAGTTGAAGGTGTACCTAATAAAGTATGCATAGTGCATAAACAATTACATGTAAAATGTTAAAAAAGTGTAATGATAATATATATAATAATATATATATATATTTTTATTTTAAAATAAGAACAATTATGCTTAACAATGCATTTTTGGATATAAAAATAGGCTATATAACAATTCTGGCAGCAAAAGCTTTCAGTGGTCCCTACTGACACACATTTCATCCAAACTGTGTTTGCAGGTTACTGGAACAGCCAGATAGGTGAATTTCTGTACTATATATCTACTGTACCCACATACTTAAGAAGTAGAGAGCAATTGCTTGTTTATTTCGCCACATCGTTTTATCAAATGTTCAAAACAATTAGAACATTTAAACCTACTACAGAGTCATTGATGTATGAGCCAGTACTTTTTCTTTGAAGCAAATAAAGTGATAGTAATAAGTACAAGGGAGTCAATTTGTTTATTGCTTTATGCTTGATTGTGTGATGATTACGATTATTATTTTTATCATCATCAATGAATTGTCAAAACAATACATCAGTTAATGTATCTCGGAAATATTTGCAGTCAGAGTCAAAAGACAAGCGATTTTTATGGACTACAGAAGTGACAATATTATGTAAATACTAAGTTACAAATGAACTCCACTGCGCTTGCTTCAGAGAGCATTCACTCTCTGGTCAAGGCCAATGAAACATATGTGTGCTTTCAAGGCTACAGATGTAAGACCTGGGCTATCTTTATAGATGGGATATTATTTGGATAACATGGATAAATATATTTTATGGATGGTATGACCTTACCTTGAAATATTATCTAACTGAGTGGATATTGTAAAATGTTGAGTGTAATTTAAAAGTTTACACTTTATTTAAAACATATTTTGAATTCATTTTATAGCTCATTGTTACATGATCTAAGTGAGTCATACACAGATTATTAATTCTGATGGTCTATTTTCTGCAGTTTAATAGGATGAGGAGGTCATTTCAATGTGGATTCAAAGCTTTTTAACAACATCCAGAGTTTTCATAGCGGCTCAAAAAATGTGAAGATGTTTATCTTATATTCAGAGAGGATGTTGAATCGTATTTATTGAAATGTGAACAGTGATTCATGAGCTAAACATCCATATTGAAAATATATGATCATTTCCTTACTTTATTAACATTCTTTAAAAAATACAAAAGGTTTCTTGATTAATTTGCAACACAGCAACAAACTAATAAAAAACCGGTATAAAACTTTTCAAATAAATTACAATAAATAACTTGATATTCCAGTATGTCAATCATGTGAAAATACAGTACCCATTCAACATGTCAGTGTATGCAGGAAAGCAGGCATCTGGTTTCAAAAGAAGCCAAACTATTTTATACACCTTAAGAATGTAACCAAATGTGTGTGAGAACATTTTATCGTCTAGATATTTCGGCTCCTTTTCATCTTCTCTATTGAGAGTTTAATGTTCAGTTAATATTCAGTTAATGTGCTATAAAAACATGTGCCAATGTTGCTCATGCACAGTGGCATTTACTAACTATCAAATCGTTGAAAGGTGTGAGCTTCAGCTTTCCACGACTGTCGTAATGCATGAGAACCATTGGCTCATAGGCAGCTGGTACGCAGCAAGGCCCGGGTGTAGTTCCTTTGGAAATAAGATGCAGACGAGACTTAACCTGAGTATGCATACTGGCAGGTTTATAATTATGTGGACAGGAACCGTCACAGTAATGCATAGTATAGCTCGAAGGAGCAATAACCCAGTCTGACCAGCCGATCTCTTTGAAGGAAACATTTAATGACTTTCGCCTGCAGTGATCTTCAGCCTCAACACTTTCCTCCTTAGTAGAGAGAGCTCTCTTTCTTCTTCTCACTGCTTGGTCAAGTTGTAAAATAAGCCGAGGCATGGATTGTGTTCTCACTTCTTGTTTTTTGAGGAGGCAAATTTCAACAACTAAAAGCTCAGCACTTGTGTCCTTAAGCCACTTCTCAACTGCTACTGTTATGTCCAGCGTGACGTCCCGAGAGCTCAAGTCCCTTGTGTGAAATACAGTCTCTTTATGAAAACCAGTTTTATGCATTCTAACCACAATGTCTTTTGATAGCCATGGCTGGCCGTGTGTAATTTTGTCCATGTGAGGTCTCTTAATTCGCAGCCTTGCATATTTAAGGTTGACTCCAGTTTTGATGTGTGAGTTCTTGTGGAAAGCAGCTCTGAACCACTGTTGCCTTGAATCCATGCTTGAATTCAGAGGCTGTACTGTTAGGAAAATAATGAAGAAAAACTGAAATTAGACAATGCCAAAACAATTAGTAATGTGGTATATTAATATATATGACATTTGGTATGTACATATGTACATTCAATTAAAAACAAATATACATATGTTTTGCGTGTATGTATATATTGATAGACACACGCATACAGGCACACACACAAAACAAATATTGACTACATTAAAAGTGAGTTCAAAATAGTAACAAATTAGAAATTATACAATGCAAACAATATACATATATACATAATATCCAACCTAATATAACTATGTAACTAGTTATATTAACTAACTATATATATATATATATATATATATATATATATATAAATAGGCATATTGAGTTCAGTCATATAAAGTCATATTGAGTTAAACAAAAATATATATCTATAAATATATCTTACATAATTGTAGCACTTTGAGATTCTTCGGAATGAAAAGTGCGTTATAAATAAAATCTATTATTATTATTAATTACTTTACATAATTATAAAAAAAGCTTACCTGTCGTGGGAAAGAGCACCGTAGAGGCTCTTCTTGCAGGCTGAAGCGCCTGCTCTTCACTGGTATTCCCTTTTAGCAGTTGTCCAATCCTCCTATATTGACGGTACATCCTGACCAAGTCCTGGTGAGAAGCTCTTCCACCAGTCCTGGGTGGTGCGTCCATCCCCAGGTACTCCAGAATGATGGTCTTCAGAGCCTCAAGCTGCAGGCCCATGTACGTTGCCTCATGCTCCCGTTGAGCTGTAGACTCTCTCAGACAAGAGCTAAAAATAACAGCCCCAAAAGAAAGGAGAAAGCACTGTGCTACTGAGTTCTGCATGGCAAGTTCTTTTTGTTTGTGCTGTCTTTGTGTTGGTCAGTGCAATGAATGACATTCCAGACATGCTTTCATTTATACAGGTACAGGCCACGCCTCACCGGAGAGGATTGCTCATCTACACCCACTTGAAACTACACGTAAAGTAGCCATTCCCTAGCCTAGGCAATGACATCATGCCAATATGACTTTAGAATAATGCAGTCATCCCAAAGTGAAATTCGTCTTGGACTTAGGACTTGCTGAACACACACACACACACACACACACACACACACACACACACACACACACACACACACACATTCTACATTTGAACAGATCTGAATTATGTGTATGTTCATGATTATCTTAAGACCACACGCAGTCTGCATCAAATTCATAACAACAAAGGATAATTTATAATTATGGGACCACCACGTTATGTGTGGTCTTGTCTAAACTAGCTTTTGTCTTTATAAATGAACAACTTTAGGATCATTTAAAAATTGTTCCTCTCTGTTTTCATGTAGGACACAAACTTGTTTACATGTGGAACGATAGACGGCAGTAGAACAAAACTCACATATGTAGTAAAATAAAGCAAGACTGATCTAAACAGTCTTAATTTGCATAAATGTCTAAGCTTAGCCTATTCGTCACATGTTGCGTGTCACATGCTCAGATGACTCTTCTAAGGTTAAAAGTGTGTGAAAGGTTTTTAGGTACATTTCAAACAAACATTGTGGCATTCATGCTGTCACAAAGCCAAAAGCACCACACTGAGTAATGGAGCATTTGGAGCCAAACAAAACAACAACTGTATTTAAAACACGAAGGAAGGTTGTCATAAACACTCAATACACACCCACAATGAGCTTTTTTTTAAGAACACAGTATGTTCCACCAGACAAATTACATTTACTAACCTAGATATAGCCTTTTTTTCCTGAAAGTAACACTTTTGGTGTTACATCTGTTGCCATTACAACAGGTAAAAGGGCACGTTTGAGTGTTTAGAACGTGCCCTGTTGTCAAGTTTATCCAGTTAATTTACAACTAAATTAAAAAATACACTTACAATGAGTTCCATAATTTTGCAAACTACATAAAGAGACATCGCCACATTGAGATCACAGATAAAACAGGACTTCACTGTAATCTGTGATAATACATGTCAGTGAGGCTACTGTGATGATATTTTACAGCAGAATTGCATCATAAGACTGCACATATAGGGCAGTTGTGTGTTCACAATACTATGGGTTAATGGTTAATTCTAGCAACAGTGCTATTTAAAAGTAGCAATAATGTTTGTCCATCTGTTCCCCTCTGGGCCATACATTATTTGCGATATGAGGAGATAAAATTGTAAGTGTATAAGCAAGAATGACACAAATCTCCAGGATGATAAAAAAAAAAAAGAGCATCACCCAATTTTTGGTGTCAGACATGTGCTTTCTGAAGATGAATATAGATAAATGACTCCCTCTAGTGGGCACTATTGAAAATAACAAAAACTAAACAGGAAAAAAATTAAGCTAGTGTCATTGATTTTTTATATTTTATTTTATATTTTTAGGGACGGGATACTTTAAAAGAAAATATAACTATATTAGACTATATTTATTATATAGTATCTTCTATATAATATATAAGTCAATATAAATTGAAAGACAATGAAAGTCACTTATAACAAAAAAGTAATGAATGTTAATCAAAAATGGAAATTAAAAAAACAACAACATCTGAATCACAGCAGAAAGCCTCTCTAACTTCTGTTACAACAAATCCTAAAATCAATGAGAATCTACTAAAAATAACTAAACTAATTTTAAATGAACTGGGAAGGAATCAGGGAAAAGTTTAGCCTCAAAAGCTGGATATAACATAATCATTGTCGTGCTCAAACAACTCTAACAAGAACAAATGATCCTGCCTTTGTTCCAGGATCACAGTGCTTCAGGCGCACACAGTAATAGGAAAGGACAAAAAGCAGTGGACTGTAAAGACCACACTCATCTTGATTTACCACAACTAGTAACTACACAGAAAATAAATAAATAAATAAATGCAAAAAAAGAATGACTTAAGGAAACTATCATCACTAATTTAAACACACACACACACACACACACACACACACACACACACAATGTGCACATAAGCATTTGGATATTAAAAACAACCAATAATTCACATGGTAATGGTCATTTAAAGACCATTTAAAGATTGTGTTCTGTGCATAAAAAGAGAGCAGACAGGGACCAAGTGTGACTCATGCAGTGTTGTGATGTTTTTCAATCAATGTTCCATTGTTACATCAAAGCATCATGGTGCCACTTGGAGACAGACAATAATCAATCAGGAGACAATATCCCACATGACTGCAGTGCCAGGCTAACTGCCCAAATTATTCCAGTATACTTCTGAAAATGGGAATATTTCATCAGCAAAACTGAACAGATATTTTCATAAATCAAAGGTCTTTTACCTACATTAAACAAAGAGTCAAATACAATATACTTACATCACAAAGAAGGATGATGAGGGGAGGAAGTATCATATGTGGGTTTGATTACTGCATTAATATCAGCCCCCAATACTGATAATTAAATCCTTGGCGATTATATATATATATATTTTTATAATTTTTTTAACAGCTTATATATATATATATATATATATATATATATATATATATATATATATATATGTATATATGTATATGTATGTATATATATATATATATATATATATATATATATATATATATATATATATATATAAGCTGTTAAAAAAATATATATATAAAAAAAATATATATATATATATATATATATATATATATATATTTTTTTAACAGCTTTCACTCAAAGTTAAACATCAACATCGAAATTGCATTACAAAATGTAATTCCAGCATATATTAACAATGAACCTTAAGGGTAGGCTACCAGATAGAAAGTATCTTCTAAGCTAGCTAACGTTAAAATAACCTAATAAACAGGCATGTATTCCGCTAGGATTCTTTTGACGCAATAGAAAGCTACCTACTCAGTAATAAGCGCTTCATAAAGCTAGCTACATTTTGGTTAATATTTTAACCACCCCGTCTAACTTACATTGCAAGGCAGCACTTCGAGAAGCTATACTCAGAACAACAGCCTGATTCGTGTCGCTACCGCCTTAATTGTACCGATTCGTGTTTTGATTGGTTCGTCGCAGACACTCTCATCCTCTAGTCAGGTGACAGTGTGCTCACTGTTTCAGGGATGGACTGGGTGACTACAGATATCATGAGTAAAATACATTGCTCCCTACGGGATGGGTTAAATTAACCATAGAAAACCTACAAAATATATTAATAATGGATGAGCCAAATATACTGAGGCGGCGTGGTCTCCAGGTAAGAGTAGCTACAACATTTGATAAAGGCAGTAGTAGGCTATTATTTTATTTAAATATATGAAGATATTGACTGTATCTCTATTTAACAACACAAATAGTGTGGTTTATCTGTATCAGCATTTTTTAATTAATTTATTTTTTTATCGCGAACGGTGCATGCTGTGCAACCACTTATTTATATCACACGTTTCGCATCCGTTTGTTTGTTTACATTGAACAGAATCTTGAATGGTTTGATTTGGCGAGTGTTGGATATAAACGGTTTTTGGATTACATACTTGGTAAATTTGAAATAACATTAATATAATAATATATATTTTTATATTCGCGACACTGAAAAAAAAGAAAAAAAAAGCTGTTGATTTTATGCTCCTTACGGTTTTTACAAAACCAGTGAAGTCGACACGTTTCAAAAGCAGTTGCCATGGTGATTACTGCATTTGTTATGCTTCGATCTGTTTATGTTGGAAAGACCTGCCTTTGCTCTTTTTGTACGAAGCTCCCAATGAAATAATGCATATGGATTTTCAAAGGTGTGTTGTATTTGCCATGAAAACATGAACGACTGTAAAATGTAGGAGACTGGGGAGTGAACGAAAATGTGCGTATATATATATATATTAAAGTCCTAGTTGCAAGGTGGGACCTCCATGGATTGGACTTGTTTGTTCAGCACATCACACAGATGCTTGATTGGATTGAAATCTGGGGAATTTAGAGGCCAAGTCAACACCTCAAACTCGTTGTGCTCCTCAAACCATTCCTGAACAATTTTTGCTTTGTGGCAGGGCTCATTATCCTGCTAAAGGAGGCCACTGCCACCAGGGAATAGATAGGTTGTAAAGGGTCTGCAACAATGCTTAGGTAGGTGGTACGTGTCAAAGTAACATCCACATGGATGGCAGGACCCAAGGTTTCCCAGCAGAACGAGCACACGTAACCGTCCATCCACGTGAAGTAAAAGAAAACGTGATTCCATTACTCCGTAGTCTAGTTCTGATGCTCACGTGGCGCTTTCGGTGGTGGACAGGGGTCAGCATGGACAACAAACTGTGATGCACTGTGTTGTTGTTGTTGTTTTGTTTTTTTTTTTGTTTTTTGTCCTGTATATCCTTTATATTTCTATAGGCCTACAGAGAATTACAACTTCTTCACCTCAGGAGGATGGTGGTCATGTTCTGTATGATTGTGATTATTCTGTCGTAAATGTTTAAAGGGAAATGAAATTTCATTTAAAAAATGAAAAGTGTGTCATCATTTACTCAACCTCAAGTTGTTCCAAACCTGTGTGAATTTCTTCTGCTGAACACAAAAGAAGATATTTAAAGAATGTCTGTAACTAAACAGGTGGACCCCATTGATTTCCATAGTACGAAAAAAAAATACTATGGAAGTCAATGGGGACCATCCACTGTTTGGTTTCCAACATTCAAAATATCTTATTTTGTGTTCAGCAGAAGAAAGAAACTCATACAGGGTTGGAATAACTTGAGGGTGAGTAAATTATACAAAATGTATTTTTTTTGGTGAACTATCCCTTTAAATGGTTAATTAAACTGATAGTGTTTCAGCTCACATGTTACAACATGGCCTGCAGTACGTTTTAAGTGAAAGGCATGTCTGATGTTCTGTCTGCACGTCACGTCTAACCTGTTATTTAGAAGTAAACCTGAATTTCTGTCTCTCACTGTTGCATCATCCACAACTGCATGCACATAGGTGTGCAAAACATAGTGACACAAAGTTTACAAGTTTTGACAGATGAAGCAGCAATGGAATTATGTTTTAAAGTTTTATTTTCAAGACCCCTAACGTGTTATATCAGTACATACATTTGTTGACTTTGGAACAGCATGAATTTTTATTATGAAGCCCAACTTGAATTCATTGGACTTCTTTTACTTTGGCAGAGACCATGAGTGCTGTGAAAGATATAAAGATATATTGTTTATTTTTTAAAACATAAAAAGTTTCAGAAAGAGCTTAAATTGCATCCGGAAAGTAGGCAGTGCAAAGCACTTCACTTTTTCCACATTTACAGCCTTATTCCAAAATGTATTAAATTCATTCTTTTTTCCCTCAATTCTACAAACAATACCCCATAATGACAATGTGAAAGAAGTTTGTTTAACATTTTTGCAAATATTTTATTACAAAAAAAAAAACACATGTACATAAGTATTCACAGCTTTTGCCATGCACACTCAAAATTGAGCTCAGGTGACACAGACAGAGCTCCAGCATTTCTCTGTGGAGAGAGGAGAACCTTCCATGAAGAACAACCATCTCTGCAGCACTCCACCAAACAGGCCTGTATGGTAGAGTGGCCAGACGGAAGCCACTCCTCAGTAAAAGGCCACCTGGAGTTTGACAAAAGGTACCTGAAGGTCTCTCAGACCACGAGAGACAAAATTCTCTAGTCTGATGAAACAATGAACTCTTTGGCCTGAATGGTCAGCGTCATGTCTGGAGGAAACCAGGCACTGCTCATCACCTGGCCAATACCATCCATCCAGTGAAGCATGGTGGTGGCAGCATCAGGCTGTGGGGATGTTTTTAAGCAGCAGGAACTGGGCAACTAGTCAAGATTGAGGGAAAGATGAATACAGCAATGCACAGAGACATCCTTGATGAAAACCTACTTCAGAGCACTCTGGACCTCAGACTGGGGCGATGGTTCATCGTCATCTACGGGACAACTCTATGAATGTCCTTGAGTGGCCCAGCCAGAGCTCAGACTTGAACCTGATTGAACATCTCTGAAATGGCTGTGCACCGATGCTCCCCATCCAACCTGATGGAGCTTGAGAAGACCTGCAAAGAAGAATGGGAGAAACTGCCCAAAAATAGGTGTGCCAAGCTTGTAGCATCATATTCAAAAACACTGTAATTGGTGCCAAAGGTGCTTCATCAAAATATCGAGCAAAGGCTGTGAATACTTTTTTTTGTGTTTTTTATTTTTAATAAATTTGCAAAGATTTCAAACAAACTTCTTTCTCGTTGTCATTATGGGGTATTGTTTGTAGGATTGAGGAAAAAATAATAAAGGTAATCCATTTTGGAATAAGGCTGTAACAACAAAATATGGAAAAAGTGAGGCGCTTTCCGGATGCACTGTATTTCTTAGTTCATAAAAAGCATATACATCCTTGGGGAAAGGCACAAAACTATTGGAGAATAAACAAGACAACCTTTGTTATTGGTCATTTACAAGACACTCATTCAAAGCGACAAAGTACACTACATTGACAGTCCCCTTGGAACACAACAGCCCTGTAAAACAAAAAATGAGCTGACACAAACAGCTCATACTTCTGAGGGCTGACAAATTTAAATCCAAAAGCAGTCCATAAGGCTGAGCTTTGGATCTCAATAATGTATTTATTGATGCAATAGTCATTCCACCATCACAAATGGTTTTATGGAAATGGTTTGGCTTTTGGCCTGAGCATTATTTGTAATGGAGCTGAAGAAGAAAGTAAGGGTTGACATGTCTCCAAATAAACTTTTTAAGAGAAACTTTTGAACCATGCATAAACAGAACTCTTTAATGAGGATTATACACTCTTGCAACTAATGAAGTATTCATTTGGCCTCATACATCCTAGCAGTCTTCAGATGTCCATCCAAATATTTAGTGGCATTGAGCCCACTGACAGTGATTCTCCGGCTAAAAAGGGACAATGAGACATTGAAAAGCTTCAGTTTTCAGAATTGCCTGGAAGTTGGCTATTAACAAGGAATTCTGTGAGGTCATGGCATAATTTGATTAAAATAATTATGATTCAAGACTGTAAAGTTTTATAAGCATTAAATCAAGCGCCATTGACAATATGCAAAAACAAAATTGCTCTATTTTTATTTTATTAGCTGTGTAACATGTATGTGGAATGCAGTTTAGATTGAGGCTGTTAAACTCTATAAATGTGAATGCTTTCCCTGAATAAGACAAATCTTGAAACTCCCTCAGTACTGAGCTCTAAGTGGACTGGAAAATTTGTTTCTGGTTTAAAACTTTCACTAAGAATTAAATAAGGTCACACAGATCAGTGGTTTTTAAAATTCATTATATGACTTTTGTTGTGTATGATCATATTTTATTATTTTATATTCCAAGGCTCCTCTTACTCAGGCTTTGTATTTTCATTAAATCCAATATTAGTGATTCCAATAAGACACACTTGATATGCCACTGGTGTCTGCAACAGTGTATTGTGTGTGTTAACATGACCTATAGTCTTTAACACAATATGTATTACTTTCCAGAAGGAACTAAGCCTTCCACGGAGAGGAAATATGTGAGTATAGTCTTTTTTAATAAAATATCTTTAGTTTTCAGTAACGTTTTTTTGTTCATTAATTTTCCTTTTGACATTTCTAAAGTCTGCACTGAAAATTAAAATTCACTTTTTTAAATTAACAAACTTTTTTCCAGCTCCATGGAGAGCAAATGAAATTCAGTAATATATGATATCATAATATGATATCACAAAACTTGTTACATTTCTAGTATCTATATTGTATTATGAAGTATCATTGTATCATTGAAAAATATATAAGGGCTGTGAGGTCAAATGATGTGGTTTTCTAAGTTTTAAGTATTATTATTAATTTGTCAGAAACAAAAGGAAATTAGTTCATTATTATTATCTGCAACATCTTAAAGATACATTCACTCAGTATTTTTTTAATTTCCTATGTATTTATTAGATAGTTATTTATTATTTAATGTATTTAATCTTTATATTTACATTCATACAGAGTTATAAGAAATGACATCATTGGGATTTATGAATTTACAACTTCGTGACGCTCATAAGAATATTAGCCATACCAGGAGGGAGTTTCTGAAAGTTTGGGACTTTTGGCATTAGGCTACTATAGCCTCAACAGTATTAGCCCATTACACAGGCTTACCAGTATGGGACACTCTTTGCATGTAAAGTGAAAGAAGGCGGGTTCAGCTGCTCGGCACGGTGACGTTCAAACCCCACCATGACCCCTTCGTTCTTTCAGTCAGACTCTATGACAACTTCCTCCACTCCGCACACCCGCGTTTCTTTCATTGTTTCCCTAAACTTGCAATCGTTACGGTTGTGTTTCTATACCTTTAAACCTGCGAGCAGCGTCCGTTTCGCAGTGGCAGGGCTTGAGTATAACCAGGCGATGGCATTTTCCAAACCAATGTGGCAATGTGTCACTTGTGAGAAAATAACGCGATGATGGCATCGTCGCTGCTGTACCTTTCTGTCTACTCCCCGCACTACATGCAATGGAGTCCGTGTCGACATGGAGTTCGTCTGGGAATGACATTAGACCTCACTGCGTTTACTCGTCGCAATGCTGCGGTGTATCATCGATGAGGATTTGATAACTGTGAGCATAACGAAGAATACACCGACATCATGTCCGATCGGAATTACTGGACGGTGTGTCCGAGTTATAAAAGTCAGTTCGTCTCAGGAGGCTTAGTCAAACGACCCAAGAGGTAACGACGAGTTTAAGCATATTGCTGTATATTTCCATTGTTATTATTTACTAATCGTCAAGGTTGGTCCGCAAAACTTGGTCTAACTTGAAATAATCCCACAAGGGCGGCCGCAAGAATTGTGCTTGATGAAGTAGATTGAGAAACCACTACTATAATGTTAGAAAATATGTTTTAACACTGTCGATCTCGTTGTGGACAGCACTAACACAGTTTTTCCACCCAGCCCGTTTTTGTTTCCGAAAGTAAACGTGGCCCATGTAACGTTACGTTACGGCTGAGCGTCTGCTGCTCATTGTCCTGTTCGCGGTGGATGGTCATATTCTGTTTTCTAGTCTTCACATAATGTTTATACAATTTAATCGTATGTATGTCTGGTCTGTGCTGACTGTTTCATTGTTAACTTATCTCGGTTTGAAGCATTTGTCAACAAACTAGTTAGTGTACGTAGTAGTAAGCTAAAACGTAACGTTAGTCAAAAGTTGAGCGGTCAATTAACGCGGTATTTTAAATGTTTATTTTTAAATTCTTATTGTAAGTCTTAAGCATTATATTAAACGGGTTGTGAGGAAACACTGTAATAAGTTATATGTAATATGTTAAGAATGTGTATGTTGAACTGCAACATTTTAGGTATAATTGTTAGCTAATTAAAAAGTTTTACAAATTAAAAATAAACAGTGCTTTAAAAAATCTCATTAAACTGATATATGCACATGAGATGATACTCTAGTCATTTCAGTCTTGTAAATAAATGTTTTATTATGTTTAACTACATAAAGAGGGTCGCCCTCTTATGGGTGCTGCCATTTTGATGTCACATGACCAGCCTTGTTCATTCAGTGGGTATAGAGACGCACGGATGTATCGGCCTCTGATATTTATCGGCCAATTTTTATTACCTTAAAATCATCGACGTTTTGGCTTTAAAGCATGAAAAAGACGGATACCGATGGTTTTGATTATTTAACTGAGTAAAGGCACTGAGTTGTATAATGTTTTTTTTCTCTGGGTAAAATAATTAAAAGGCATGGTAACAGTTTCAGCCAATCTCATGTTAATCTTGAGTACCTACAGAGTAGTATTGCATCCTTCATATTTCAAAAAACGCTTTAGATTTAAAAAGACTTATAATCTGCACGACTCTTTCTGAAAACAACCAAACTTGTGAAGGAGTGCGGTGCTCGAAGCTAAAGAGACACACACAGACACACACACACACACACACACACACACTCACACTCACACTCACCTGTGACACACACACACACCTATGACAAACACACACACACACACACACACACACACACACACACACACATAATACATTCGTGGCATTATCCCTCCCTGGATAACTTTCTATTCACTATACATTTGTGTTGTTTACATTATATGTACTTCTGTGCCGATTGCCAACAAAACAGACATTTGATGCAGTTTCGACTCGTGATCTGGGAAAAAATATATACATTGCCATACTTGAGAAAAATGTTCCTAAACTTGAATAGAATCAGGAAGGAGTGTATGTGGCACAGAAATACTTTGTCATACATCCAAATATTTTTCTTTTGTTGTTGAAATTTTAGCCATGTTTAGCGTAAGCATCCAACCCTTTAACAGTGTAAATAAGTCAGAATGCATGAAATGTAAAATAAATCTTTTTAAAACCCCTAAATTGGTTGCAGTGCATAAAAGAGATGCTCTTGGAATACTTGCAGATATCTATTGAGATTTAAAGGGAATCATATAAATGTACAGGTTTTATGCAAGTAATTACAACACACTATTTGGTTTAGAGGACATCTGTAATAATGCTCCAATGAAATAGCATTAGACGGGTCCCCCTTTAAATACTTGCCAAAGCAAAATGAAACCTGCACAAAATATAGCAGGGCTTAAAAAAAATTGCCCGGTTCCAGTGTGAACGATGCTTGGGACAATTGACGGAATTGTCACTGTCCTTCATGAAAGTTTATCCTTTGCACGTGTTTTTAAGCCTTGCCAATTTAAATTTTCAAGCGGAAGAAGATGCAATATTTTGTACTCCCTGTATGTGAAGTTTTGAATATGTGTATCAGTATATTGGATCCGTGCAGCTCTTAAAGTCACAGCTGCTGTCTGTTTTAATGTTTAAAAAAAACCTCATTGCTCTTGACTAAATAACTTTTGTAACTTTAATGTGGATTAATATACATTCAATTCATACAGCAGTGTTATCTAACATTTGATTACTTTATTCAGTTTCTGTACTATTAGCCCTACTTTAAAAGCACTGTTTATTTCATAAGTATCTTTGTTCTGTTGTATTTATGTTGGACTGTTGAATTGGATTCAATCCATGTTCAATGACGATGATTTGATGATGCAGCAATAAACTAGCTAGTATGCGTAATAATGTACGCATTTTTGAACTAATGTTATTGGAATCAGCCAATAGTAGGTTAAAATCGGAATCGGCCCCCAAAAAATCCTATGGGTGCATCTCTAGTAACTACTTATAAGAGCTGCTGTGCCGAAAAATGTGTCAGTTATTAAAAACATAGAAAAGATAGAATAGAACAAAAAACCTTCATGGATCCAAGCCAGTAGGTGTCACAGTAAATCTCAAAACCAGTGGTACTATTGTACTGTTGGGACGAATAAGAGCCAGCTAAACAAATAATTACTGAGTTCATATTTAAATTCATAGCCAATTTATGTATGAAATTATTTATTAACAAAAACACAAAGTTGTGTTCCAGTACCAAGGGCATTAACAGACCGTCCCTATAGATGGTTTTGATAGGGATTGTAAAAAAAATAAATTTTTTAACAAGAACAAGCGCTTTCTTTCCACAGTAACCGGAACAAGAGGAAGAGTCTGGCTCCCTCACCTACTCTATCAAGACCGCTCTCACCCCTTCCTTTCCCAACTGGTAGCTATAATTACTTAATTTTTCTTCTCTCTCAATTAAGATAATGATAGATGTGTAATTTACACTGGGCTTGATGATAAACACCGGCTAGTGTAACATGCTTGCACATCTATCCCACTGTTTGAATATGCCAATGCCAGTAACACTCTGTCAACAAAGCCACTCAGAGGAGCACCAGTCAATACACAACCACTTTGGCATCCAATGACAGTGTAAACCAACCACAATGTGCATGTTGCTCATAGAAGATGCGTTTTTTTTGACAGGCAGCAGTCCACTGGACAGTCCCAGAAATGTCTCCAGCAGTCCTTCGGTCAATTTCCCGTTCATACGGAGGTAAGAGCTGAGAAAAATTAGGTTGTGCACTACAAAGATGTCCAATTCTATACACATCAGTCAGTTATATCTATGTTATATCTTGTCTGCCCTTTCATAATGACAGTATATAAAAGCAAAGAATGAGTGTGGAAAAGTGTCTAGCGTTCACTGCAGCTCCTTAAGGCTGTATCTGGGATAGGAAGCTTGGCATTTGTCAAAGCAATTATAGTAAAGTCAGCATGTAGCCTCATTACTTTACGCTGCCATGATTATGTACTGAGGCTCCATCCACTTTTATTAATGCTTGCTTAAAATGATGGGATCCTACCAGCCTCCTTGTGCAGCTCAATGAAGAATGAGTTGTTGTTTATTTGTTGTCCTAATGTGCCCTAAAAGCAAGCATCCATTTGTAGATAATTTCCCAATTAAAATGGTCCTAGTATTACTTTGAAAGACATGAGCTTTATCATACAGTAATATAACATTTTAAAGGTTTCAGACAAAGACAAACATATAAATCTGTTTGGTATATACACTACTGTTAAAAAGTTTGGGGTCAGTAAGATTTTTTGTGTGAAAATAAATTAATTAATATGTTTATTCAGCAAGGATACCAGTAAAGACATTTATAATGTTACAAAATTTATATTTATATTCATCATGTTTTCTACAAAAATATAAATGTTTCTTGAGCACCAAATCAGCATATTGGAATGATTTCTGAAGGATCATGTGACACTGAAGACTGGAGTAATTATGCTGAAAATTCAGCTTTGCCATCAGAGAAATGAATTACATTTAAAATACATTCAAAAAGAAATGTATGTAGTTTTTTTAATCAAATAAATGTAGCCTTGGTGAACATAAGAAACATTAAAAATGTTTGTGACCCCAAACATTTTGAATGGTTATGTATATAAAGGCGCACACTGTTGTTTGTTGCTGGTTGAAGATACTCGTTTGTTGTTCTTACCCTTACCCACATATCAAGGTGTCTCCCTGTATCTCTACTCTTTTTTAGACCAGACACACGAAGGTGGTCTGTGGCATCGGTCTCGTCTGGATACGGAACCAATCCACCCAGTTCCGCTGTTTCAGTGAGTGGCCCTCTTACTTATTCTGAAAAGAAACTCTGTTTTTCTTTTCTTTAGCCATCCATCCAGTTCATCTGCAGTGTTTTTCTGTATATAATCAAACTATGCACAGAGAAGATGTTTAACGTATAACATATTAAATGTGTCTATACGCTATTTGTTTTTGCTATTGGGAGTGCAGTTTAAAGGCAGTACTAGTGCAGCTAGTTAGAAAAGAGACAAGTACTCAGCATGCTGGATTTTCTTATTAATATTGATTAACTTTACAGTGTTAAAGTATTCAGGGTCCCCACAGTCACCTTGAAATATCAGGGATTTCCAAGCATAAAAAAAAAATCTCTGAAAAGGCAGGGGAATTTCTATAATGAAATACTTTTTCTCATGCTCTAAAATGTTTAATTGGCAAGATCGGGGTTCTCAAACTTTTTGGTGCAGAACATGTTCCAATGACCCCCTCATAATTATAATAGTGTGGGAGTAATGAACACAATATGCTTGTGTTATTGGCACAAACGGTCCCCAACTGTAAATATGCAGTTTTTAATAATAAATCACAAGTTTATAATTGACCGTATTTAATAAGTCAGACCGGCTCAAACTAACGTTGTTGAGAACCTTAGTTTGAGAAGAAAGATAAACGCATCAGCGTATCGGTCACATGTAACCAGGCCTACATTAAAAAATTATGTAAAATAACGATAAATAAAATTTGATGTTTACAAACATTATAAATATATGTATTTTAGTTCCCATCACTCCACAAAAAAATCATTTAAATTGAACAGTATTCAGAACAAAACAAGAATGAAAAATTAAAGTAGCCTATAAAACAAACATAAATTATAGTGGCATTCATTACAAACAATGTTCAACTCAAACTCAAACCATTCGATACGAATCCAAATGTGTCCGTATTTGCATGTATTTGGATGCTAAATTCTAATTTATTGGCTTTGTACTTCACTTGTTTCCCAATATCCACGTAAAACAGGATCCTTTGGAAAAATGAGTTTGGAATACTAGCACAACCTACATATTGTACAACAGACAATTTAAATTTAGCCAAATTACTGACGAATAGGCTGTGATGTCCAGTTAGCAATGCTAGAATGTGTGTGTGCACGTGTGAGGCGTTAGCACGATCATCACTTGGATTTTAAATACATTATATAAGTGACTTTGGAATATAAGTCGTAGCATGTTTCAGGTGATAAAAAACATGACCATGTGTCCACCAAAGCCTTTTTAGCCAGCGTTTTTCCCCTGTTGAGACTCTTTGCTTGTTATGATACGGAATATCCACGGAAGTGTTACTAGTATTTAACTTCACAGATTGTTTCTGTATTGATTCTATATAAAAATGCTGATACAATGTAAAGTATTTGCTCTGGCTCTTGTTTTAAATGATCTCGTTCCGTTATTATGCTTGTTGTTCTCACCTGTTGACATTGTACAAGCAGAATGTGGCGGTTGCTCGGTGCTGCTTTTTTCCCGCCCCTCCTCTACTGTGATTGGATTGCTGGGTAAAAGTGACAGTGAGTGATGGCCTCTGCGATTTACTCAAAGTTGGACATTCTTCAACTCTCAGTGATCGGTAAAAAACACAGAGCATTCAACGTTTGAGCATGAAATAGCCGCTCAGTGCCTCGTTACGCTCATGGCGTTCTAAAAACTCTGTGCTCCCATTTAAAACAATTGGATATGCCAACCAGCTACGTGAAAAAATGCATTGTTGGAGTTGGAGACACAGCCTTATAGTCCAGAAAATATAGTATTGCAAATTAATTTGCGCACCCCCTGGCTGTTGGTTGCGGACCCCAGTTTGAGAACCCCCTGGGCTAGATATTTCTTTCTATAAAACTATTTGTTGAAATCATAGTAGTATCCTTTTTTATCCTTTATACTTTTTAAATTATTTAACTACAGGGTTGCCATTTTGAGTAATCGTCAGTAAGTTCATGTTGTAAATCTTTTTTTTTTTTTAGATATATATATATTTTCAAGGAAATCATTTGAAAAATAGCCTCTTTCTCTGTTTTGAATTTTTATATGGCTCATGCGATGAGGTCAGCCTTGTTTAACAATGTCCTATTGAGCCAGTGTCAGTGAAGACTTTATTCAGAGGGAAACTGTGAAGCTTCTCTGGTTTCCTCCTTCGAGCACTGGTTCTGTCATGTGCTCATTCTCCTTTCTCGAGATTTCAGTTTACGCTTAGTCTTGAATTACCGTCTGTACCACAGACTGCAAACCAGAAAAGTGGAAAGTGTCCCTTTCTATAGTTGTCTTGCATAATTGCACAGAATAATAAGCAGCTTTAGATTGTCAGATACTCAGCACTTGTATTTCATGCAATCTGAGCATATGCGCCCCACCTTGCTATGCAGACTGTTGTATATTCATTGCTCAACAACTGTTGTTACATTTTACACATACATAATGTCAGAGTAACACAACAGGCACATGTAAATGTAATTTTAGTTGTCTGAATCTTGCTGCGTTTCTGTCTCTTTCTCTCTTTTTCTTCTGCACTAGTCTTCCTCCTCCTCACAGGAGCTCCTGCACCAGCTGCCCTCCCAGCCCACCCCAGATGACCTCCATCGCCTTTTCAAGCATTTCAGGAGTTCAGAGAGTGTGACAGATGAGGATGGACAGCCCTCTCCCTTCCGTCCTCGCTCACGGAGTCTTAGGTCTGTGCTTGTTGTAGAGAAAAAAACAGGATAGAGAGAAATTCAGCTAATATATGAAATGCTAAATTTTCATAGAGAGAAAGCATTTCTGTTAGCTGGTGAAATAGGTTTACTTGCATCAAAAATCTAATTTGTAACTTCTTAATTTTTTTAAACCAAATGATTAAGAATGAAGGATTAATTTGGATTGGACGTGCCAGGGGTGGGAAAAAGTTTGCAAACACTGTATTTTAATGAGCTGATCCTTAACAATCTGCTTAGTACAGCAATCTGTACAGATTTGATGTTTTATACAATTGATTAAATACTCTGGCAACATCATCCTAACCTGTAAGACTAAAATTACACTACTTTAGTGAGTTTACTTTAGTAAATCTTTATCTGTCATTTACTCACCTTCATGTCCTTCCAAACCGAAATCATTTACTTTCTTTTGAGGATATATTTCATGTTCATTTCCATGCAATTATAATGAAAGGGGGACTGAAGCTTTCGAGTTTCAAAAAAGGAGGCAAAAGCACCATAAAAGTGTTATACATGTTGGTCGTTTTCTCACACAAGGTTATCATAAGGTTCCTGGAGACTTCAAATATACTGCACACAGCAGGGTTTTATATTATATGGCTTTTTATATTATGACTTCTATTTTTATATTTTCAGTTTTCAGTGTTTATTAGATTTCTATTTAGAAATTGAATCTAATATTGATATTTCAAGTTTTATTTAAATGACTGAAAATTTATTATTTTATAGTTTTATTGGACCCACTTTATATTAGGTGTCCTTAACTACTATGTACTAACATTTTAATTAATAATTTGATACATTGCACTTATTGTGTACATACATCTTTTTACATTGTACTTACATTTTAAAAAATACCTGCATGTAATTACATCTGTAATTAATTTCTGTAGTTACATTTGTAATTACACAATTGACACTTCCCTTACTCCTAACCCTACCCTTAAACTTACCCATCCCACCACACCTGTCCCTAACCCTACCCGTATCCCACCTCAATATCAGCAAAGGTGTTTTGCAACACAATATGAACACAGTAAGTACATTGTACTTATTTTTTTATGTAAGTACATAGCAGTTAAGGCCACCTAATATAAAGTGGGGCCGTTTTATTTACCAATAACAACATGAGTACTCAAATCAAACAGTGAACTTTTATGATGCTTTTATATCCGTTTATTGAAGCTCGAAAACTTTGGTTCACATTGTGTAATTTCACAAAAAAAGAAAAGTTTGTTCAACTGAAGAAAGTCATACAGGGTTTGTAATGAAACGAGGATGAGTAAATGATTACATAATTTTCATTGTGTAAACTATTGCTATAATGCTATTTGTTTGTACAAAATTGTTTTGTAGTCCTGGGCGGACATGTGGCTCTTTTGATAACGAGATTGTGATGATGAATCACGTCTACAAAGAACGGTTTCCAAAGGTAATTGAGCTCTGACATTTAAATGTAGTTTTTCATCATGGACATGGACGCCACGTCATGTCATCACATGTTGTTTACTTTGTCTAAATTGTGGCTGTGGGAAAATTGACGGCCTGGTTTGTCTAAACAAAACAAATGACAATTGTCACCTACGCAGTCTCACAGCGTTTTATCACTCTTCCAGGCCACGGCTCAGATGGAGGGGCGTTTGCTGGCAGTGATTGCAGACTACTCCCCAGACAGCGCTCCCCCTCTTGCTGATGGAGTGCTGGGCTTTATTCAACACCAGCTGGTCGAGCTCGTCCGAGACTGTCTGGAGAAGTCCAGAAAGGGGCTTATCACATCCTGCTACTTTGTGGAACTTCAGGAAAAATTAGAAAATTTTCTACATGAGGTAGAAAACATACCAGATTTATTATGTTATGTTGATATTTGCATCTGAAAAAAAAGTAGTTTGCATATATCCATAGTTTGCAAGTATCAATACTAGGAAAATTTGTACAGTTCTTTAATACTTTACACTAAGTATCAATGTAAAGTATATGAATATCAATTATATTAAAACAACACAGTACGCTACCATTCATATTTTTGCAGTTGGTAAGATTTTTTTTAATTAATACTTTTATTTAGCAAGGACACATTAAATTGATCAAAACTGACATTTTTAATAATTGACATTTAAACGTTACATGATTTTTATTTTTTAAATAAATGCTGTTCTTTCTATTTATCAAAGATTCTGAATTACAGAACAAATATATTAAAAGATTATACAAAAGTAATCACATTTTCGATAAAACTGCTTAAATTATTGACAGTCTTGAAAAATATTACATTCACAGTGATTTGATGGTATTAATGTTGAGCAGCATCAAAGCATTTTTAAGGTTAATTGCTACTGAAGTTGTCTAACCAATTTTTTGGTCAGTGTTTGATCGATATTAGCTACATAATACACCATGGCATGTGTATTAGGCTACTTTAAAACTGCAAGCCCTAATGCATAGATTTTGAGACTATTCAGATATCTTTTGTTGCCCTGCCTATTTACATTGTACTTAGGTCAAACTGACTGTGCTTTATGAAGACCCAAGACTTCTGTACTCTATATTGCTGCTTTTTTGTTTTTGTATCGACACACATTTGACATCCTTAGTTTGCAATAATGTGACCATGCTGTAGTTCATACTGAGAGGTTTAATGCTCTCTTTCCAACCATCAGCTGAATCAGTAATACTGCTACAGCCCGTCTCCTTTATAAGAGCAGTATTATTACTAAATGATTACTGACTGAGAGCCTCATGGCTCTAGACATAAGACCCCTGAAGTCCTGAGTTATTCTTTTAATAAGCACTGTTCCTGTCATGTTCCTTCTGAAAATGACATTCAGTGAACTGCCGCATTGAAGCACTGTGGTATTTTTCTTTGTGGGGATGAAACAGTGTTGTATCTATAGAGGCACATGTTTGCGTGTGTTTGTTTTAAAATAAACTGGCAGCTTTCATTCCTCATACCAAGCTGCTGTTGTCATGTGCAGTTTTTCTGGAAAGACATGAAAAGAGCAGCAGTATTTCACAGTAGTCATCTGCAGTGTCTATGTGCCCAGGCGGTAATGTCGACACTGCGGAGGGAAGGATGGTTAATTAGGGCAAGTGAGAGACTGTTTTGTCTCCCTGAGGAGCTTTTGCTTCATGCTTCTAAAGTCATGGAAAGCAAATGAAGGGAAGAGGCTGATCAAATTAAGCAAGGGGAAACAGGTCGTGGTGCAATTTCCAAGTTGCTTGCTTATGGTTGTTTTCAGTGTTTATATCGTTTAATGAATGAACTGTTCTATGGAAAAGAGCTGCATGAAAAATCTTCATATTTGTATTTTGGGTTCCACGGAAAAAGTGCTGTCATGCGGGTTGGGAATGACATGAGGGTGAATTAATAATGACAAAAAAATTTGGGTAAACTATCCTTTTTAAATTACTTAAATGTCAGTAGGAGCTTAAAGGGATAGTACACTCAAAAATCCCTCCCTCAAGCCATCCTAGGTGTATATGACATTCTTCTTTCAGATGAATATTATTATATTCGTCGAGACGAGTTATATGTCCCGGCTAATCCTAGCTTTATAATGGCAGTGAATGGCAATTCAAAATTGGCGATTAGTTCAAAAAGTGCGAATCGTTCATGAATGATGCATCACTAACGCATAGTTGTCGACAGATCTCAACTGCTCGCACGCTGGAAGAAGTAGAAGAAGATGAGTGTAAACGATCTTTGCTGATGTTGTAAAAAATTATTTAAGGATATTTACTAACACAATCATCATTTTTGAGAGGAATAGTAAAGGTGAATGCATATACGAACAAGTTCTCCGTTTAGATTAAAACAAATTCAACCCAATCGCTCTTTGGTGACGTGGATGATTACGTTGCCTTATCTGTCCATCATCGTATAAAGCCTGACCTGACAATTTGATTGGAAATTTAACATTGAAGCGCTGAGCTTGAATTGATATGAAGAAAAATTTACTTTAATTAACAGTAATGTGCAAAACCTCATTTAATTGGGAAAATGTGCCATTGATCTTCTATAGTCTCACAACTGACCAACAGATTCAGTGATTATAAAAGGAGCTCTCACATTTTTTTCTGTGTAATCCAGTCACAATTTGAAGAAAAGGTTTAGTTTTTCAGGAGACTTTGTGACTTCCTACTTTCCATATGTTGGGGAGTGGAAATGTCTAATAAGTCAAATAAGTGCTCCTGGGCCACCACCTACTGGTTATAGTGGTCATTTCATGTATTTTTCTTTTTAAATAAAAGTGTTGTTTTTTTTGCCATAAAGTGGCCTACACCTTTAAACTTTTAGTTTTACAAATCATAAAAACTAAAAATATTATATTAAAATTTGACAATATTTAGAGCTTGGAAGTGCTGGGAAAAGTGTGAAACACTTGAAAAAAGTGTACCACCATCTCGACTGAGATGAATTATATTTAAAAAAAGTAATTGACTATTTCTTCCACAATACCATGGGGTGTTACTACATTAAATCCATGGTGAATGTTTATAATTTGTGGACTGAAACCCCTGAATGTTTCAAAATGTTTTTCCTGGTCTCCATGTCAGCTCTGTTTGATCTGATATCTGTGGTTTATAATTCTCCGCCGAACGCTTCTACTAGATCTCGCAGTAGCGATGTTATTAATACTGTGGTGAATTCAAGCGGTTTCTCACTGGCTCTCCAGCGCTGTGTAGTAATGGTGTCACGTGATCGAGATAGGCCCGTGTGTAAGCTCGAGCTGCGCTGTCTATTATTGCTCCGAGCTGAGAAGCGGTCCGTGCAGCACAGCACAAACGGTTCCGTTCCACTTTTGTTGTGTTTGCCGTTATGTTATGTGTCTGCATATGTTTCTCATATGTAACAGAAATGGCAGCTCTTATCAGTTGGGCACCTCGGTGGTCGCACCTGTGTGACCTCTAACCAAATTCAGTCGAACGAGCAGAGAAAAAGGTTGCAAAATGTGACCATTTAGTAGCAGTCTTGAGCCCTGCCTTCTGAAGAGAATCAATGGGTTTGTGTAAGAAAAATAACCATATTCCTTCCGCATTAAAATAACCAACCTTCCGCATTCACCAACTTACGAAGAATGTATGACGCCTTTCACAGTTCAAAACGCTTACGCTACGCCCGGCATCATCATCGCACCAGTTATGCTTTTTCCGTAAGTTGAATATGGTAGGCGTCTATTGAAAGGTAGATATTTTTCTTACTAGAACCCATCGAAGGCCTTTTTTAATCCCCCGGAGCCATGTGGAGTACTTTTATAATGGATGGATACACTTTTTTTTGGGCTTCAAAATTTGGGCTGCCATTCACTGCCATTATAAAGCTCGGAAGAGTCAGGACATTTATTAATATAACTCTGATTGTGTTCGTCTGAAAGAAGAATGTCATATACACCTAGGATGGCTTGAGGGTAAATCATGGGCTAATTTTCATTTTTGGGTGAACTATTCCTTTAAGGAGTTTTTATGGTCTTGTCCATTATTACTTCTCTGTCCTCTCGCAGTGAATTAGGTGGCTTATTTCTGTAACTTTTACCATTTTAAAAACTGAATTTGCCTCATGTTAACCTCTACTTAATGTCATGCAAAAATGTAGGTTGTTTTGTTTTGTGCTCGTAAAGTTTATTTGCATTGGCCCTGTATGTGTTTTTTTACCCATAGGCATACGAGCGCTCTGAGAGTGAGGAAGTGACTGTTATTGCCAAACTCGTGAAGAAGATTCTCATCATTATTTCCAGGCCAGCAAGACTTCTGGAATGTCTGGTAAAATGATGATTAACACTGATTCTGTTCCAATAACAATTCAATTTTTTTGTTCCGAACTGCCTGCTACAGGGGTTCACTATATCTTGTGTTTTTTATTATGTAAAATCTCATTTTTATTAAATAAATAGTAATTTTGCAATTAACCTCTTTAAATAATAATAATAATAATCACTCACATCATTGAGTTCTCTAGGAACAAAATCTCAAATGATGGCATTTATATAATATATGTCTATAATATATATTAACCAACAGGAGTTTGATCCTGAGGAGTTTTATCAACGTCTTGAAGTTGCTGAAGGCCACGCAAAAGTTGACCGGGTGATCAAGACTGACATCCCCCGATACATCATCAGCCAACTGGGTCTCACACGAGACCCTCTGGAGGGTATAATTATGATTTATCTGACACCCCACCCTTAAATTATATGTATTTGTCTATGTTGTAAAATGCAATTAAATATTAGCCTCAGGCAAACAGGTGATTGATTAGATTTTTTTTTCTTTGGGTTCAGACATGGTGCAGCTTGAGCACAATAACTCAGGTGGCCAAAGCAGAGAACTGGATGACACTTCAGAGGTAAGAAAATCAACCAAGGCTTGACATAAAATCTGGAAGTGGCTCACTGTTTCTCTGTAATGCTGGAGGTCTCATACTTTTCTTTCCAAGAGGTCCAGTCTCTAAATTTCATTCATAACCACGCCCCAAGCAATCATAACAAAGTCAAAATTTTGTACAGTTCTGAAATGAAATAACCAATGTACATTGCAGGAATATTGGTGCAAATTCATGTAGTAATGACTTTATTTATTTTTTATTTATTTACTTAAACTTACTTGCTAACATGTCATATCAAGTGATATACAACTTTATGCAACACGTTTAAAAAAATCTCACAACAGAAATACATTATAATTGAGATTTGATGAGTCAAATTTAAAGCAGTAAAATCTAATATATGCTACCATTCTAAAGTTTGGGGTTATTTTACTTATGCTCACCAAGACTGCATTTATTTAACTAAAAATACAGTGAATATTGTGTAATATTAATTCTATTAAAAATAACCATTTTCTATGTTGATATATTTTAAAATGTACTTTATTCATGTGATGTCTGAAAAGCTGATTTTTCAGCATCATTACTGCAGTCTTTAGAGTCACATGTTCCTTCATGTCATTCTAATATAAGGATTTGATTTTCAAGAAACATTTATTATTATCTTTAATGTTGAAAACATTAATATATTTGTGGAAAACGTGATGCATAAAAAACGGTGTTGGCTTAACTGTTTCTTGTGGGGGGAAAAACCCAAGGTACTTGATGTCAGCTGTAAGAAACCGAGCAATAATTAGTGGATCTAGAACAGGGATGGTCATCTTCGGTCCTAGAGGGCCACTGTCCTGCAAAGTTTAACTCCAACCCTAATCAAACACCTGAACAAGCTAATCAACGTCTTCAGGATTACTCGAAAGATCCTGGCATATGGGTTTTTATTAGGGTTGGAGCTAAACTCTGCAGGACAGTGGCCCTCTAAGACCAAAGGTGCACATTCCTGATCTAGACCATCGCCTGCTAACTTGTGACTTTTGACTTTCAATCAAATAGATTGTTCTGTTCTTGAGAGGTTTCTGTGTTTTGTGTCCCAGAATCGTCCTGGAGCCACAACACCTCGAAGAAAACCTCTGGAAAGAGATTTTGAGACCATAAAGCTCATCAGCAATGGGGCTTACGGGTGAGCTCACACTTATTGCTTTTTTTCTTCAAACAAGGAATTGTCACAAGAATTTAGGTCACCAGTTGACTAAAGGCTGGAATACACTACACAACCTAGATGGGTTTGCCTAGATGAGTTTCCCCATGATTTGCATTCAATGAGTAGACACCAGTTTGCATAAAGTCAGAGCAAGTCTGCAGATTTCAGGCAGTCTGGTGTATGTCTAATGGGCACAGACTCTCATAGATATTTTTTTAGCTTCAGGCTATGAGTCCATCCAGTTGGAGTATATTAGACATGTTTGATATTTTAGATCACATTGTTTTCATTTGTCATGGTCTCAGAGCAAACATTAACAGTTTGTTAACTTGTGTCCTCCGTCCGTTAGTTTATGATGCCCGTTTTTATCTACAACCATTACAAAGTCAAGAAGTGTCTGGTTTTAAATGTGTTGAGATTTTAAAAGTTGTGTAGTGTGTTCCAGCATGAAGAATACCAATTAGCTTTGATCCTGATTTGAGCGTTGACTCGCAGGGCTGTGTACCTGGTAAGACACCGTGGGACACGGCAGCGGTTTGCCATGAAGAAGATCAACCGGCAGAACTTGATCCTGAGGAACCAGATCCAGCAGGTGTTTGTGGAGCGAGACATTCTGACGTTTGCAGAGAACCCTTTTGTGGTCAGCATGTTCTGTTCCTTTGAGACAAGACGGCACCTCTGCATGGTCATGGAGTATGTGGAGGGTGAGTCAGAAGAGTGATGCATTGTTTTTCTTGGTCTAATCTTATGACACACACACACATGTACTATCTGAGTCTGCAGCTGTAATGTTTTATTATCAAATTATCTTTGCAGGTGGAGACTGTGCAAATCTGCTGAAGAATATGGGTCCCTTGCCGGTGGACATGACCAGAATGTACTTTGCAGAGACAGTTCTAGCACTAGAGTATCTTCATAATTATGGCATCGTGCACAGAGATCTCAAACCTGACAAGTAAGCGCTGCTCTGATGAAATCCTGCAGTTACGCATGACTCCACATCCTGCGAATATTGCATTCACACTGTTTGTTTCTTGTCTTCAGCCTACTCATTACATCAATGGGGCACATTAAACTGACTGACTTTGGTTTGTCTAAAATCGGTTTAATGAACATGACCACAAACCTGTATGAGGAGCACATGGAGAAAGACACACGAGAGTTCATTGATAAACAGGTCAGTCTACACATACATGCAGTTTTTAAGTGTTCACATTAAAACATTTTTTTGAGTAATTTCTATCCTAAATGTTTTTCTTTCTTCCGTAAAACAAAACTTCCATTCAGCAAAATGTCCAAGCAGCGCCTATCCATGCAACTAGGGCTGGGCGATAGAGCGATAATTATCACAATATAATTTTCCTTGATAAAACGATAACAAGAGATAAATGTTTGATATAATGTTTGTGCCAAAAGCGGAACAAAACAGCGCTACTCATTTGAACCACGTCACACAGACCAATTATCCACAGCTCAAAGTTCGAATGGCAGCGCAGTGCAAATTTACTAGAGCAGATGCGTTTTCTTGCTGATTGGTCTCGATCACGCAACCACTAAACAGTGCTATGAGATCCAATGAGAAGCACAAATTTCTCTAGCTTAAAGCCTGATGAAACAGCACTGACAAACAGGAGAAACACTGCCCAACGTTACAGTCAGAAGGCTTTTCACTCTACAAATCTAACACTAACTGCACCATGGTATTGCGGCAGAAATGTGGGATATTCATATCTTATTTTATTAGATTATTAATGTAGACATGTACTGATATATTAAAGGTGTAATGTAATATAATTACAGTATTACAGTAATAATAATAATACGCTGTTTGTTAATTGGCCAGAGGAGAACTGGCACCCTGACTGAGCCTGGTTTCTCCCAGGGTTTATTTTTCTCCATTATGCCACCTGATGGGGTTTTGGTTCCTTGCCACTGTCGCCTTTGGCTTGGCTTGCTCAGTTGGGGACAGATTTTCAACTAAATAGCCAAATTAATCTAATTAGTAAACTAAATGAACTATATAAACTAAATTACTGATCTGCTCATATTGTCGCTATATGACATTTGAAATGAGCTAGATGACATCACCGTTTTCTCTGGAGTGGTTGTACGGCCAAATCAAATTCTGTTGCATTATTTTTCCACTGTGAAACTGCTTTGAAACAATCTGCATTGTAAAAAGCACTATATAAATAAAGTTGACTTGAGTTGACTTTAGCATTTAGGCTACCATATAAACCATATAGTTACATTTTGCCAACAGCTACTGCCAAATGTGCATTTCTAAGAGACGTAACGTGATATTATTGTTGCAGCCTGCACTGCATACTGCTGAAGATTTTTGTCATCAAAGTCAGGCAAACCTGTTTCATGATTTAAAACAAAATCACCTGTTAGAGAATGCAGAAACGAAAAAAAAAAATGTCTATTAAGATATTTATGTTATGAAAAAATGACTGGAAAATTTTAAAGAAATTCAAAAATGTGACGTGTTTGTCAATTTCTGACAATAAAGAGTAGTTTAAAACAATTAATGGTCTGGTTTCTTCAACTTTCACTTAAGAGCAAATTTTTGAAATGCTTTTAAACTTGAAAGAAATAAAGATTTGGCAATAATCAAGATAATTATCGATATAGACTGATATGAAACATTTTATTGTGATAATTCTTTTGGCCATATTGCCCAGACCTACATGCAGCAATTTATTTTACTTTAATTTGCTGCCAAGTTGATAAAGGGAAAAAAGGGGAAATTACTAGCCATTATTCACTAATTCTGTATCTATTGCTGTATCGCTCTCTCAAATTTAAATTGTGGTCACATACATTCAAATTTGCAGTGTTCTGATCGCTCACAAGATGCAACAATCTTTCATGCCATGTTTAAATATAAAATGAGATTTCCAGGTTATGGCGATGAAGACAATTTTGAGTGAATAATAAACTTAAATTAATGACGTTTTTCCACACCAACTATTCAATAACTTCAGAAGACTTGAAACATAGCCCATGAGTCATTTGGATTACTTTTATGGTATTTTTTTACTGTTGTGGTACCGGTGAAAATGACTACTTTTGTTTCATGATAAAGGGTTGCTTAGACATGTTTCCTTTTCCAAACTCCTTTTGTGTTTCACAGCAGAAAGAATGGATGACAACGTTTTGTTGTTTTCTAGGTCTGTGGCACTCCAGAGTACATTGCACCAGAGGTGATCCTGAGGCAAGGTTATGGGAAACCTGTGGATTGGTGGGCCATGGGCATTATCCTGTATGAGTTCCTGGTGGGTTGTGTGCCGTTCTTTGGAGACACACCAGAAGAGCTCTTTGGCCAGGTGGTCAGTGGTAAGGATGAATCCCTAACCCTGAGTATTAAATTATGATTGATATGATTTCTGCCTTTTGGATGATTAAACAAGTGGGAAAATATCCTATTTGCCTACGTTGCAGAAGGGCCTTATCTAGGGATCAGAATATCATAAGTTTGGGGTGGGCACTTTTGACTTGGGGCAGTACGTAACTTAACTTCCTCACGATGCTCTAGTTCATGTTATATGTGTGTCTGTATCCCTGTCACTACATAGATGAAATTGAATGGCCAGAGGGTGATGATGCATTACCTGCTGAGTCTCAAGACCTAATCACAAAACTGCTGAGACAAAGTCCCTTGGAGCGCTTGGGGACAGGTTGGTGTTTTGCCTGTTTAGCCCTGAAAAGGCCTGTTTATCAGTGTTATTTTAATATTATTCTTATATTTTATTCTTATATTCTTGTATTTTATTAATATTTTAAAATTTCTATTATTTTTATTTGAATTCTTGTTTAATTTTTAAGTTTTGGTTATTTTGTTCATTGCTTTTGCAATAAAAATGTTTTTAAAACAAAATACTTCTATTTAGCTTTATATTTTTTTGTTTTAGTATTAATTCAACTTATAATTAAATAAAGCAAGAAATGTAATGAAACTAAATGAAATGAATTTGAGTTTCTTTATTAAATGTTTTTATTTTATTTTAGCTTTATTTAACATAGTTTTAGTTAACAATAACAACACTGCTGTTAATAAACTGAAAAAGCTTTCATAATGTAGCCAGCATTGACTCATGTGTGGTATAACCTACAGGAGGGGCAGCAGAGGTCAAACATCACTTCTTCTTCCATGGTCTGGACTGGAGTGGACTGCTAAGGCAGAAAGCAGAGTTCATTCCACAGCTTGAAACTGAAGATGACACAAGCTACTTCGACAGTAGGTGGCTCCCTTGCTCTTTGTGGCATCTGCTGAATCATAAATACATTGTGCATGTAACTGAACTTTCTGTTCACCTGCTGTCCAGCACGCACGGACCGTTACCAACACTCTGAGGAGGATGATGAGACAAACGATGATGAATCTTATCAGGAGATCAAGTTCTCTTCCTGCTCGCATCGCTTCAGCAAGGTGAAATAGCTAAATGCGCACAACTTTATCTTCTAGTGATGCCTGTCATTCATTTTACACATTAAGAAGCAGATTATAACTTGTTTTGTCACGTGAATCAGGTGTACAGTAGCTCCGAGCAGCTGGCTTCTCCATCTAACTTGAGCCTGTCCTCCTCTGACCGGAGCTGCAGTGAGGAGAAGGAGGACCGGTGGGATGGTCATTCAGTGCTGTCTCCGGTAGAAACCCCCAGACAGCTTGCAAGTAGCGACAGGAAGCTGGATGCCCACAGGTGGAGGTGAGCACAAGCCTGTGTAATAGCTAACACACAACATACTATTTCTGCAGTGTATTGTTTGTATGTTGCAGACATATTGGGTATGCATAGAGTTCCTGAATGAGCTTGCAATAAATAGGGAATACTATAATGCTAACAATGCAATGTGCTCTACTTCAGGTTAATTTATCTCAATGGAATTAGAAGATCAAATAATTATAACTACAAATTTGAATGTCTGTTTCAAAATTGCAAAAAAGTTTGAATCTACAAATTGAAAACTGAACTTCACATGCAAGATTTTTTGTTAATTAAAATAAAACAAATATTAGATGGAAAAACTGAACAAAAAGTGTGACATTTGACAACTAACTGAAATAACATTAAGATGAGGTATTACAATAACTAACTGAAATAAAACTAAAACTGAAATATATATTTTAAGTAAATATAATATTAAAAATATAAATTAATAGAAATGTCAACCAAAGTAACAAAAATTACTAAAAATTAAACAGATTACTGGGAATACTGAAAATATAAAAACTTAAAAGATAATATACTGCTATCTGAAATGTGATATGCATTTTTTTATTTTTTTTACAAGCAATAATAATGTGTCCAAAGGATTAAGTGAATTGCTCATATTTTTTTTTTACGTATTTCTAGGTATTCATTTTATAATGTAATTTTTAGAATCCTGTTTAGTTGCTCAAAATCAAACTTTGTTATATCTCTTCTCTCTCAGTCCAAGGCCGAGAGCATCATCCAGTTCATCTCAGCCTGACAGGGGCAGTAGTCCTCTTATTTTAAACAGCACTCAGAGCCTGGAAGCCATGCCACACTTTGCCTTTCCTGAGGATGAGGGTAACAATTTTTAATTTATGTTTTAATCTAACATTAGGGTTAATTTAAAGGGTGGCTTGTGAATTGGTCAGTCTGTAAATGCTCCATCTCAATTTTCAGTTATTGTATATTTGTTTCCTTTTAGAAGGCCTTGTCTCAAATCTCCAGCGAATTCGTCTGCGCAGCAATTCCACTGGAACAAGACCTAGTAATCGCAGGGACCACAAGGGTCCACGTCGCCTCGGTCTCCAGCAGGAGACCCCCGAGAAGCTACGATCACCATTTACATGCAAAGTCCCCAAGTCTGCATCCGTGTCTGGCCTTTCCCTCATCGTCACAGCAGGTACAGGGAGCATAGATGTGTTCATGTAGATGATGTACCATCATGTGATACCATCACATTGAAGGCAACTGAAATTCATGTGACTAAAACAATAAACAAGTGAAGCAGGTGGTTTCAAGAGAACAATGAACAGTTGAGAGGAACAGAGAGCTTATTGACGAAGATAAAAGCGAAACATTACTTGACATAAACAAACTGCGTGTTAGATATTTAGTACAATAATGTGGAAATTGCTGATATCATGAGGTGTTTAATTTATATATGATCCTTTATCTGCATAGATGATATCCCTGGTGGACTCCAGACAAGCCCCATGTCTTCACACTCCCTCTCATCCAACCCTTCATCTCGGGACTCTTCCCCCAACCGAGACCTCTCTCTCAGCGCAAGCAGTCTTCGTCCTCCTGTGGTCATCCACAGCTCTGGGAGGAAGTACGGCTTTGCACTCCGTGCCATTCGGGTCTACATGGGCGACACGGATGTCTACACAGTGCACCACATGGTCTGGGTAGGTATTATGAATGCAGTGTGAATCATTCCATTTGATTCTGTTAACAACTAGTGATGCACCAAATTTTGGCAACCAAAAATATAAACTGCAAATTAATTTTAAATTTGGGAGGGCCAAAATCATTGACCAGAAATGTTTAACCAGTGCTTCTCCAATGGGGCATTTTGCTGTGACGGTGTCTATTTTGTTCACACAACGTGGATAACCTACAACAATTAAAATGAGCGGCATGGACGGTAGGGCTGGGTCAACAATATCCATTTGCCTTTTTTAATCTTAATTTTGTAGTGCCTACCTTCCATGCAGTAATCGCAGTAAGTGTGATGCTCTTTAATGTGGTGCGATAGAGCGCTGTATCTGTCTGTTCAGGTGGCAGGTGAACTGATCATCTCTTCTTTTCGAATAGTTATAGCACAAAATAAATATAAATAAACATCAGAAGGTATATTAAAGGAAACCGTGTGCACGTATGCAGCAAGTACAGAAATCCTGCGTGTATATTAGATATATATATTAATGTGAGAGCAGTGTAATATACAGTACCTACTGCTATATATGCTGTTAATATGAATCAAACAACAAAAGATAAACAGAAATTCACTCACTGCTCTTGATAGATTAAACTTTAGTAGCTTTATTAAGAACACATTTCTTTCTTAAATGCTGCTGTTAAATGCTCCTTACCCATATCCCACCTCAATAACAGAAAAAAGTGTTTTGCTATATAATTAAAACTCAATTAGTACAACGTACTTATTTTTTATGTACATAGTAGTTAAGGACACCTAATATAAAGTGTGAGGTAAAGTAAAGTTTCAGTAAAAAAACAAACATTTTGGTGCATCACTGTGGTTAACCATATTGAGATTTTATTGGTTTGACCCATTTAAATGTGCTTTTATATGTGACCGTTTATCTAGAGTGTTGAAGATGGCAGCCCTGCTCACGAGGCTGGACTGAGGGCTGGTGACCTCATCACTCATGTGAATGGAGAGTGTATCCAGGGTCTGGTGCACACGGAAGTGGTGGAGCTTCTGCTGAAGGTGAGATTCTCAAATTGATCTGGAATTGAAGGCCCATATGCTTTTGAAAAAAGGATGGGAATAGATTCTTGAGTTCTTGATTTTCTCCTTGTAGAGTGGCAGTAAAGTGACACTGCAGACGACTCCACTAGAAAATACATCCATTAAAACTGGTCCCGCAAGAAAGACCAGCTCAAAGGGGAAAATGGCACGACGCAGTAAAAAGAGCAAAAGGAAAGAGGGTCAAGACAGGTTGGAAAGATGTTTTGTACTGTCTTCTGGAACATTTTAAACCTGTTACAACCCATTGGAACCTAAAATCAAATTTAAACCCAACTTTTATGTCATAACTTTTCTAGCAAACGGCGTAACCTTTTGAAGAAGCTGCCCAAACACAGTCCGGGTATTCAGAACAGTCGCAGTTTCTCAGCAGGGTTTCAGCACTCTCCTAACGACAGCCTGTCTGACTCTCCAACGCCGAGCCTGTCTCCTGGGCCCAACACCCCATGCAGAAGCCCAGCTCCGGACCTGTCATGTGGTATGACTCAGTCTGTCTCTCTGTCAGATACAGCCTTTATATGCTACGGCTTGTAATTAGTTACGCTGCATTCAAGGAATCAAGTTCTTGAAAAAATTAGTTTGGCATGATTTTTTATTTTATTTTTATGATTTTTTTTTTTGAGAGAGAGAGAAACTGCTTCACTGCTCGTTTCTATTTGAAAGCAGACTTTCGCCTGCTCACTGATGATATAGAGAGCACCCCTGCAGACCCAAATGACTGTGACAAAGCTTATAAGTCTCTTAAAAATATAAAATAATTTGACCTTTATTATGATAAGGCAAGATTAATTCAGGTTGTAAAATGTCATGTGGTGTGACTGCCCAAAAATCAAAAAATATTTGTATACTGTTTTGTACAGCTTAAGAAAGAAAACAAGAAATTAATGCTTTTAGTCAGCAAGGACATTTAATTGATTAAAAGTGACTGTACAGACATTTTATAATTTTCTAATAATAATAATGTTATTTTTTAAAGAAATTTTTAAGAAATGTTTCTTGAGCACTAAATCAGAAGAATGGTTTCTGAAAGATCATGTGACACTGAAGACTGCTGAAAATTCAGCTTTGCCATCACTAAAATAAATTACAATTAAAATATTCAAAGTAATATAATTTTAACTTACTTTTTTTAATCAAATAAATGCAGCCTTGGTTGGCATTAGAGACAAAAACATCTTACAGACCCCAAACTTTTGAAAGATAGTGCAGGCTATATTTAAAATGTATTAGATTTTTCCACTGTTGGGAAGTTTATTGGTGGAGCATTAGAGCACCAAACTGTAAATTGTCTTTACATTCATCTACTGATAAATAAAAAATAAAGAATAACTTTATCATTGACATTTTTCAAGTGTTATGTGATTGATTGCCATTGCTTGTACTCTCTCCACAGATTCAAACTCTCCACAGAGTTCCTCACCCTGCTCAAGCTCTCCAAATTCACCCATCCCTCAGAGTCGACCAAGTTCTCTTCACGTTTTGGGATCCAAGATTGGCCTTCGCTATAGCAAAGCAGGCCGCTGCAAGTCCAACAACAGTATTCCCCCCTCTCCCCTCGCCTGCAATCCCTCCTCACAGCCTCTGTCTCCGCAGTGTTCTCCCTCCACCCTCGCTGGAGTTCCTAAAAGCCTCCACTCTTTTCATAATAAGATGATGTCCCCACCGACCATCGTGAGACAAACGGTGTGTCCCCGCAGTGCAGAATCCCCACGTTCGCCACTGCTGAAAAGGGTTCAGTCATCTGAGAGGCTCTCTGGAGCCCAACACGGAGACAAAAAGGCCTTCTCCACTCGAAGACACACTGTGGAGGTTTCTCAGTGTGAGGCTGAGGGATTTGAGTCACAAGCTAGTGACATTGCCTCAGGTTTTGTGTGTGTTGGTGACCATGCTAGACAAGGGTTGTATCTGGCTGGTCAACGAGTGAGGGACTCCGGCGGTGTGGTTATGAGGAAGCTAAACCTGTCTGAAAGACGAGATTCATTTAAAAAGCAGGAAGCCGTTCAAGAGGTCAGCTTTGATGACTCTGATGACAAGGAGGTCGCAACATCTACACCAGTGCCATCTCATCCACGTTTCAAAGTGGCATGGATCAGCTCAACGCAGGCTGGGGGAAGCTCAGAGGCTTCAGACAGGAAGATCGATGAGCTTGGATCCAAGCTAAAAGAACAGAAGAAACAAGAGGATGGGTGTTAGCCATAGATATGTCCAGAAAACTGTGAGACTCCGATGTACGGGTGCTTCCATGATCATTTGAAACATACTCCGAGAAAAGACAGGGGTTCGAAGTCTTTGTTTAGTATCATTTATTCATAAGTTAGAAGTCATTCACCTGCCAAACTGTTTAAAGGGATAGGTCACCCAAAATTTAAAATTCTGTCATCATTTAATTGCCCTCATGTTGTTCCAAGCCTGTATGATTTCCTTTGTTCTCTGGGACATTAAAGAAGATCTCTGTAAAATGGTCTCGGTGTTGGTTTGGACCCCACTGACTTCCAAAATCTGTTGAAACTTTCTTGAAACTAAATATTTGTGTTCCACTGAAGAAAGTCATACAGGTTTGGGACACCATGAGGGTGAGTAAATGACAGAATTTTCGTTTTTGAGTGGACTATACCATAAAATTAGTTTTACTAGGTAGCACAGTGTAGATTTTGAATGATTTTATTTATTACATTTTCTTTTATACGAGACAGAAATAGAAAAATCATACAGTAGGATCGCTTTCTGAGAATTTGCACATGTGGTCCTGCTGAGGTTCAATTTACTGGGTTTTTTCATTCTCACATCTCATAAATATAGAGTCTAAATGGTTAACCAAATTTTGTCAAACTTGGATGTACAAGAAATTAATCTTGTTCTGTCAGTCGTATTCCAGCACCTAAATAATGAATTTTAAGAAGCCATTCAGCCAGTGTTGGCATTGTAGTGTATCATGTTTACCTGAGCATACTTGTACTCTTTCCTGGGAAAGAACAAATTGAAACAAAATATCTGTGTTCCACTGAAGAAAGTCATACAGGTTGTGTCCCCAAAAACTAATACTAATTTGGTGATAACTTTTTATTTATAATATTTTTGATCCGGTATGTGGTGTAGCAGTGTTGTACAACTGAAAACCTTTGACCTATGTAACCCTTAACAAATAGTAGTTTTCTGTCTCAGTGTTTTGTAGTCTGACTTGTAGAAATGTCTTTTCTCTTGAATTCACACTACAGCCATATGGCTTTGTTTTTGTGACTTCCCTATATAAATGCCATGGTTTTAATCTGCCTGATAGCCTTCTGCAGTGTTATCATCTGCCTATGCTTGGAAAGAAATGGCAGAAATCATTGTTACTTGTAACATGAGCTTTCTGTGGAATGGTTTTCTTAAATTGATTGCTTCCTGATTCTTCAATCAGAACTATAGAGACAGAAGACGAAGTTCAGTTTCTTGTGAATTATAACTTGCACTCCCAGTCTGACTTGTCTTTCTCTTCTTCTGTAACTCAGATTAATGTGGCACTATTTCCTCGAGTTCACACTACCTTATTTTTTATTTTATGTTTTGTGTGGTACTGTTCTTTTTTTAAGTATTAGTTTTGTGCAGTCTTTTGTTATTTACATAACCTGATTTAGGACACAAAAAGACCCTAGACTCTCAACTAAATCCACTCACCCTCAACTGCATTTGTAAAGTTTGAATTTAACAGCGATTAAATGTGTACATAATTGCTGATAATCGTATTTCAGTTGTTTCATTGTTTTTCCTGTTGTGACTGTGAATGGGTTTTCTACTTAAGCATAGGCCTAGATATACCAAGGCTTGTGGTATATCTATTGCCTCCAAGATTGATCAAAATACACTACTGTTCAAAAGGTTTTGAAAGAAGTTCCTTATGCTCACCAAGCTGCACTTGATCAAAAATAAAGCAAGTAGTTATCTTGTGAAATACTAAAATTTAAGTAATTCTAATAAAAATATATGTTTACAATTATTTTCAGGATTCTTTGATGAATAGAGTTAAAAGTTAGAGTTAAATACTTTGTCAATTTAATGCATCCTTGCTAAATAAAATTTAGTTACTGTCCCCCAAACTTTTGAATGTTTGAATACATCTTGTATATTGCGGAGTTACATATCAGAATGTCTTTTATGCCATTGACCTGCTCCTTTTGACATTTTGAAATGTCTTAGCACTACTAAACGATAACAAATCTAGAGGCCACTTCAAATAGCGTAATTGGATGTGTTTTTTTTTTATTTTATTTTATTTAATCTCTAGTATATCTTTAAAAAAATGTATGAACGGGTTTTTAAACCTCCTTGCCTAACCACAGCAGGATGGCGCAATAGGGAGAGCAAGAATGAGGAATGCTTCATGTGTTAACCGAGATTGTCTCTTTCGGACGTTTTCGGCTAATTCCGCTATTTTCCGTCGCGCTTTCATTAGTTCTCACGCAGTCCTGCCCCGCTTCGTGCTGTGCTGGAAAATGGCAGTTCGGCAAGTTGAAAAGATTCGTGCGGAATGAAAAGGAAAAATGATATCAATCCTGTACTCTTCCGAGGGAGTGGATGGAAGTTAAAAACGCTAGTCCAGCCGAGTGTTAAGATCGCACATTAACTCGCAGGCGCGAAAGAAAACCTTCAAAGGCTTTGCGACGACTTGCCACGGGTAAGTTTTCCCAAGTTTTGCACATTGCGTTACTGTAGTCTACTAAACTGGATGGCTAGCTAGCAGTTTCCAAATGTGGGAAAATGGTGGAAAAGACACGAAGTGTGCTTCTTCAACATATTATATGTGGAGTGTCTGCTTCTAACGACAAGTCAACCTTTTATTTCTTTGCAAAATTTCGGAAAATCCGGATTCAGTGGGCGACAGAAATGTGCAAACCGATATGCGTTAGGTTTGCATGATGCACAGCATGTTCGCCTCGTCTGATCAAGGCAGCAGATGCAGTTAACATTAACAGCCTGCAAGAGCTTCAGCGCGTGACAATGACTGAGCCTTCATAGCAATTTCAGAAGTATTAATGCCACAAACTGAAGTTTTATATCAAATTTAGACGGTCCTGAATTTGAAGCGTCCATTTTTTTAGACCGTGCTTATATTCGACGCCTATTTTCCACAATGTACATCAGTTAGTTCGAGCTAATGGTAGTAGTGTATCTTTTTTTTCTTCTTTTTATTTGTAAATGCACATTTTTCACAGTTCGTCTCGGAGCGACTTTCTCTCAGGATTGTGCCAAGAGTGAGATATAAAAACCCGGAGTGGAGCTGTAGCCGAGAGGATACGTCTCTGCCGCTCCGTTCCACTGGATTGAAGTCTGTGCGTCGCGTCACACGTTACGATTCTGGCCACGATTCGTTCGTCTGAGACAAATTTTGCGAATCCTAACCGCTCCTAGGTTAAAATCTGTAGTCTTTGATAGCTAGTTTGACATGTTCGCCGATTAATGACCATTGCAATCAACTTTGGCCATCAAGTTTTGGGGCACAGTCCTGCAATGTGGCTTCCCCTATAGTTAAAAAAATAGAAATTAGTGCGACAACAACAAACCACCTCTTTCTCCACACCCACATATTTTTCTCTTTTTTTAAGACGAGATCAAAATTAACGCTAGAGAGTAGAAATTGTTTTTCTTTGCTAGTAGGGAAGTGACGTTGGGGAAACTCTCCCACCGGTTAATTGACGTGTGACAACATTACCAGGTAATTATTTCACCGGGTTCGGGACGTTGGAGTTTTGACCTCTTTTGCACCTCACTTTTGAGCGTGAAGCTCAACTTCCATAGGAATGAACTGAAAATGCCTGTGTGGGCGTTCAGGGGCAGCAATTGCTTGATTGGTGGCTAGGGTTGGGTACCGAAACCATATTGGCACCGGTACTTTTCTAAACGGTATGTACCGGACCGAATCAGAACGCACATTTCAATGGCTCATTTCGGTGCCACTTAAATTCAAACATGCTTTCGTGCTTTGGCTGGCGCAGAGCCAGAGACAGACGCGCTCAGCGCTCTCTCATATCACAACTATTCAGTGTTTCAACCACATCATGTTTATTTTAGGTTTCAGACATGTAAATGCTGTAAAAAGTACTAGGAAAAAATACACACTGATGTCTATGGAAGCGGCAAAAACAATCATTTCAGACAGTTAAGATAACTTGACTACGTGTTTTGTTTACATCTGATACACATTATATAGTGACTATATACTTTACTCTATTCTTCCTTCAGTTCATCAGCAGTCACTTACTGTCATGTATTTTTCGTGAGACGAAGATAAATTTATGTGATGTGATGAACTAACGTGGCGACGCCCATCGCGCAGTATAGATCAACTAACACACATTTACTCACAAATATTTGAAATTGAGAATATCAGATAGTTCATGACATAGTTAGCTAGTTTGTGAATATTTTCACAAAAAAAAAAAAACGAAATAAACCCTATACAGCTGAGCTGTCATACAGCGCTGTTGCGGCTGCTGTGTGTCATGTGAGAAGCATGACACGTCTTCATGGAAACAATAAGGCTATGCGTTCTACAATATTCAACCAGAGAATATGGTCATGTTTCTGCAAAATACAGGTGAAGCTTGAGACTGGTTTGTAGCAGACTAAGAATACAGACTACTGCTGTTATTACTGTATAACTGTTATTTAGAGTTAAATTAGGCCTGTTGTAGTTGGGTTTGGTGGCTTTAGTTTTACTGTGAATTTGTTAAGTAAATTGTTTTTGTATTTAATTATATATTTATATATTTAAGTATACTTTAAACGTGTAATACATTGTTCAATTTAAATAATTAAATAAAAAGCCATTCTTTAATCTCATCCACCTCATTTTGTGGTTTTTTAAAAAGTATTGGTTCAGGCACCGTTTAGGCACTGGTATCGTTTTAAAAGTATCGGTATCGGAAAAAAAAAAACGATACCCAACCCTAATGGTGGGTTCTTTATTATTTTATAATGAAAAACACAACTTACCCTTTGTAGGTTCCCTATTAGCCCTGGGTTTAAATAACCCAGTGCTAAAAAATATTGCCAAATCGGATGCTTTTACATTTCACTTTGAAACCAAATCTTCTGCAATCGTCTTGTCAGTCATCTAGTGACTCTTGTCTCGTGATAAATGAAATCTGACTCCTGCTACTAATCTGTGCTGCGACTCTTGTTTGGCTCATGCTGCATTGAGCAGACACGTTCAGTTTTTAATTGTAGTGTCTGTTCTCTAACTGAACACTTTTTTATTACTATAAAAAAAAATCAAAACAACTGTGGAGGCGGTTCTGCGGTGGGCAAGTGATGTAACCGGTGTTGCGGGCTGAACACTGTGTAACAACGACTATCGCAGCAAGCCTGTTTTCTAGCCATCATTTTAATGCAGTTCACAGTCACTGAACATGTCATGGATTGATGTAAAACTCTGGAGGAGTCTTCTTGTGTGCGTCCCTTTTTAACATCATGTCTTGACTACAGTCCTACAGTGTGGCATGGCTTACAGCTGGGATCATGTTCGTACAATCGGACAAGCAACGGTGGTAAAGGACTATTGTAAATCGTACATTGTGCACCTGGCAGTTTCTTGTGGTAAATTTTTGGTTAAAATGGTACATTTGGATAAACTGGTACATGGTTAAACTGGTACATTCGGCATTAAATTAAAATTCACCCTATCTTTTTGTAAATGCATGTTGTAGATCTAAAGGTGAGGTTCATATTTACATTAGTATGGTAAAATTCTGCTACAAAATGAAGTCATTCAGAAGGAATACACACAATCTGGAATTTTGAGCAAGGCTAAACATTTTAAATCAGATTCAAGAAAATTTGAACGCACATATTTGCCACGTTACCAATGTAAAGCTGCGTAGGTAGCAAGTGTGTAAGTGATGCTTCATACATTGCTACGCTATTGATAATGGACAATGGACCAATCTTCTTTGTGAATGATTCATCCATGTATATAGTTATTTTTTTATTTTTTGAAGGTGTAATCAAAGTCTCAACTTGATGATCTGGAGAAGACAACAGCCTTCTCTAGTCTGTCTAGTCTAGGCTACGCTTAATTATTTAGTCTGCTTAAATCCTGTCCCTCCACAAATGACAGCAAAGCTTGCATTAATTTTTGAGCACAATGGCCACATGGATAGAACCAAGTCACACACTACTTTTTTTTGTTGTTTCAATAATCTGTTGCGCTCAGATAAATGTCACAAATACTTCGCTACTTTTGTTTCATTGTGACTTTTAGGTTACTCTTCTAAATAATAGGGCTGGTCCGAATATAATTTTTTTTTTTTTGCTTCGAAGCTTCAGTAGTAATAAACACAGAATATTTGAAGCTTCGGAGGGAGGGGGCTGAACAAATTCTAGAAGGAATATATAAAGGCAGGAATTCAAATTCAAATAAAGGCAGGAATCTCGAGAAGCCGCACGCATCACGTGGGCAGGGCTTATATTCTCAGAGAATGAGAATAATAATAGGCTAATGAACTCACCATTCAAGCAACCCGCCCCCGAATTGGCGCTTATTCTAAACCGAAAGTAAAATGGTCACACCCACGCTGTCATTCATGGCCGCACAGTGCGCACCACTGTAATGTGACGGTGACGGAAGGTTTCTCACCGTCCTATCCCTAACGGGTAAAAAGGCTGATACATTTTGATTCTATTATTCTATATTCCACAATGTCAAACAACGCAGCTTAACCCAAAATACAAGCTTAGGCATGTGCTTCTTCCATATAAACATGTAGTTCAGTTGTGCGCTATAGACAGGGAATACTCGGTAGCAGGGAACACTTAGGCTAAGAAGAAGCAAATATGTTTACTAAGTATAGCAAGGTTGGGTTTCTATTCATCTGTCCATCCTATTAAAATGGCTAGGCTATAAGATAATTGTAAAAAAAGAGTATTGTATTTCGCCAGATTTACAGATTCAAGCACCTATTCAAGAATGAGAACCTTTTCGAGGGGGGTGGCAGGTGTGTGAAAAAACAACAACGAATGTTCGAATCCCAAAATTGAAAATCGAATACCAACCCACCAAACGAATATTCAAATATTCTGGTCCAGCCCTACTAAATAACTTCAAATATCGTCAAATATCCTTAAAATACTAAAAATACTAAAAACATTTCTACATATTGTTCAATGCAAATTAAAATTATAGGTGTACTTAATACTTAATATCAGTGCAACAATAAGAAGTATGAGGTAGCAATTAACACTCCTCTCATCCGTCCCAAACTTACACCATCGGTTGAGCCAATGTTACTGCGTCGGGCTGGTCAGGATGCTCACACAAACTGAGCAAGGTTTTGAAAGCACCACAGTGTTTACACAATTTTTGTAGAAAACTTACTTCGAGTTGACTGCACATTAACATTATAAAGTATTGTAAAATACAGTACAGTTTTAATTAGCAACATTGTCCTTATTTGACCCATGGCATTGCATGCGAAATATCCAGAGAGTATGTTCTGCATGCCGTTCCTTTAGTCCTGCACTCTCCAAGCTTTAAAAGGACATATTGTTTGGAGAACACTCTCTGTCACCAGACTCATGGGCATTAGTCAAGGTACTTCGGCCAATGAAACGAAAGGAAAAAAATAGTGCATAAGCTTTCCATGCCCAGACAATCTCATCGTTTTCCTTCTCGACACACATTTGCAAAATACTGTGACTGTCCTAATTTCTATATCTTGCATGCGTCCCATGGATAGATTAAACTCCTACCTCGGTAGCCTGAGGCTGAAGACATGCACAGCACAATAGAGAGTCCTGTTCCTGTTTTCTCATTTGAGCTCCAAACAGAATCCAGCCCTCTGCGTTTTCCTTGCGTTTTAAGAATCCAACCGATCCTAATAATAGTCCTGATTAGCCAACCCTCATTCAACATTTTATTTTTATTTTGCATTGCTTGTCTCTCATTCAAAATACACAAAACCCTGTCATACAGGCTCAAACATATTCCTATAAATGGTAAAAAAGTTATCCAATGCAGAAAAGCAGTATAGTTTAAGAGTTTTGGGGTTTGATCACTGCCTAGATACATTTTCTAATATTAGAACGTTTGCTTGATTTGCCCCAGCTTCTCTGGTGATTCTTGAGCACATGGCCATATGCTGCCCAATAGGAATCCAGGATTACCTTTTCCCTTCTGTAGCAACAGTGAGTTTCCTGGCTCAATTCATTAATTATTTTGTGCTCTGCCTTGGTCACAGTGTTTTGCAAACTGCTCTTCTCTGACTGAATAAAAGGGGAGGAAAGGATGCGTACGAATCAGTCAGCCGCCGTCCTGCAGTTGAAGCCGTGTGCTTGACTGTAAAGATGAAGATTTCTCTCAGCAGAACTTTTAGTTTCAGAACTCGGTCTCAGAATGGACCTCTTCTCTTTTACTGAATGAACTTCTTCCTACAGCAGCAGTAGCATTACACAAAGTACATCAGTTATTATGATGAAAAGGCGGAAAGGGGGATGACGTATTTCGGAGGGGGTGTTTCGGTGGTGTGAGGATTGCGGGCTGTGGTTGGGTATGTCAGTGCCACGTGTCTGCGCTTGCACCTCTCTTCTCTACACAGAGGATGTCGGACTGAGACCTTAGTGCGCCTGGTCAAAGTGGGGTGAGTGTTGCCCTGTGATGCCTGCAAACACTTTGACGTTGTTTAATCGATTGCAATCCTTTCACAGGTTTGGCAAACCTTTTAATGTGTCTCTTTCTTCGTATATGAGCATAAACCCCTGGTTCAAAGGTGCGCATGCGCATGAAAAAAATGTTTTGCTGTTCCGTCAAATAAGTGATGCATATTGCAAAAAAGCTTTAACAAAATCAACTATGCACTGTAATACTTGTGACTCCTATGGACTTCATATTGGATGAATTTGAAACTTGAGTGACCAGCATTTATCTATTTCCACAAACACCATCCCTCAACTGGGACAAATTCTTGACAGACAGTTATCTTTTTGACTATTTGCTGAAATTAAAATATTTGGTTAAAGGCTGTGCTGTGAAATTATGGGTGCTGATATTTCTAGCTTACATTTGTTAAAGGTAAGTAGAGTCACTTGTTTCTTGGCTTAGTTTGCTTTTAGATTATGGTGTTCAAAAATGAATCTGGTTGTACAGAATGACTTAATGTGTCCATCGTATGACGCATGTATGAGGTGCATCACGGTTAGTGCATTTATACTGTATGCACATTAAAAGTCTGATTACGGTCAATTGTTACAACAGAATGTAAACGCTTTAGTTCAACCAGTCTGTTTTTTGTGAAGTCTGACTAACAGACCAAGATAATGCAATTAGAGCATGTATAATCGGACTACAGTTGGCCTTGATGTTGTGCACTTTCTCTGAAAGACAAAAGTGACGCAGAAAGTGTATTTAATCTTTGTAATACTTCATTACGCATTCTGCCATGTACAGTAGTGATCAAAAGTGATGTCCGAAGGGGATATTTGTTTCTTAATGGCCCAACCAGTTTGATTAAAACATCAAAATATGAGGAAAATATATTTCTTAAATATGAGGGACCAACAAAACGCTAAACTTGGTATTATCTCACAAAATTATTTGGCAAAAAACTACAGCTGCAAATTTATTTTACCATGCAAAAAATGCACAGGAATAAGCACACATTGACTACAATATCATTTTTAATATTGCTTTGGTTCTCTCTTGTTTTTGCATGTGTTCCAAAATGCACAATTTCCCATGTTTTATTGCGTTATCATACATATAACAATTGCACAGCTATGCAATATGCTTAGAAAATATTTATATAATATTTTATAATATTTGAATATAGGTTGAAGATGTAAACTTTCCTAGGCTGCACATCACTTTTGGCCGCTACTGTATACATACAAAAGCTTATGGTAGCTCGTTTATAACTGTGCATGTGCACGTATTAAGTTGTCCTATTTTGTTATTATTCTTTTATAAAGAAAGCCTCTGTGTGAGTATTTTGCTCTTAATATACTTCTGTCTTTTTTTTTTCTTACAGTCATCACGTTACACTGGGAGGATCACATCTTTAGAGGGAATGTTGAGCAACCTGCTATAAGACGACACCAGCTGATTTGGTGAAAGAAATCTGTAAAGAACTTCATTCTTTATTTCTTTTCCGGTGCCTGAAGGAGCATGCTGCATTCCCTCTGTTCCATCATTTGGTTGAACCGCGGGTTCAAGTTGAGAAAAGTGGCCTGTTCGGCCAACACCGGCCAGGTCTAAGCCGTTTCTACCGCGCATGCCTGCTTATGAGCACGGTTCAGTAGTGCTTAGCTTTCAACGAAACGTCCCACGGTACGACATCATTCGCACCCTCGCAAAGTTTCAAACCCCAGTCCGACACTCTTCTGCCAGGGGTGATTGTCATTTCATACTCTGAAAATGGCTGCCGATGGCTTCCAGTACAGGTCTCTGTACGCCTACTGTAAGGACTGGGAGGATGACATTGACCTTGAACCCGGCGATATCCTGACGGTCGACAAAGCGTCTCTTCTGTCACTGGGCATGAAAGAGGGAGATGAGCAGCACCCGGAATGCATCGGCTGGATCTTAGGGTTAAACGAGCGAACCAAACAGAGGGGAGACTTTCCGGGGACGTACGTGCAGTATGTGGGACCTGTGAAAATGTCAATGCCGTCCTGCCAGCCTCGTTCTCAGAGACCGCTTCCTGCTGTTCCCAGACCTGAGCCAACCTTGCAGGGTAAGACTGGCTGCTTTTTGTTTATTGGCTTTTACTCTGTTGACCAATGACTAACCTGCTTAATGTGTGCTAAAGAGCCGTCAAAACCTGTTTGGTTTTGGGAACTGACTGATATGCTTGTTAAATCCAACCTCAGATCTCTCATAATATATATTTGTGGACACCCCTCCCCCTTTTTTGTTGAAGGAAAATGTGGATTTGCTTTTGACAGCAGGCTTCTTCTACAACGAAATTAGTTAGGCATTGAATTATCAAAGATTTTGCTATTTTTTTCTAATCATCTACCTCTTTAAAGGTGATGGTTGATTGACCCTTTTTTACAAGATGTAAAATAAGTCTCTGATGTCCCCAGAGTGTGTATGTAGTTTTAGCTCAAAATACCCCACAGATAACTTTTTATAGCATGTTAAAATTGGCTTTTTGAGGGTCTTTAGCAGCTCTTATTACCTCATGCTGACAGGGAATGAAGCTGTTCAGCCTTTTATGTTCAAACCGGATGTTCCTGAATGATTAGTTAATGAATTTAATGTAGCTAATGTGGAGTTAACTATATACAAGTCATTGATTAGCATATTGTCATGGTAATCTCAACCCTTTTGTTGTGTGTTCCCGGGAGCAGGGTTTATGTAAATTTCAGGGTTAGTGATGTCACTAACCCGGGCGTAAGCTTGTGTAGTCCCTACCAGCTGTTTGTTGTAGTCCTTAAAAAGCCATTTCTGTAAAAGAAAATATCTCCCTTTGGCTCTCTGGGCCCAAGATTCTCATTTTTAATGAATATTTTGAGTATTTCGTTTTTTTTTTTTTTTTTTCTAAATCACTACGGCTGTCCCAATAGAAATCTATAACTGTTCCAAAAAAGTGTTATACGGCACCTCCGCTGGGAAGGAAATATATAGACTCACCGGACCTCTTTAATTGAATACCCCTGATATAGGCTACATAGATATGGCTATGCAAGACTATTGGGCAGTTTGAATTAATCAACTTTTCTTTGCATGACACACTGAAATTACAGTACAGAATGGCTCTTTCAGCAATATCCTGACCTGAACATTGTATAAGCATTAATTTTTCGTGCATCAATAAACAGAAGAATGGCTCTCTGGAGCCTATGTAAACGTCTTATTCTTTTGATTTTCCTGGCACAAACTTCCAAAGTCCTTCACGTAAATATCATTCTACAGGCTTAGGAAGTTGGGGCAGGTCACATTTTTTAAGTTTCGTTACAAGATGTGCACACATTGGCAAAGAAAAAAATCTAATAAAACACATGAACATTTTTACATATAATATACAGTTCATTTGCACAAACTGTCTTTGCTCCTGTATTTCTCTGGCACTTTCACCGAGCCCTCTATCCTCCGCCCTTTATGCCCTCAGGAAGCAGTAAATTATAGTATGTTTGGAGGCCTGGCAGTTCACCAGGCCAATCTGGAGAGTTATATGTATCAGGTAGGGCTTTCAGCTTCATCTGCACATTCCCACTCCATCAGGTGATTTTTGCTTCAATGTCTCCTTTGTGTCCCTTTTTTTGGACTGTTAAAAGTCAGCAGTGCACCCTAAAAAAAGTTGTCATATTCAATCTGTGATGCTCACTGACTAAAAAGAGAAAGTATGAGAAGTGTTGTATTACAGGACACCAGGATATGCACCATTTTAGCTGCTGCTTCTGAGTAATATCCACACCTTTTCACATTTTCAAGGCAACTGTGAGGAATTTAAAGTTTTGAGTATTTAAACATGTAAGAGGCAAGGAATGTGTCGAATTGTGAGTGATAATGATTTCTATTCTGTGGAAGTCTGCAGAACTTTCTGTTGTGTTCTACAGGCGCAGATTCCATGTAGGTAAAGTATGAACAGGGTCGTCATGATCGTGGAAAACATGAAAGAATCTATGAATCTTTAAAATTGTGATTTTCAGGCCTGAAAAGTTCAACACTAATTTGCTAGAAATCTGTCAAATAACTTTAGGTGACTGGACAGGTTATGGAAATTCATTGGTAAAAACATTTGGGCACTAGTGTTGCTTTAGAGCCTCCTTGGCTGAAACAGAAGAAGTTGCTACTAGCTTAAATCGGCTTACATATTTCTTTCTGTTTTTCGTAGATGTAGAGAATTAACCTACATGCCCAAGACATTTGCCTGCTGCTTAAAATGGATTCATGTACCAACATGAATGTTGAAATCTCTCACAGAAATCTTTCATGGTTAAATAATTGTATGCATTTTAGATTAAATTAGCATAATGAACACTGTTATCTACTACTGTTTATAAGATGTGAAGTGCGTTACAAATAATGCTAGGTAAAGTTACAAATAATGGTAATCCTCAAATCTGTCAGAGTCAGATGTCTACTAACTAAACCAGACACTAGCATTTATATCGACAGCTCATGGCTTGGATGGCTTTATTTGTATCAGATTTCCTCCAGCTGGAGTGCTTGCTAACATGTTATGGGGATGATTCACCAAGGCCATCAAATATGTCATTCTTTTTTTATTATTCAGTAGAACAGTAAAGACGATTTTTAGCTAAAACCGTGATCCTTAGTGATATTATTTTTGTTTACAACATTATTACCTGTAATCCACAGCCTCTGCAAATGGTCCTGAGCATGTTCACAACAGTCTGGAACGCGAGCTTCTTGTTGCATTAGGTTTGTAAAGGTACATGTGTTCGTACTGAACCGTTTTGGTACAGGGCTTCCGGAACGGTGCACGTGTGGACCGAACGGTATGAATGCAATCTTTAACAGTTAACAGTAGGCTTGTTTTACGTACAGAACATACTTTAATCCGAGTTCCCACACAAACATATTCAAGCATAAATGCCATTTTGACGCGCTTTAATCTGACGTGACTGATCACTGTTGACTGTATGTGCATCAGTTCCAGCGGCAGCGGTACACAAGTGAACGCGATCATCTCTTCCTAGTCAAAGAATAAACATGGATCTGAAGGCATGTTGAGAATGCATTACAACTTACTGAAACGTAGCATATGTCGCTCAATCAGTGTTTCAACCGCGGAAAGATGTCAATAAAACAGCTTGTAAACAATGTCACGTAAAGTCTGATTTATACTTCTGCGTCGGACCGGTTATTTTTGGACTGGTGTACGTAGGGTACGTTGTAGGCTATACGTGCAACACAGTCTACTACATAGCTACGGCGTACACTCAACGCAGAAGTATAAATTGGGCTTTACATTTACCTCAGGCAGTCATTCAGTGTGCACAGCTGGTTAGTTCACTAGAGAAATGAACTCTTTCACTAAATATATGCACTATATTAGCCTATATATTCATAATATACTTAAACTGTTAGTGATGTCTTGATTGTTTAATGTAGGATATGTTTAAATTAATCTGTCATGAAAATGACAGCCACTGTGTATAATTGATATTTCAGCAATGAATTGGAGTAAAAACATAATTTTATATATTCAGTTTTAGAAGTTTATGCAAAAACTGTGTGAATTGTGAAGTTTACATGTTTGCATACTATGTTATGTTAGTGTTATTTATCTAAAAAATAAATAGCTACTGGATTTAGGCTAATTTGGGCTCTGATGTTAACCTTCAATATATGTGCAAGTAAGGGCTCCCTATATAGTTTACACTTTACGGCATTAGCGGAGATCATTTTTTTTAATCTTTAAGAAACGTTTAGTTATAATTGAATTGATTTAAGTAAACCACTGTTTAATTAAAAAAAACTATTTTATATTTAGTTTTCTCTCCCTTGCTGTACTGAAACGCAAGGAACCGTCAGTTTTGTGTACCGTTACACCCCATGTTGCATAATGATGCATGCGCTTAAACGTTGGGAATCTGTGATCGCGCAAGCATATGTAATCTTAATTTTTTTACATATGTTGCGGCATCCAGGATAAGCAGGTGCGTACCACCTTGATGAACAATAAAACATGCATGTCTTCCTTCTGTCGTAAACAAACACAGCGTCAGCTAACTCCCTTGCATATGTCATTATGCGACGGGAAGCTCGCACTCAAGACTGCCATGATGTTATAAAACAGGTAATAAAGTTGTAGATAATGTTCAGTTTCTCTTCATATCAATAGTCACCTCAATGAATCACGGGTATTCATTTTAGTTTTGCCTGTATGTTGTTTTGACTTGCAGTATTTAAATCACGAAGGACTGCAGTTTCATCTAAAAATCTTCTTTATATTTCTACTGAAGACAAAAATAAACACCTACATCGTGAGGGTGAGTAAATTAAATTAGTTTTGGTTTTGAACTATCCCTTTAATATGGCAGAAAAGCATCTGTTGAGAAAATGTAAAAATTATTATTTTTTGCCCTTGTCTAAGGGCATCTTATTCAGTGTGAGAGTGATTTCATGTGATTTAATTGAAATCCACCAACACTATCCTCTCAGAAACTTTGTACAAAGTCAAACTTGGTTGTTTCACTGCCTGTGGCAGAAGTTCTCCCTCTCTCTTTTTTCCTCTTTTCTTTTCCTGGCCTCAGTTTTACTGCTTGTTGAAGTGAACCGTGGCTTGGCATTTCTTCAGTCTCCGCCTGTTCCTCCTCCCCTGTTTCACAGACTCTTCTGATACTGTCTCCAGGCAGCCATAAACTATCCACTCACTACAATTCTCAGAACGAGAAGGCCCCTTGAATTTTCCCCCGGCTCCTTACCCTGAACTTTCTTTCACAGAATTAGTAGAGGGCTAGTTAAGGCCTCCGATCTGAGCTTGTATTAAAGAATCTTTCCCATGGTGCTTTGGCCTGTGTTCAAATGCTAGGCATATTGTTACTTGGACTGTACAGCAGGCTTTATCAGCACATTATGTAGTGCTGCACGATTTATCAAAATTAAACCAAAATCGCGATTTGGTGAAGTGCGATTATGAAATCGCAAAGGCTGGGTTTTTTGTTTTTGTTGTTGTTGTTGTTGTTGTTGTTTTAATTCTGATTTTTTTTTACTGAATGAATATACAGCATGTTAGTAACAAGTGAAAAGTGAATTTAATCATTACAACATTATGATGTGCAGTATAAAAGTAGATATTCATCTTGGGATTACATAATGTAAAAGATTACATTTAATAGTGTTATTACTTTCGATGCATTAATCTAAGATGCTAAGATTTTCTTTCAAAAACATAAAAAAATCTCACAGACCCCAAACCCTTGAATGGTAGTGTTCCATGATATAATCTTGTTATTTTAGTCTATCAAAATTTAGTTTTCCCTTTTCTTCCTTTCTTCCATTTTTGTGTTGCACTAGTTAACAGTGCAGAAATCCTGTCAGGCCTGAAGCCGATTATGCTCAACAAAAAAGAAACTTGAGCTATATAAGACTGTCTCTTGTAGTTGCAGCTTTTGTGTGTTGTGTTTCTTAATACCGTTTGCACTGCATTAAGATTAAAACATGTCAAGAGGTTTAGAGCTCCAGTGAAAGGAAATGGGCTAGGCCTTTGGTAAGCTATGAATGAGGTGCCCAGATTACTGAACAGCACAAAGCAATGCGGGTGAAAGTTGTCTTACATAATCATATTCACAGAGTACAAAGACATCCTTTTCCATTAGTAGAGCATGGCCGAATCGAAGTTAATGAAGAGCACATCAGAGCACCAGTCAACCAAAAAAAAACACACAAACCACTGCAAACTAGTCGAGCGGTTCGGCCTAGCAAAAGGTATAGGTTGTTGTTTGAAGAAAAACCGCTGACTTTTGTTAGCCAACCATTTTTACACCGACAGTGCAGCCATGAAGAAGTGACAGACAAATAAAGTAAGCTGTTGCTGTAATCATAGCATTAGTTGTTGCAGTTGTTTTTTTCCCAGGGCACGTTCAGTTGCAGGCCTGCCAGAAAGCAGACTACCAAGACGACTATAATTGGGTAATGATTAGTTGGTTCTCTCTCCAAAAACCAACAATGACTTCAGGGCCACAGCTGTTTTTCCTAAAAGCTGTATTTTGCACAAAAACCCCTGCTGTGGGTTTGACCAATTGTGCCCGTGAGTTTGCAACTATAGTTTAGTTTGTTTATTAGTAAAGGAATATAATCAGTTTATCGTGTTTTGTTATCGATGACCGCACAAGCAGCCATTTTCTAAATGAAGTCCACAATAAAAAAAAAGGAAATGTATTTATTTGTTTAAAGCACATGTGCCAACTTTTTAGAAACATAATCTGTATATTCATGTTGGTTTCATGTGGTTTTGAGAAAAAAAAAATTTCCCTGTCATAAAAAGGTCAAATTATCTGATATTTTTAATAGCTTACTTATTGAGTTTGACACTCTTTGACAGTTATGGGGGTCTGCATCATTTCCTGTTTTATTTTCAGCGTGTTACACCTCATGAGTTTAAGTGATACGTTTGAGTTTTTCGAATGTTCATTGAGCAGTGGAGTGGTTTTATTAAAGTCCCTGTAATGGCAATTCTGAGATTTGTTTCTAAACGCATTATAAAAGTTAGAAATGCATTGCCGAAACATGTTACAAAGAATGTGAACTGTGTAGTACTCAATTGTGGAGTTATACTGTTAGTTTTTCACAATTGCAGTGTTCACGTTTTTTAGGCGGGACTAAAACGGTGGCTGGATGTCGCACTGGAGCCACTGAACATATGGCCCCTCCCCCAACACTATCACTGTCGACGATTCGCTGGAGCCACTGAGCCTGGCCCCTCCCCTAACACGATCATAACTAGAGCACATTCGCATCAGTTCGCCTGCTCGACCACAAGTTACTGTCAGTAGACACAGTACCATTAGTTACTACAGCCTACAACTTACAAAACAAAGATATAGTTAATTTTGACTTTGCAGGGACTTCAAAGGCAGCTGCAATTTGAAATAGATGCTATTTACATTGTGTAGATGCTATTTATTAATTGAAATAGCATACTAATAGATATATTCTATTTACACCATGTAAAAGTAGCAGTTCTTTGCAATTTGTGTAAATAGTAATTAGATACTATTTTTACTTTATTATGACAGATACTATTTGACAGATATTATTTGCACCTCAGTATTGTTGTACATTAACAGGATGCAATAATAGCATTATATTTATTACAATTATTAAATATATGCAACCTTAATGGGACAATAAAAGCCCTCCCTAACCCTTATTATTATTATTATTATTATTATTATTATTAAACATTTCATTAGGCAATTTATTTCCACGTTTACAACATTTATTTTTTTTATTTAAAAAATATGATATGTGGTGGGAAAGGGAGAAGAGCGAGCTCGGCAAAAGGTGGATTTGAACCAGGGTCGTCGCGTCAACCTTGTTCCATGAGCCTTACACTCTACTGACTACGCCACTGAAGACATTGGAATATGTGTGTCTTTTTTAAAATCTTGTTAGGCCCAACCAGGTATTGTTAGGCAGAGCTACTGTGAACAGCACTTGCCAACAAGGCACGCTATTTGCACTCCGTTTATGAAATTCTAAAAAATAATAATCAAAGCTTATACTAAACTACTTGTCATGACTTGTCAACTTTTTTTTTTAAATGCATTTTTGCCTAGTTAAATAGTCTCTTGAAATTTTGGAGATAACCCCCAAAAATGAAATGAATATTCAGAAATTAAAAACATTGTCATCAGAAGTGATAGGTCTGGAAACGAAACAATGCTGTCATTTTACCTGACAAAACGTATTGCAAGTAAAGACATTTGCCAAATTATAATTGTGCATAATAGTAAATATAACTAGTAAATATATGGAGTAAATTGTCATTGACAGAAATTTCTGTCTAAAGTTGAAAATGAAAAAGCTTAATTACAGAAACATCCTAACTTGGAATCTCATCTTATCTGTTTAGTAACCATGGTCATTTGATAAGTCTTAATTCAAGAATAAAGTTGGGAAGTTTCTGTAATACATCCTCAGGAAAGCAAAGATATAATATGGATTAAGGAAAGGACATGGATTCATGTCCATGTTGAGGTAACTGTGCTAGATGAGGAAAGATTGAGGGCGGAAGAGGCAGGCTTTGTGTCCGTAAGAGGGAAAAGGGAGCAAAGTTTCATGTTTAACGTGCAGTGGAAAAGTGGAATGTGCTGACATGGCACTTCGTCTGAACTCCAAAATTAATAATCAGACGTGGTTTAGCCTTGCACTGCCAGGAGGCGAAGGCAGCCAAGCTCTGGCCTCTTTGTGGTGGGCCTGAAAAGGAGGGTCTGGCACACAGCCAGTGGGGTTTTGCTTGTTCAGGATTTTTGATTAAATCGTTTATTGTGCTCCACTCACGCAAAGGGCCAAGGCAGCGCTCGCTCCAGAAGGGGTGGAATAAGACAGGAGGAAACGGAGGGCTTTTTCCGCAGTAAAAAGCTTTTGTATGATAAAGACTTTTTTATCTTCTTTGTTTTCTTCGGTGAAGCTCTGTCCATGTTTCTTTTTTTTATACAATTTTATCTTTTACTTTTTGTTTTTGTAATATGTTCTATTGTCTACTTAACATTATTTTAAATAGTTTTTGTGTTTAGGTGTTGTGAATGAATGCAAGAGTGTGGTTGTTGTTGTTTTTTACCAATAGAACAAGCAAGGAAGGAAGCACAATATAAAAAACCATATGCAATTATACATCCCACAGTCACCCCTCTCCTAAGACAGGAGAGAAGTGGGAGACGTGGCCTGAATTGAGTTCAGCACTGGGTCTGAAGTTTGAGGTGCAAAAATACTCAGATTTTATAGAATAGCCTTCTCATTATATCACATCAACAGCCTTCTACGCTAGACAGTTGCTGATTTTGGCAGCTTTAGTATTCCACGAAGGACTGTACATTTAGTGCTATATTTAAAAAAGGTAACAGGCTAGTCAAAGTCAAATTTAAAACATTGGCCTCGGGACACTGAGTCACAACAGTAGGTAGAGAAGGCTGTAATCTTGCAAACCACAATTCAAAAATGAGAAGGAAGAGAGCCAGAGTAAATGTTGCTGGTGTTTGGGCACATTTGACTTAGGAATTGTTTTTACAGTATTTAAGGCACTCATTTTATTTATAAAAAAGGAAACTGTCAAATGTGATTCCATTAGTCCATGACATGATGCTAATTTTATTTATGTTTTATTTATTGATTTTTTTTTTTTTGTCTGTCTCTATTCATTTCTGAAAAAGTCAGTAAATTGAAATTCATTCATAGAGTAAATTGAATACACCTTCTATGTCCTGATCTCCTAATAAAGAGAAAACAGTATTAAGATTTTTGGCATAGTCTTGAATTATTTCTCAGGGGACCCTGCTTAGTAATATTTTAAAAAATTCTGTCCGTCAAATCAAAGTCACGTGGTGCAACCAAATTAGAGGGGGAAAAAAACATGAAACAGGAAATTATATCATAGAGTGGACCCCTGCAGACCACTGTATTACATGTATTAAAATATCAGATAATTCAAGCTTTTTGTGGCAAAGCAAAGTTATTTGAGGTTGTAAAATGTCATGTGTGACTCCCCAAAAACGTAATGGTATTTATGAGTTGATAATTCTTGATATTTGTACAAATATATTTAGAATGTGAATAAGATGTATTCAGGGTTTAAGAAAATTATGACTTTTTCCTTGGTTGGAACACATGACAGTTAAGTGATTAAATGTAAACTTTTGTTGAAAATGGAATAAAGAACTTTGCGCTTGGCTTTCTTAAATAAAAAAAGCTTTTCTGTCCTTTATTTTGGTGTCATTGACCCTATACAAAATGTTTGATAAGTGATACATTTTTGTTGTTTTTGTTCATTAAATAAGCTTCTTAATATTTTCAGCCTACTATTTTCTCTGTTTAGCAGAGGTTTGAATTAAAAATTCTCCTTTTTCTCTGCCATTTTAGTCGCTCCAGTCCTGGACTTGACCAAACAGTTCACACACCTGGAAACTGCTCCCTCTAATCTTATTAAGTTGGTTGAAGCAATTGAGCAGACAGGTAATACTTTTGTGTCATTGAATGTCATGTAAAGGGCTTTATTGTTTGTGGTTTGTTCGTTAGAGAACCTGACACATGATACAGAGCGTGCAAATCCAGAGCGAGCAGGAGTCCTGCAAAAAAGCACCTCCTCCAACCACAAGAGAGAACGAAAATAAAAAGAGTTGCTTTGGATTTCTTTTTTTAATTGATTGTATTTTTTAATAGATATTTCCACATTGAAAATAATATTGGAAGCAGAGGTGTGAGAATTTTTTCTTTTTGCTCCATATGGCAGTTATTACCATCCAGATTTCCTCTTTCGCTGTGAGCCATCCCTCTCTTTCTCCCCTGAGCAAGAGACTGTCTGGCTTGACTGAAGCCGTCTTCTCACTTCTTCACAGACTAAAACAGAGCTCAGGGATTCAGCTGGGCTGTTTTCCCAGTTCTCCCGATAGCGTGACTGGATATATTTATATCTCCAGGCTTTTACATTTAATGTTTAGATGTGACTGCTTCTCTAATCCAAGCTGGCATGAAAGATCTATTTTTGAGAGATGAGCTAACGCCTCGATTTTCTGCTAGGTCTGGACTCTAGGACACTATACAGGACATCCACTGCTTCAGCCTCTGACAGTCAACGACAGAGCCTCGCTGGTAAGTTAAATCTGCTCTTCTCAACTTTTGACTCTTTTCTCTTGCACAGAAGTCAAAAGTTTTATTCACGTACTTGGAAACCCATACAGCGTCAGGGCTTAAGGCTTTTGATTGCTTTAGGGTTTTTGCGTGTTATTCTTAGTAGCTTTAAGTCTTTGTTTGTCTCATTTTAGAGTTGATGTTATTTTGTGTACATTTAAATGTATTCTCTTTTTAACCAGGTTGGTTATTGATAACATTGTTCTTCAGCTTTTTACATTTTAAATGTAGCTTTTCAAGTTCATTATTACATTAAAAAGTATATATAAAATTATTAATAAATAATATTATAAATATGAATTGTTCATCTTACAGTTTCTTTGTTTTTATTTTTAAATCCTAAAATGTTATTTCCAGCTTTTTCACCCCACTGTATATACCATATACATGTAATCACAAAAGTATGATAACTGAGAGTGATGCAGCAAAATAAAATGCTGTTAAGGGTAGGATAAAGTTACCCAGTGAATAGCTATTTGGTTACCATAAGTACCACACATTTATGTAAGTGCTTTAAAAGGGATGTATTGGATTAGACCTATGGTGCGTGCATCATGATGTGACCGGTCATTTGTCCTGTGCAGAGCTGCAGAAGTTGGACGTGGGACAGTGGGATATTCATGCACTCTCTGAGGCTCTTATTCGGTACCTGCAGGAACTTCCTGTCCCCATCATCCCTCCCTCTGTTTATACAGACCTTCAGGCAGCAGTGCAACTAGAATCAGGTATGTGCCACTTTTCACTCATCCATGCAGGCCAAAAGAGCACTGTGTAGAGAAAGTAACAGAATTATATGAACTCGGCGAACAAACAGCTGAAATGTGGTGAGTGTCTGCACAGTCTGATGACTAATGCGCTCATGATGATTTCATTCATGAATAGACGTTCCCTCCGTGAGGAGACGAGAGCAGCTGTTGGAGGTACTGGGGAAGCCTGAAGTTCCACTGCAAAACCTCCTGACGCTGCATTATTTGCTCAGACACCTGGAGAAGGTCTGCCAGTGCTCAGAGCACAACGGCCTCGACATTCACACCCTCGGCCAAATCTTTGGCCCTCGGCTGATCAGGGGCCCTGTGAGCGGGTGAGCATGAGCATTCCATGGCTGGAGACCAATTCTGGAAATGTGTTGCTGAAAATTATCACATGTGCAAACTCCAAATCTCCATTTCTGTGTTTGATTTACAGGTCAGAGGAAGATGAGGGGTTTCCTGCTGTGGCAGTTGAGAGACTTCTTTTGGAGAGAATTTGGGAACAAGAGCCGACTCCTCCCGGTGAGTTACCTGTCATTTTGTATATAATATTAAAGCGTTTTATTCACGGTTGTCAGGGAGGATCCACCAGGGCCTTGAGGTGAGGGCAGCCCACTAGGGTGGTTTGTGTTTTCAAAGCTTTTGATCCCATGTTAGGGAACCCATCTTGAAATATAAAGGCTGCTTGATACTGTATTTTAGGCTGCATGTTTTTTTTTAAATAATTAAATAATAATTGAGTTAAATAATTGGCTCTTACATTGTGATTTAGACTAAACCCAAAGCAAATTATTAAAATATTTTCTGGAAAATATTTACTTTTTATATATCTTTTATATATCTTTTTTCACCTTCTTGTTAGCATTATGTACAGTAAATGGATGCAGCCATGATTACACTTCTGTAAACAATGTTATTTAAATGTTTCCTTTTTTCCTTTTTTTTTTCATTATAAGAGTATTTACAGTAAACTTGCATATTTGTTACAATGAGGAATGTGTTAAATTATTGTGGTAATCAAGAACATGCCACAGATGCATATAGACATAAGATGGAAATGTTCAGCTCTGGGTGGATGTGTGCCTGTGTGTATCTGTGTATGTATGTGTGCCCTCTTTATATATATATATATATATACACACACATACACACATATATACACACACACACACACACATATATATATATATATATATATATATATATATATATATATATATATATATATATATATATATATATATATATATATATATATATATATATATATATATATATATATATATATATATGTATATGTATGTATGTATGTGTGTGTGTGTGTGTGTATATATGTATATATATTATATATAATATATCAAGAGGGCTGCTTCTTCCCTGTAGTGTAGATATAAACTCTACTCCAGAAGAATAAACATCATGTCATTGCTACATATCTAGGCTGCTAACTGAAAGGTTGCAGGGCTGATCCCCGAGCGATCACCACTATGCCCTCGAGCAAGACAGGTGGCTCCAGAGACACTGTCGCTGTAATATAACATTGCATGTTTCTATGGTGACCAGTCGTGTGGGGATAAACAAAGATTTATTTATTTGAATCATAAATATTTGTATCTTATTTGCCTTGTTTAATTAGCTCTCCCTCCTAAACCACCCAAAGCCAAAGCCATGGCCTCATCTGTGACCAATGGAAACAGCAGCTTACTGAGTGATGCTGAATGGTACTGGGGAGACATTTCAAGGTAAACCACTGACATAATTACCAGGTCAGCTGTTATTAAGGTCATCACACATTTCTGTATATGATGAATCTCTGTTTAATGCACATGGGTTTAGAGAGGAAGTGAATGAGAAGATGAGAGACACTCCTGATGGTACGTTCCTGGTGCGGGATGCGTCAAGCAAAGTGCAGGGAGAGTACACCCTAACCCTCAGGTGAGTGGTCCCCCAGGCCAAACTGCATTTTGTGTAATCTAATGGGAGATGACTGCATTGCGTAGGTGTGCCGCTGTATCATTTGTTTAATATGCATGATTACAAAGTGGAATTTCTAACAGGGACACAACATGATAAAAGCCTTGTGTTGTTTATTCCAGGAAAGGAGGCAATAACAAACTGATCAAGGTTTTTTACCGCGGGGGGAAGTACGGATTCTCAGAACCTCTTACTTTTCTCTCTGTTGTGGAGCTCATCAACCACTACCGGCATGAGTCACTGACCCAGTACAACGCCAAGCTGGACACTCGCCTGCTCTTCCCCGTCTCTAAATATCAGCAGGTGCGATGCTTCCACTCTTCACAATACTTAAACCCATCAAACTGATGCCATCTTTTCACCACAGTCTTCATGTAAATGGTGCCTAAAGATGACATTTCTGTCATTATTTACTCACCCTCATGACGTACCAAACCGATGTTAATTTTTTTAAAGAATATTTTTATAGATCTTTTCCATACAATGACTGTTCATAGCGACCACAGATTATCAGTTTCCCCCCAAAAAACAAAAGCATCGTAAAAGTAGTCCACGTGATGTTATATGCATATTGTAATATTTTAGTGACACTGTTTTAATTAGCTTTCTGGTGTATTATAATAATAATAATAATAATAATAATACTAAATTTGTTATTAGAATTAATCAACAACTTTAAAGGTGCAGCGTGTAATACTTATGAGAATCTTTTGACAGAAATGCAATATAATATACATAACTATGTTTTCAGTGGTGTATTAAGACCTTGCATAATGAACCGTTATGTTTTTATTACCTTATAATGAGGCAATTCTATCTACATACACCGCTGCTCCCCTTACAGTGAAGTCACTATTTTGCGGAGCCATCTTTCTACAGACTGCTCTATAGAGCGTTAGCTACTCTCTGCTGTCTCAGACGGCGACATCTTTGTCGGCCACCGTAGCTTCTCTTTTGTGCTTCGAAGGGGAGGGGTGAGTGTTGGGCGATTGCAATTCACAATCTTGTCACTACAATTTATACAGGGCACCTTTTAAGAATTGCAGAAAGACCCCTGCGGCCATTATGTTGTGCTTCATCTGGACGTTTTGAAAGATAGATTCAGAAAGATAACTGCCCATAACAAGTAGTTTGATTTTCTTAACTCTTTCCCTGCCAAACATGGAATTTTCCGTTATTTGTGAGAAAACACTTCCAGGCCAAACATGGAATTTTCCGTTATTTGTAAGAAAACGCTTCCAGGCCAAACACGGAATTTTGCCATGCCAACTTGAATTGCCATTGGTCTGTGGCAATTACGCAAAAGGTGGGTGTGGTCTGAGGCTCCACCTTCTTTGACATGGAAATCTTTTTAGGTTAATTTTTTTACTTCTTTGTCCACTCATATAACACAGCACTTATTTAAACAGTCTGGGCAGCATCAAGCATTATATATATAAACTGCTCAGTCTTAATTATATAAATTAACCATAGGCTACACTGATTCTACACTGAGAGATATATATATATATATATATATATATATATATATATATATATATATATATATTTGATTTTGAATTTATTTCTTGACTTGCAGCTGTTAAATAGACCCACTGTAGGTGAAAATAAAGCACTGTTTTACTTGTTTTTTTTTAAAGATCAAATTAAAAATCTATATTGTACTTATAAAAGTACATTTCAAAAAATATTAAATTACTCATATCATGATTTAAGATTTTGGTCATCCCAACCCGTTACCAGTAAACGTAAACATTTTGTATTTAATTTTGTTCTATCTAAATAGTTTTTGTTGTTTTAATGGGGGCAAAAGAAAATATTTTTTTAATTTAAAAGCAATTGCAAATAATATCGAGATATATATCGAATATCGTCAAAATTTAAAAATATCGAGATATATATATTTTTTGGATATCGCCCAGCCCTACCGACTAGTCGATTTTAAAAATATATATAGTTTTGCACATTTCTAGTTAAAACCAACTTGAGGGTGAGAAAATAATGAATTAATTTTGGGGTGAATAAGGCTTGTGAAAACATCTTCTTGTGCTCTGCAGGATCAGGTGGTGAAAGAGGACAGTATTGAGGCGGTAGGAGAGCAGCTGAAGGTTTATCATGAGCAGTATCAGGAGAAAAGTCGTGAATATGATGTACTGTATGAAGAATACACACGCACATCACAAGTAGGCTGCATTTCATCTCCCCTTCAAATGCATTGGGATCTAATTAACAGAGTCACTAATGGAGATGGTATGTTCAATCTCTCTCAGGAGCTGCAGATGAAGCGAACAGCCATAGAGGCCTTTAATGAGACCATCAAGATCTTTGAGGAGCAGTGTGAGACCCAGGAGCGCCTCAGCAGAGAGAACATTGAGAAGTTTCGCAGAGAAGGCAATGACAAGGAGATTGAGAGGTAGTCTTGTTTGTCATTACACATCAGAGCACTAGATCCATCCAATTCTTAATTCCCTGGTGTTACTTTGAATTTGAGTAATGTTTTGGCTTCTATGTCAGAGGGAAACTTTTTCACTGTCTATTCAGAATTCAGAACAACTCTGAGAAGCTGAAGTCCAGAGTGACAGAGATTCATGACAGCAAGAGTAAATTGGAACTGGACTTAAAGCGGCAAGCCACGGACAATCGGGAAATAGACAAGAGGATGAACAGCTTGAAACCAGACCTCATACAGCTGAGAAAGCTAAGGGACCAATACCTTGTGTAAGAACAGCCCCCACACACATATGGATTTCAATTTTAATATGTTATTTGTGATTCCTGTGATGCCTGAAAGCTGAATTTCCAGCATCATTACTCCAGTCTTCAGTGTCACATGATCCTTCAGAAATCATTCTTATATGTTGATTTGGTGCTCAAGAAACATTTCTTATTATTATCAATGTTGAAAACAGTTGTGCTGCTTAATATTTTCATAGAAATATTGATACATTTATTTAAAGGGTACAGAACACACAGAGTTTCTGCCAATAGAGTAGTATTGCATCCATCATATCTCTGAAGAGTCTTTAGTTTTACCATATTTATAAAAGACAGATATGCTGTACCGATTCTTTCCGAAAACAGCCAAACTCGTGGAGGCGTGCATTGGGTGGAGCTTAAGAGTCATGAGCACACACACACAAAATACATCATGGCATTATCCCTGGATAACTTTCAATTCACTAAACATTTGTGTTGTTTACATTATATGCACTTGCGTGCCGATTGCCAACAAAACACAGACATTTGATGCAGTTTCACTCAGTGTCTGTGGTTATGACCGGGAACAAACAAACACACTTGCAGAACTGCTGCTCCAGAATTACAAACTGCATCCACTGTTTCCTTGACACTGGGTTATTTGGGAAGCACTTCTTTAGTGACATTGTTGATTTTTGTGGTCTATAAACAAAAAAACAGCGCTGCCGACGGCTTTAGTAACCCAAACGAAGCTTGACGTGCTCTGGTTGATGTGCGTGCACACTCATCCGGGAGAAGTGCCCATACAAGGAATTCCGCCCTTTTTTACGTCGTACAGGGCGAAACCCAAAATCAGACTGATTATATCTTGTGAGTTTGAAAGTTTGTTTGAATCTTATGTTTGTGGGAATGACTAGTCAGTTTTTTCATTGTTGAGTGAAGCCAGTAAAGACAACACAATATAAAAACTTATTGTGTTGACATTCATTTGCGGCACGCAGGCATTACTGCAAGCTCGCAATATAATTTATTTTGCTGTGATGCTGTAGATTCCGAAAATTATGGCAGGGATTCTCTGGATGATTATTCACAGGTAACCGTTCGTGATGTTAACCACACTGATATTGTCTTTGCAGATGGTTGACTCAGAAAGGCACTAGGCAAAGGAAGATCAACGAATGGCTGGGTGAAAAGAATGAATCAGAAGAGTAAGTTCTGTTCAGTCTGTCTTTAGAAGTGCAAATAGGACCTACATTTGTATAAAGCCAGGCCCAGGTAGATTAGTCCTTTTGGGATACCCATAACGAGAGCCACCATATTATTAACCCCCCGGAGCCGTGTGGTGAAGTTATATGATGGATATATGCACTTTTATGGATTTTAAGTCACTGCCATTATAAAGCTAGAAAGAGCCAGGGCTTTTTTTAATGTAACTCTGATTTTATTCATCTGAAAGAAGAATGTCATATACACCTAGGATGACTTGAGGAAGAATAAATCATGGGCTAATTTTCATTTTTGGATGAGCTAACCCTTTAACTAAAATATCCTATTGCACAATGCACATTAATGAAAGATAAATAAATAGATAAATTAGATGTAGAAAGTCATTATTCATACAGTCATTAATCACTTTTGACCTTTCAGCTTCTATTCTCTGTTGGACGACGATGACGATCAAGCGCATCATGACGAGTGCTCTTGGTACATTGGGGACATCAAGCGCGCACAGGCGGAGGATCTCCTGAGAGGCAAACGAGACGGCACCTTCCTCATCAGAGAGAGCCAGACCCAAAAAGGCTCTTACGCCTGCTCTGTGGTGTGAGTTATTGAAGCAATGCTCTATTCACCGAATCCAGCTTCACATTTGCTGCAACTAGGGATTTCTGTTTATTCAGAACCAGTTCCATAAAAAAAAATATATATATATATATATATATATATATATAAACATTCAGTTTGACTAGAGTACTCTGATAACAACAAATGATTCTAATGAATTGATTCTTCTTTTAGTGAATCAGAAACATTCAGTTCATACAGTGTAGTCCGACTCCCGAAAAAAAGACTCTTGTGATCCATTTCTTTAGTGACTCAAAAATTCAGCTTTCAACTAACTGAGATTACGTTTAGGTAGGTTTTAAAAAGACGCAAAGAAGCATAAATTGTCCTGCCGGATCCATTTAAAAGTATTCAAATAAATTTAAATTTCTTGGTTAAATTAAATATCTTGACAAAATACAGCCTAATTTTATTTAATAGATTTATTAAATTTCAAAATGCTATGAATTAAATGAATGCGAGTGTTGAATGTTAAGCCCTATTTGCACGGGATTAGTCTTACCTCTAGTAATTTGTTAAAATTGCAGAGGTTGTCTGTGATTGTAATACCGTGCGACTCGACCATGTCTGTTATTTGTAAAGTAAAAATTCCCCTGCAAATTACCTACCATATTTCACTGAACACAGAGGTCCTGTGATAATATTACTCCTGTGCGAATAGGCATCTCTGTGATTTGGCTAGGATTTGGCAGGTCGTATATATTTTTTGCAAGGTTTTTGTTCCCTGTGCGCATTTTTATCCATTTTTCACGAAGAATGGAGGCTGTATTCATAACAGGCACCGTTATGAATGCCTGTGTGGCTGTGCGCATTATATTTTCAATTTGGGAGCAAATTGCTTGAATGGTGTGTTCAATGTTATTCTAAATGAAAAACACAACAACAGAACAGTACAATGACAAGTTCGCTTAAATGGGGGCTTTTACATTTAGCTTTGAAACCAAATCTTCCAGCGTCATATTGTCAGCTCTTCACTCTCGTGATGAATGAAATCTGATTCCTGCTGCTGGACTGTGCTCAGTTCAATTTTTAATTGTAGCATAGTGTCTTTTCTCTAACTGAACTACATTTTTATTACTATAAAAAGTAATGTAGGCTATTGCAGCAAGCCTAGATAACATATAGAAGCATGCGGTAAGGAACATTCTTCTGTTTATGATAGCCTATATCATACCGCTATATCAATAACAACAAACATTTCCCAGTCTTGAAAATTCGAGTAATTTAAATTCGAGTAAATTCGAGTAAAATCACAGGCTTTGCTTATCCTGTGTGAATGCACCACGGAAAATTTAGATGTGGGGGGGGGCAATTTCTAAATTACACAGGGTCCCCAGATAATATTAATCCTGTGCGAATAGGGATATGGATGAAGATAGTTTAAACGGTGGATATTTTATCCCCCTTACTTTTTTGAATGAGCAGCTGGAAGTAGTAAATCATAGACATTTTAAAATAAGAGTCCTTGGCTTATTATTATTTTTATTCACAATTTGATTGGTATATTAAATATTATTTTACATATTCAGTATATAGACATGGATGGTGGGGGAACCCGTTCCAGAGAAAGGCTAAGGAGATGCGCTTCCCCTTTAAAAAACAAAAAACAAACATTTAATTAGATTTCCATGAAATAGTTTCAAGTTACGTGTTGCCTAGTAACAACCTACACATCTGAGCATAAACACTTCCCATAAATTATTTGTTATTAAAGCAGTTACGTTCACAAACCACTGTTAATTTTAACTTGATTTGGCATGGCAGCCAATATGAATAACAGATAACCATCGCCTTACCTAATGCAGCCAAATGCTACATTTGGACCAGGCCTGGTTCCAGAATTGACCCACTGATACCCCTTTTCCACTGACATGGTTCGTGTTCCTGTGCCGAACCCGGCTCTCTGCCAGTTCTCAGCCGTGCACACTGGAGCCTGTCGTGAACTGGCTGCATGTTTGAATGTTGAAACAATCTTTCCGGCCCGAACTAACTTTTCTGCAGTGGAAATGGAATGGAACCATGTTAGTGGAAAGGGGTTTGAGGGTGCTTCTGAAATTAGTGGAGGTGCTCTAGCCTTAAAGGGATAGTTCACCCAAAAATGTAATTTGTCATTAATTACTCACACTCATGTCGTTCCAAACCTGTAATGAAGATCTTTTTGCTGTAATCTGAGAGCTTTCTGAACCCATGGTTAAAATAGTCCATGTGACTCCAGTGGTTCAAACTTAATGTTTTGGCGACAAGAATATTTTTTGTGTGCAAAAAAAATAACAAAGATACTTTATTTAACAATCTCTTATTTTCTGTTTCACTCTCCTACACGATTTTTATTTTATTTGTGCAGGTCTCAAAAAGTCTTGAATTTGATTTTGTCTCTTTCTAAATATTTATTCCTTAAAAGCACTAAAAGAATCATTCATGGAACCAGAAGTGTTAAGAGGAATTGGAACTGGAATTGTCAAATTCTTCACAGTTATCTTCCCCAGCTGTGACCTGCACTTCCTTAATATCTCCCACTCACGTGACACGTTCTTCTTTTTCAACAGAGTGGATGGAGAGATCAAGCATTGCATGGTTTACAAGACGGCCACAGGTTTTGGATTTGCTGAGCCCTACAACCTTTACAGTTCCTTGAAAGACTTGGTCCTGCACTACAAACACACCTCTCTGGTCCAGCACAACGACTCACTGAATGTAACCCTGGCCTACCCGGTCCTCGCACAGCCGCCTAGATGAGCACCGCGACACGAGACTGCCAAGGACACGCATATAAAGCATGATTAAGCACATTATACAGAGCAAACTATACTAACGCCGAACTTTTATGTTTATCATAGAGAACAGATAAGCACAGTATATTATCGTAAGTAAACGTACGGCTTTTTTGTAAGCCTATAGTTTTCCGTATCAATTTAAAGTCAGCTGCAGTAATTACGGTAAGATCACAGCTTGAGTACTCTGTATTTGTTGTCCCAACACGAAGAGAGAGTAAAGCGTCACGTGTTTCCATGAAAGCTCGAACTAGTGTCGTAGTCTTGGATGTTTTCGATTAGGACACAGGCCAGGTACGAGATGAGGAATTAACCGAAAGTTGCAGCTGTTGATAATCAATCTTTGAGCTGTTATGCTGCGTTAACGGCATGTCGTAATTACCGTAGTCTCGAGATGACAACACGTGATGTTCTATTCTGAGATGTAGTGTACCGCAATCTCGCGTTACGGTAATAACGACATGGCGTGAACGCACCTTTATGTCACTGTGTATTTGTTTGGTAGTTCGCTTCTGCCAACCATACGAATAGATTCCTCTTTATGTGAGTTGTCCTGTAGAAGATGTGAAACAAACCTTTTTTTATATATATATCAGATGTGGTCGAGGGACTCTGAAGTCCTTTTAGCTTCTAATCTGCCTCTTAAAAGCTAGTCGTCATGGTGAGAATAAATAGCCATCAACAATTGTGTACTTTTATTTGAGATTTTACACTACAGAGCTGAAGTCTGGCATCTTAATGGTTTCTGTGGGCTGGTAGTGGTGCTTCCTGCTTTATTTTTGATTCTTGTAACATGAGAATGATGCATAGCTATAGCGAACCGTTAAGATCCAGAGCAAAACAAATGTGATCCCAAAGCAACGACACGCACAGGAACTTTCACTCGCTTAGAACGGTTTCAAGGGGCAAAGCAGGTTATTCAACAGGCGCAAAAGTGAGACGGAAAAGCTCTCTTGTGAAAACACCTGGATGTGATTTGAGGTTGACAGTTTTTTGAGGGAATTATCAGGTGCAAGTTGATTTATTGTGGTAGTAAATGAGTCCTAATGGTTGTTGGGCGTTTTGTATCTGTACTTCCCCTAGTGTTTCATAGCATCTCGGGCTTGTGCTAGGGCTCGTGTTGTCAGATGATACACCGGTCTGTACGTCATACAGTCAGCTGGATCAAAAAGTGACCATATGCATTTTTTTATCAGGCAGAACCAGATAGCAATTCTATGCTTGCTTTCTTTTTTCTTTGGAAAGGAAGTGCTTTTAAAGTGCCTTCTGCCCATGTGTCCTTGAGGAGTTTTCCTGGGATTAGGGCAGTACAGAATGCTTCACTTCCATAGATTTAATAAACCCTACAACCAAAAGGAGGATCATCCCATCAAACGCATTAAGTACTTTAAAATAAAACGCTTTCTTATTGCAGGTGTATTGGGATTAGAAAGTTAGAGAAGACCTCTTATTTGTAATTAAACATAACTCTTATTTGTTAGCTTGTAAGCTTTTAATGAGGTTCGGTCTTAACCAGTATGCACTTTCGTGGAAGGTAATTTGAGGTACCTTATTAACAAGTAGCAAGGAGTAATTTCATCAATTTTTAAGGCCTGTTCACACGGACAAATATTTGATGCGATAAACATTTTAATTTGATTGAATGGCTGGTAATGCTTTCAAACTAACATGAACATTCATATGCCATCAATGCGATACACAGAGAGGTGGTCTAATCTCTTATCCATTGCACTGTGAATAAAGCTATCCAAACACACTTTTGGTCACACACCCAATAAAACTATGACTTGGTGGCTCTCACAAACAGAGTACAGTTTGGTTCTGGAAATGGAAAATCTTCACAAATCTCGCAGTTCTGTTTTTTTCTTTTTTTTTCCTTTTTTTTTCTCGTCCACAAAATACAAAAATAGAGGTAATTACAACTTTGTGTTGTTTTTTTTTATATCTCACAATTTGGACAATTTGAATTCATGCAATTATATCCTTTAAACTTGCAATTCTGCCGAAAATAATAAAGATTTGATAATAAATAGTAAAAATGTATGAACTCAGAAGAGTTTTTTTTTTTCAAAGTCGCAGTTTCCTTTTTTCCTTTAATTTTTTTATTTCATGGCAAAAATAAAAAATATAATTAACTTTAAAGGTGTTAAAGACACCTGTTGCAGATCAATGAAAAAAAAAAAAGCGGGTATTTCTTGCTTTTCCGAAAGTGTCAAATATTGAAATGACATTTTTATTCAGCACGTTTATGGTTTTATAAGCATTGGTCTAAACACACAAGAAAATCTGACTGTTTCGAACATTTCTGTTGGCGTGAACAGGCTTTTACTCTGGCTATGTTTTAATTAATAAAAAATAGGCTTGCAAACTGTCCAAAACAGATGCAGTGTATTTCAATCGATTTAAAGGGCAAGTTGAAATGAAAAACCTTGAAACTTTAAACTTGCCTAAATCTAGTGCATTAATTCCTCGCTTTTGACATCCTCCTTTTAGATGGATTGATTTTTGTTTATAAATCCACAGCGGACAAAACAGTGGAGCAGATTTTAGTTTTGTAAGCGTGTTTGTTGGTATACTCCAGTTTGTTTCGTCCTATCGATAGGATGAAGTTGTTTTGCCATGATGGTGTGGAGTGGAGCAAGAACAGAGACACTGGTTATGATTCCTTGAACGTTCTGACTGACTGACGTCAGGTCTTTGAGAGCACAGAGAATGAGCCAGAGTGTTGGATGTGACGAATTTGTGTGAGATAAAGCAGTGGAGTAAAATCCTCTAAATGCACTATACAAGCACATCTTGAGGTGATTTATGAGTGAGAATTAATGAAGCTTGACAGTCTTTATGAGCAACGGATATAGGTTAGGTACACATTTTAGTTACAGGCCTGTAATGTCATAATGTGTTATGATTGTGCCGAAGTGGGCCTGTTCTTTGTTTTTATTTTCTTTAACTCCTTTTTAAAGAGAGTCTTTAATTGTATGTCAATGTTTTGTTTCTCATTGTAAGTAATGACCTTACGGATTCAAAGATAAGCTAGCTTGAATATCTCTCTTCCATTCAGTACAGTTACAAATGTTTACAGTATCTAATTAACCAAATAGATGTTTTCAAATGTGCTCTGTCTGTCAGATGGGGTTTCTTGACTTTTTTTTTTTGTGCCTCTGTTGTTTTAAACTTGAAGATTTTGTTTCCTTCTTTGTTCTGTTTAAACAGTGCTCCCTCACCTCACATCATATTTTCTTCTGAATAAAAAGGAACTTTAATATGGTCTTTAAAATGCAGCTATGACCCAGAACCGGTTTACCCGCTTTTTATTTCCATAGCAGACATCTTTTTCAAGTTACATATAACGTTTCATACTGGACTTTAATTATTCTGACAATTATATCCTGATTTCTCTTCAACTTCCTTCTGTAGTCTCAGTTAAAGCGAGAACTAAAATTAGTAGTTCTTTTTTCCCCCTTCCTTCTTTCTATGACAAGATCTACACCAATAAGTAAGATACAGCAGGGCCAAATGTTTAATAGACATGTATTTTTGTATTTAGTGGTTGACATAACCACTCATTATCCTTCACCTCTTTAAACTAAACGATACCTTACTGTCTTGTTGAAGTAGTCTGTTGAAGATAATGCACACCAAAGTGCCATTAGACATGGAGGATGGGGAGCACTGTTTGTTACTAGTACATTTCTTGTGTGTGTGTGTGTGTGTGTGTGTGTGTGTGTGTGTGTGTGTGTGTGTGTGTGTGTGTGTGTGTGTGTGTGTGTGTGTGTGGACTGGTAATCCCTACGGTATGGGTACAAAATGTCCCCACAAAGATGGCAATATCCAAATTTTTGTCCTTGTGGGGACATTTTTTTGGTCCCCATGAGGAAAACATCTTATAAATCACACTAAGTGATGTTTTTTGAAAAAGTAAAAATGCAGCATGTCTCCTGTGATGGGTAGGTTTAGGGGCAGGGGCAGTGTAGGGGGATAGAAAATACGGTTTGTACGGTATAAAATGCATTACGCCTATGGAATGTCCCCATAAAACATGGAAACACAACGTGTGTGTGTGTGTGTGTGTGTGTGTGTGTGTGTGTGTGTGTGTACACAAACTTTATGTACATACTTTTTCCTTTTACTACTTCTGTTCTCTCCGATCTGTTTTTGGGTTCAGATTTTTCAGTGTACAGTTTGCATCAGTGTTGTCCGTCTCTCAAACAGGTACACAAGCATTACAGAGATATGGCTCTTTAATAGGTAGATGGAATTATTTTTAAGACAATAAAAAGATATTGAGTCTATTGCACCTTCTTGTCTGACGTCATCAGTTTGATCTTGTGATGCGTGGTGTGATCCGAACAACTGTTGCTTTTGTAGGGAATGTCATGCTGAAGCAGCAAAAAATATCATACTGTGAACTTGTTAGGTCAGTTTTTAAAAAACACTTGGCATGTGTGCTTAGATTACCTGGGGGTGGAAAATCTGTACAAATATAGCGACAACCTAAAATATGTTTCTGATCCAAAGTGACCAACAGCTGGATCGGGATGGTTTTAAATCATTAAATATACTGACAGTATTTTTGCTGCATTCCGAGAAATGTCTGAATTTTATCCAACAATACTTTTAAACTTGCATGAAACAGAAATTGTCTTCCCCACTGTGATGAATATCCAATGAGACGAAAATAAAATTAGGCAGGACTTGATTTTGTCCAGTGGGATGGGTTGATTGGTTGGTTCATTGGTGTTTATGCTTTTAATTAAAGATTACAAGGGCATATGAATTAAAGAGTTAGTTCATGCACTCAAGACAAAATGCAGGACTTATTAGGTCACCATGTCCTTGTAAGCAGTTGTGTAACCCCTTTAAGAGAATATAGCAGATCTTGCATTATCTCATGTCTGCAGAGATGAAAACGGACGTACTTTGATACCATGGCACATCATGCGAGTCTGAAGGTAAATGCACTCAAAGAAATCAGTAACATACAGTAAAAATCATGTAACGCAAGGCATAAAAAGGATCTACAATTCATAAAGGCTGCTAAGCAATGAGGTGCTCGTGGATCCTCGATTTTCTGGGATGCTCTTTATCAGTTGGAGCAAACAGCTGGCTTTTAATCCACCAGTTGAGTCTGCTCAATCTCATCGCTCTTCTGCTTCTTCCAGTCAGAGGGTACGGACTGATAGAATGAACATCCTCTGTATTAACAGCACTGCATTACCTGTAAATGGAGACCTTTAAGTGCCTTTGTTAGAGACACCATATTTACTCATGTCCCAGTCCATTCCTTCTTGGGGTGACCTGTGAAAATTCATGTGGGTTGAGGGCTGTCTATACTCCTACAATACATTGAACAGGGCTTGAACCCATGTCATTACTCTCTCAATAATTATATGATTTTCTTTGCGTCCATTATCATCAAATAATTGCTTAGGCATCCTATTTCTTATTCATGCTTTTACTCAGGAATATTTTTATTTATTTTTTACTTGGAAAACACACATCCCACTGTTAACATGTTAACAAAATGTTATACATTTGGAACAGAATCCGTTCCATTCGATGGAATCATAATATTCTGCAAAAAAAAAGCCTTCTCAAGTTATGCTATTTCTTTCTGCCACAACAATAACCCAGGCCAGGGTATAGTTAGCCAAATTCATCCATAGCTGTTCATGGCATGAATCCATCATTCACACACTTTCACACATTTCTGGCCAAAATATCATCTCCTTTTTTGTTGTTTTGTCACTACCTCTGCAGACAGTAAACTCTATAGGGAATGTATAATACCACCAAGTCTATTCGAACAAAATTGTTTTGATGACGGCAGAAGGCACCGTGGCATTCCTCGTGCAGCGGTGTTTAAAAGTATTAATATGTTGCCATTTTTGGTAGTTTTAATCGGGAAACATGTACATTTGACGGTCAACTAGTATGATGCTTCATTGCAAAAAAAAGGACCATTTTCAGAGCCGTCTTCCTCGTGATAGCAATAATGTTTTGTGGCCATAATAAAAGTCTCCAGCATTTGCAGTGTTGGATTTTGCCGGATTTTAATGACGTCACGTAAATACACCAATCAAAATCTCGGCCCTTCGATATCTGTAGGAGGAAGAAAGTTTTAAATGGAGTACACAATACACATACACATACACATTTTCATTCAGAGCACACAAGGCGAGCAGGTGACCAGGAATCATGTTCGGCTTTAAACTGTCTGTGTTGTTCTTCGCCGTGTTCTCGCTGAGTAAATGCAGCGGAAGGTTTGTTTTCTCCTGTAAGTATCCACCTTCACAGTGGTGCGACTCTGAAGACATTGCAGCCGAATGTGGGGTAAGTATCGAGAAAAAAAAAAACACCTTGCAACTTTCTCCTTGCATTGTCTAATATTAAACCTTTAGATAGCCCATGTTTTATATTGCTTTTGGCAAGAATTTGACCTAAATGTTTTTTTTCATTTATTTGTTTATGTACATGAAAGAGTAGTTTTGAACATTGTTTTCTGCTGTTGACTACAACTGGTGACAAGACCATATTTTTCTACAGTCATGTTTTAAACCATTTTGTATGTATAAACAAAATGAAAAAAAAGTACATTTTCTTTCATCGCATTTGAAGTTGCAGTAGATACATTTAGCCTATGCAAATTGCCCTGACGATTACACTTCTCCTTTTATTTTCCGCTGTCTGGGAAATCCCGAACTTTTTTCGGCACTGATCATTTCCCTTTATCCTCCTCTTTCTTAGGTGCTGGAACAATGCATGAAGTTTAATGTGACAAAGCCCAACGCTGACCGAGTGAATGTGAGCTTATACTATGAGTCTTTGTGTCCTGGATGCAGAAATTTTCTTGTAGGACAGCTCGTGCCAACCGTAATCATGCTGTCAGACATCATGAACATTGATCTGGTTCCATATGGAAATGCACAGGTATATTTACACTACCCACTATCCACTCAGACAATCCCCTCTGTACAAACAGCACATAACTGCTATTTACACTTTGTGTAAATATAATCTATTTGCATTTAACATAGTGAAACTAGATTATATTTATTGGTTTTGACAGGATGCAAAAATAATATCTAACAAAGTGTACACAGTGCAAATGGCAACCTATTTATTTTATACTTAGTAAAAGGCTCCTTTTCATGTAAGTTACATTAAAGGGATAGTTCACCTAAAAATGTTGTCATTTACTCCCCCTCCAGTTGTTCCAAACTTGTATGAATTTTTTTATTCTGCTGAACACAAAAGAAGATATTTTGAATAATGTCAGTAACCAAACAGCTGATGGACCCCATTGACTTCCATAGTAGGGAAAACATACCATGGAAGTCAATGGGGTTCCCCATATTCAATTTTATTTTTTGGGGTGAACTATCCCTTTAATGTTCAATTCTGTTGCTCATAATTTGTTTTCATAATAGGAGAAAGAAGATCAAGGGAAGTACACCTTCATCTGTCAGCACGGAGAGGATGAATGTCTTGGTAACATGATTGAGGTGAGGCTTTGCTATTTATTTCACCGCTCAAACATTTTAAAAGCAGAAGTGGATTGGTGTTGTTAACATTTGAAGAAATATTGTTTAGAGCTAAAATATAGTTATAATAATTGTAATCTTTCCTATCAGACCTGCCTGTTGAATAATTTAGGCCTGGAAGCTATTCTGGTCATCTTTTGCATGGAGTCTGGTGTTGATGTGCTGAAATCGGCCCAGCTTGTAAGTATTCATTTCTATTTGACCTGCTGTTATTCTATCCATCCATCCATTCATCCATCCATCCATCAACCCTGTTGCAATGCAATGCTAATCTGTACATTCCATCTCAGTGTCTTTCAGTCTATCATCCCGACATAACATGGGATTCAGTCATGAAGTGTGTGAAGGGAGACCAGGGCAATAAATTAATGCATGAAAATGCAGTGAAAACAAAGGCTCTGAAGCCCCCTCATCAGTATGTGCCTTGGATAACCATTAATGGAGTAAGGAAGTTTATTATTTATAAGGATTGTTTTAAAATATATATATATATATAAATCTGTGTAATTAAATGGCTCAATGTTGTTCCTGCAGGAACACTCAGAAGATCTTCAAGATAAAGCAATGACTTCCCTCTTCAGTCTTGTGTGCAGTTTGTACAAGGTTTGTTTGCAACCTGAGGTGTCTGTTTGTGTTTATTACCATTTCAGTGTCTTTTCCTATCAATGAGGAGTCCATCACATGACCTCTTCATTCTTTGTGTTCATATAGGGTGAAAAGCCATGTGCTTGTGCTCAAGGGTCGAAGACGAAAGCCAGCAGATACTGCATGAAGTAATCCTTAAATCTGATAACAACACTACTCACGTCAGGAATGGAGACTATGTATGATACATATGTGAATACGTGCTGAAATGTATTTGAATCATTGTTGTTGTTTTTATGCTTATGTACATGAAAGCGTGTTTTGAACATGTGTTTCTGCTGTTGACAAGACCATATTTGTATACAGTCACGTTTTGAACCATTTTGTATGCATAAACAAAATTAAAGTTACATTTTTTTCCATCACCTTTGCACCTTTTAAATTTAATGTGCTTTTGTGTTAATGATTAAGAAAAAAAAGCATTGCTTAAGTGGACTTTACTCAACATAAATGCTTCCTCAATGGTTTTAATTTTTTGCTTGTCTACTTTTTTGCTTATCATTAACCTAAGTCTTTCCACATTATTTTGACCCATATGGTGAAAATACTTTGGGGTTTTAAATAAAACTATCGTTAATAGAATAACTAAAAAAAAAAAGATTAAGCGACCGAAGATCAAGAAATTATGTTCTAATAGCAAGGATTCACACGGGACGAGACTATTGATAGGGGTCAAATTGATTGGCGGCGTTCTGCGCAGGTTGACGCAATCTTGACGCTCGTGAGCGCAACGCCATTACGCGTGTGTCTCGTCACCGGCTCCTTCAGGCTGCGCCGGGTTCCACTGGTTATATGAATGAAATCTGAAGATGTAATAATATGTTTGTCCGCTAATTGCAGCTCAACTTATGAAATGCACAATTCGGAATGTCGTTAGAACTCTAAACATCTGTCTTCGAGTATTAAGGAAGATGCATTCATCTCAATTTTAAGTTAACAACACTTCTCCGAATTTAAATATATTTTGTTCATATTATGCCATTTATCCTGGAGTAAAGGAACAGAAGTGGCGAATGAAGTCGTTAAGCGTTTGTCGATTGGAAACTTGAGAGGAATTAACGTTCAATCGGCCTAAACATGATATCTCGTCAGAGTAAGGATTTTCTCATACGGATCGCCGGCTACTGGAAGCCGCTTTTCAAAGGCAGATTTCTGATCGTGACGAACACTGTGAGTTGTGGGGGAATGTTGGCGGCGGGCGACTTCATCCAGCAGACGCGAGAGAGACGGAGGACACCCGGACGAGCACGTGACTGGTGGCGTACAGGTGACAATAAAACAAATTAAATTTACACACACTCAGAAGAAAGTTTGGTTTGTTTAAAAATATATATCAGCTCGTGTTTGTAATTTATGAACCAAATGCGTGATACTCAAAACACTTTTATCTTAGTTTTTTCAAGTATCGTTCGAATGTCCTGTCCTGAAAGTAACGCGAGATTTATGAACTCTCGCGGTGTTGCGCTCTCTACAGGTTGTATGTTTGCTGTAGGATGTTCTATGGGTCCATTCATGCACTATTGGTACCTGTGGCTCGACAAATACTTTGTTGGCAATGGAATACGTAATGTCGGCAAGAAAGTGCTTATTGATCAGCTGGTTGCTTCACCAGTACTGGGGGCCTGGTACTTTCTAGGTGAGATACGCTGCTTTCTGTTTTTACAGACTCAGAATTTAATGTGCAATATGCAATGAGGCATAATCTTTTTTTTTTAATGAAGGTATGGGTATGATGGAGGGCCACACTTTGTCTGAGGCACAAAGAGAATTCAGAGACAAATTCTGGGAGTTTTACAAGGTATGTTGCAATAATAATCATGTGTTGTTAGTTCAACCTCATCACGGATCTCATTATGACAGCTTTTCTTAACATGCTTCTTTTCAGGCAGATTGGTGTGTTTGGCCAGCAGCTCAAATGGTAAACTTTTACTTCTTACCACCCAAGTTCCGTGTTCTTTATGTGAATATGATTACCCTGGGATGGGACACCTACCTCTCCTACCTTAAACACAGTAAGACATGTTTGCATCTATTTCATATCACAATGCATAACAATAATACAGTTGTAATAATTACTGAACAAATATGGTGTTATATAAGGTTTACTTGGCAGGTTTAAAATTTAAAGCAATACTCTTTTCCTGGATGTGTGACACGTGATGCATGACATTTGTGTTTTCCAAGGAGACCAAGTAGAGGCCAAAAGTGAAGCTGAATGAAGAAATCTGAAGAAAAGGAGTTTCAAAATACTGCTTTGATCACACAAAATTAATTAAATCTGATTATTCAAGACTGTTAATGTACAGCTTTTTTTAATATATAATAGAATCAATATAATTGTATCCAGTAATGCCAGGTAAATTGCACATTTTGTAAAACATTTGGTTTTAGTGTGTTTAGTGTGTTTGTATTTATTTTGAGAAATATAAAAATTATTGAATGTAACTAAAAAAAAAACTTTTACTGTCTGAAATCAGTGTATTGTTGACATATGAAGAGCAATTTATAAAATCATACTGTTTACAAATATATATGGTATAGTATAGTGAACATGATTTGACCAAGTACGTGTTTCTGGATACACATGTTTTATTGATCCTGGAACAACATTCAAATAATTCAGTCAGATTTGAGGGACAGGTTTACAGTTTGTGTCAAATTTAGGCTTACAACCAGGGTTAAGTGCTTCTACATCAGTGTTATTGACATTATTTCCCTCTGATTTTAGGGATAGGGGTAGGGTTATAGTTAGGACTAGATTTCCTGAATCAACAAAACATGTTGACCCAGAAACGTGTCTTACTTGGCAAAATCAAGGTGACCGATATGGTATAGTGATTATATAGTTATCTTCCTTCATTGTAAGAAATATTTTCATTGTGGTTTACAATCACAATAATGTGCCAATATTACTGTCATATATACTGGATGAATGCTGTAAACCAAGCCTATGCTGCATAAGCTGTAATGTGGCTGGCTGTGTGTCTGCTTCTAGCCAGTTTTTGTTCCAAAGTAATGTTCTTCATTAATTGTCTTTACATGTACCTGTACCTGTATTTTTTACCTAATTAATTAAATGTTTTGATGATAAATGAATCAGTTGTCCTATGTGGTACTTGATATCTATGAGACACTGTTTTCTATGGAAGACACTAAAATAATTTTGTGTTTTGAATATTATCATAATTTAGAGAATGGTTTTTTATGCTTTATAACTTGTACTTTGAGGTTGAAATCTAAATTTGATGGAGCACTTGTACTCATCTATCAAGAAATCTTTCAGTGGTGTATGAAAGTGCTTGACAGCACGTGAGCACAGTCAAACCTGCTGAGTGAGAGTGGCAGGACAGTCTTCATAGGGGTTTCTAAACTGATAAACACAGGTGTTCTGGCAGGATGTTCTCACAAATCATTTGGTTTTGAGCTATAAAGGTTACCTGGCACAGGATTGGACAACAATCTTTCTTTCTTTTTTTTGGGGGGAAATGACCAGAATGTGCAACTCTTGGATTGAAGACATGCTTAAAAATTATTTGAAGAAAAACACATTACATATTACAATATCTTCTCAGTTTTAGAGGTAAGGGTTATTTGCTCCACATATACTATTGTAAAATAAAAATAAATGTTTATTATTAATTGGCCTATTTATTGACTGGTGTTTACTGTTTCTTAATGCCATTTTATATTTAACTGTATAGTCATGTAGATTTTATTGAGGCTGAAAAAACTGAGTTTCTACTTTTTGAACAAATCCAGTTGTATTGTTGTTTACCATGAAGTGTGTATTTTCAGAAGTGCCTCCAGTAATATGAAGAGAAGTTCTTCTTTGAAGTCTTTCTGGACATCAGAAGTAGGTCAAATCAGTTCATCAGCGCTCACAGTCATTATCCTCTCTGGTTTGATTCTTAAAAGATTAGTTTAGATTCACTGGGACTGTGCAGATTAATTCATAATACTAAATTAAAGTGTACCATTAAAGGAATAGTTCATGGAAATTCTGTCATCATTTACTCTTCCTTGTTCCGCTGATGGTCCCAATTGACTTCCCTGGTAGGGAAAAAATACTATGTCAATATACTAAGACTAAATATACTATGTTAAAATACTAAGTCAATGGGGACCATCAACTGTTTGGTTAGTGACATTCTTTTAAAATATCTTCTTTTGTGTTCAGCAGAAGAAAGAAACTCATACAGGTTTGGAACAAGTTGAGGAGAGTAAACGATGACAGCATTTTCATTTTAGGGTGAACTATCCTTTTTTTGGCATAATAATATGCAAATAAAGGGCTATTTGACAATTTAACATGTGTTTCTTTGATAGTAATAATTATTTCAATATTACCATGTGATGGAAAAAGTATATAATTGTTTTTGGTGTTTTGATGAGAGATTATGTGTTGGCGAAGATTATTTACTTGCTCTGTTTAATTCAGAGAGAATGGGACACTGCGAACCTGCAAGGATCCAAACCCATGCCCCGTCACCGTACAGTTAAGAGGACATTTTCAGGGATCCTTCAGCTTCCCCGTCTATCCCGCCGGCTCTCGGCTCAGGGGGATTCAGAGAACACAGCCCGCAAGGCCACTTTCAGTCTCGGCATCGCCAATGGCCTCGACTTCGATATTTCTCAAAGTTCCCGGTAAGCCGCTCTTTTGCTTTTATATATATTTTTAATTTTTTTTTAAGACACTTCGAATCACTTAATCTTAACCAGTGATCATTTGACGAAATGATTTGAATTTCTGGTAGTGACAGCCGAGTGCTTTGTAGCCTACAGTTTATGAAGAAGAATGAGGAAAATCTTGTTTTTATCGTCTATTGTAAACAAGTGTAAGGGTTTGAGGAACTAAACAGATTTTAGTCGATAACCGTTCGTCGACGAGGCCTACCTGTTTTCACAATAGTGGCTTCACTTCACGTCAGCAACTTTGGACGGAGCACTGTTTCAATGTTGCTTGGTCTATGTTGTTTCTTGACTTATAAGGTGTAATGACTTGTAATTTAACATAATGTACTTTGAACCACATCAATATTGTAATTGTTAAATGTCAATTATTCATTAATTGATGATTGACGTTTTGCATAGAGACAGCAGAGGGAGCTATTGTTCCCAAAAGACAAAAATATATATACCTCTGACAAGAGAACAGCCAGGACAAAATCATATCATAAACAGAGTCAGTAAATGTGCAGTTACACATTATTAACTTTTTTTAATTATTTACCAAACTTACTTTTCAGGTAAATTTAGTGGTATATAAAAAAGTAAAAGAAGCGTCATAAGAAGACCAACACATTCTTTATGCACTATAGGTTATTGTTCATGATTTGCATTTTAATTTAAAGAAATGGTCACTTTTATTTTACAGTGTCCTTGTTGCATATGTTACATGTCCTTACCGTAGTAATAACAGTAATTTATGCATAATTACATGCAACTAACCCTCAACCAAACGCTAATCCCTATCCTACCCTAACCCTATAGTAAGTACATTTAGTTTTTCAATATTACTCAGTGCTTAAATTACTTAAATTAAAACTATTTATGCTAGAGTTTTATTCACACTTTATCCTCACTTTTCTGTTTTTGCAGTTTAACATTGAATAATTTACCAGATGCTTTTATCCAAAGCGACTAACAAATGAAGAGAACAATAGAAGCAATCAGACCAACAAGAGGCCAACAGCATACATGTGCTGTAACACGTCTCAGTTAGTCTAGCACAGTACACATAGCAAGGTTTTTAAATCAGAAATAACGAATATAAAAGGTTAGTGCTAGTATTAATTGGTCAGGTGCTGATGACAAATATATCTTTAGAAAAAACGCAGTTAGTTTTAATTAGCTTGTACTTTTAATCAAGGTGATTTTTAGTGAAAAAAATAAAGTCAGTTCCCTTCAAGTTCACACACATGTCCTAACACAGTAACCACAAGTGTAGATCATTACATAATCTATGAACATGATCCACTTATGTCTGGCAACCAGAAAGCATTCAAATGCATTGTGTAGATTTTGAGTATATTTTCAATAATAAGTTTGGGCTAGGTAAGATTTGAACAAAGTGTCTAATGCTCACTCAGGCTGCATTTTGTTTTGTTTTTGTTTTTCCGGGATTCTTTGATGAATAGAAAGTTAAAAACTGTGTTCATTTGAATTAGAAATTTTAACATTATAATAAATATATTTACTGTCACTTTTTGAACAATATAATTTAATGAGAAAAAAAAATTAAATAAAAAAAATGCCTGACCCCAAACTTTTAAATGGTAAGTGTATATTGAAAACCTATAAATCATTTAGATTTTTAATACAAAGTTTTAATAAAAGGTTCAAAATCTTGTTTTGTAATGCATAAGACATTTGTATCTAAATTATGCAAATCATTTTTCGGGTGGCCACTGTATGCATTTTGATTTTGTATACACAACTCATCCGGCAGTCAAAGGATCACAGGGAACCTTTTCCCCTCTGATAATCAAAGCCCATGGGGCCCGTGATAGAGGGCCATCGTGACATGAGCCATGCTCTCTGTCTGACTTTATCTGACTTTGCTTTTTATAGTCAGAGCTTTCATGTGACTTCTCCTGGTAAACCTAGAGCATGTGAAAGGCATACGCATTTCTCTGAGGAAATCTGAACGCCGTGATCAGCTCTGCGTTGCGCCGCTTGTGCTTTGGCTTTTCAGCACACCAGGGGACTGGAACAGGAAGTCATTATAGACCAGTAAACATTGGACCTCGCACACTAAAAGTCTTAATGTGGAGGTGGGGCCACTTAGAGAGCTCTATCATGGAGTCCTCTTATTGTAAATCACACTGCCATATTTAGTCTGTTGGAGGGAAGTCTTCCAAGTTATGTAAACAAAGCGAGTTCACAAGGGGAGATGTTCCATTGCTATGATGGCTGGCTCCATTAATGCGCCTGTGATCTCTGAAGCAAGGCTGGATTTCTCAGCTCTAGTGAAGGGTGAGAGATGTAGACTGTGGTTTTAGTGTTGAGAAAGCAGTGTGAGTGAGCAACTCATGGCATGACTAGACAATCGTTCTGCCAGTTGTGAAGACACAGGAACTCTGCTGCCATGAGTGACCTTCTCGCAGAGAGTTCGGAAGAGGAGAGACCTCAGAGACCCTCGCATCTCAAGCTGAAGGGAAACTCTCCCACTGGCTCCCCCAAAATGTCTCCGCGGGACTCTCCTCGGAGTTCGCCCCGCAACTCGCCTCTGCTCTTCCGGAGGCTGATGATGAATCGCAGCATTGCTCTGCAGAGACGCTTCACTTTGGCTCACACTCCCAGGTAGGATCTGAATTCTTCTGCATCGTTTATTTAGCCTCTTACCAGGAGGCTTGGCTTCAAACACACACACAGGAGTCTTGTGGCACAGGCACCTACGTAACAACACATCACATGGCAAATTTTGTGGCTGCTTGAGACATTCGCCCCACCGTCCAAAGTTTGTATTGATGCTGACACTTCTAGCTACAATTATAATCACTATAATCAAGGAGGTGGTTTGTCTGCTGTGTGGAAGCATAAAAAGATGTCTTTGTTTGGGAAGATGTCTTGACCTGAGGTATTTATTGTCAGCCTATCTCAGCAGTGATCAAATTAACTGCTTTTTTTGCACGTAGTTATACTGGTTTTCTCTCTTAAGCCTGTTAAAGTCCAACCTGGCAGTAAAATTAACTATGAGCACTTGACTTCCAGAGAGAACAGGCTTTGATCTGCATTGTATAATTTTGCCTTTTTTCTTCTTCTTTTTTAAAGATATAAGTGCATGTATACAGGCAGCAGAGCTGAAAGCACAAATATGACCTTTTTATAGTATATTTTTAGGTATAACTGACAAAACATTTTTTTACTGTGTAGTTTTTGAACCTTGATAGACCCAAGTCTGCAATAATACTTGTTCGACTGTCAACATGGTTTGTAACTTCTGCAAATGATTGGCTTTTGTGGCTTAACAGGGTTTTTACTATTGCTATTTACTACTATTTGGTTGTTAAGTCTGACGTGCTAATATACACACACAATGTGGTGTAATTCTACAAATATATATATATATCATAACCTTTATCTCCATACCAAAGTTCCAGATGGCCAGACAGTGATTCCTCTTTTATAAATCGTTAAAATATTAATGTATGTGACACTGTGAGCACAGAGACTGTTGTGTAGACTGTAAGCATTTAAAATGTTTAACTTGATGTTTAATATACTAAATAGCGCTCATAAACGGCCGTCGATGGCATTCTCAAGTGAAACGAGTAGAGGCTTGGACCCAGAAACAGCGTTCCTTACATCACAACTTAACGAGCAGATTGGGGGTTGATACAATCATTACTCCAGTCTTCAGTGTCACATGATCCTTCAGAAATCATTCTAATATGCTGTTTGCTGCTCAGGAGACTGTATTAATATCAATGCTGAAAACAATGTGATTCTTTGATTAAATATAGAAAGGGATAGAAAGTTCAAAAGAACAGAATTTATTTTGTAGCATTAAAAATGTCTTTGCTGTCACCTTTGATCAGTTTAACGCCTGAATAATAGTCAACGTCTCTTTCAGAACAATTACTGACGTACTGACCCCAACTTTTGAACAGCAGTGTGTAGCACCTAATGCTAAGTAGCAGATATTTCAACAAGATGTGAATGTTAGAAAAGATGATGCCTTTCTTTATTTTTTTATTGTCCTCAAAACACTCTGAAATTGAAGAATCACATGATTCAAATTATGTAATTGCCTGAGTTTTGATGATTGACATCAATAAAACCCAGTATAAACCCTTAAAACTGGCCTTTTGGAAGCCACTGCCAAAATACATCTCTAACGCCCGTGCCTTTGACGTGTTACAGCCTCTGTTTTGAGTTGTTTTTGCGTCTGTTAAACTTCCAAGATTTGAGGAAGTCAGAGCCTGACAACACTGTAAACATCCCCGGCCGTACACGCACATGCAATAAATGTTGAGAAATCATCAGCAGAGCTCACAGGAGGTGTTATACATCAAAACTATGAAATAGATATTACTTCAAATATTTATTAACTGATTACAGCTATCAAGTATTTTTCCAAGAGGTGACCACAAGTGAACTCAGAAGTTGTTTATCAGAGAATAAATCTGCAGGTCACTGTGTTCATGTCAGCTGGTTTGTGTGATGTAAGTGGAAAGAGTCAACCTGCCATCCGTCTAATGGACACTGAAACAGTTCTCTTGGCTCTGTGAACAGTGGAAGTCCACACAGGTCAAATGATTTGGGAGAAGAAAGAAACAGGCTGTTGGAGAATTATGGCAGGATGGTGTAGGAACAGGAATGATTAAACAAGCCATATCTCTGTCAGAATACTGTCCGCGAGAGATAAAGCAAATCAGAGCAAGAGATTTTAGTTAACATTTAGTGTCTGGAACGTGAAAGTGTTTTTAACAAAAGTTACAGGGTTATAATAACAGCAGATCTGTTTGTTCTGAGAGGTTCTTCCACCGAGTGGTTAAATGTATCTTTTCTGGTTATTAACTCCGCTAGAGATTCATGCCTCTCCCATAGCAAATATTTTGACCCATGAATCCCTTAATATTTAGGGAGCTGATTCTGTGCTATGCTGTACTTGCAAAGCATGTGAGTTCAGTGAACTAGCAAAATTTAATCTGTAGGTATTTTAGAGAAGAACTATAACTTCCCCTCATTTTGATTATTTGGATTTGGATTTTGACGAACGTAATTCTAAGAGTTTGTCTTTGTTATTGGTGCTTCTTCTTTAATAACTTTTCAGAGATGCTAGATGTGTTTTTCTGAGATGCTAGATGTGTTTTTCAGAGATACTTGTCTAGATGTGTTTTGGATCCAGATCTTGTGTGTAAGGCTCACACTGCTCTTGACGTTCTTCTTGAGCGTTATGCTGTCATGTGCTGATCTTCTTCTCAAGACTGTTTGGCCAAAATCAACAACCTGAGTTCAAGCGCCTGCAGCAGCCCTCATCCTCCCTCATCCTCCCTCATCCTCCCTCACCCTCGCCTGACCCATAAACAGATCAACCCTAGCTTTCAGTCTTGCTCAAAACCCCTTGCAGAGTCTGTGAAAACATGTATAACTTTAACAAAATGCAATTTTTTTTTTACTGATTAAGATGTTTTACATAAAAGATGTGTACATATCCACAAGACCAAAACAAAGCTGAATTTATAAAAATGACCCTGTTCAAAAGATGTCCCTTGATTCTTAATACTGTCGTTACCTGGATGATCCACGGCTGTTTTTTTGTTTTGTGATGGTTGTTTTTGAGTCCCTTGTTTGTCCTGAGCAGTTAAACTGCCCAATGTTCTTCATAAAAATCCTCCAAGTCCCGAAAATTCCTCAGTTTTCCAGCATCTTTAGCATATTTGAACCCTTTCCAGCAGTCAGAATCAGCAGTGATTTTGAGATCCACCTTTTCACACTGAGGACACAATTGAGAGACTCAACACAACTATTACAAAAGATTTAAACATTCACTGATGCTCCAGAAGGAAACACTATGCTTTAAGAACAGGGTGAAAAAGTTTTGAATTTAAAGATCAAGGGAAATACATTTTACTTAAATTTTCTTCCGGGAAACATCCAAGTACCTTCTGTTGCTTCCAAAGGGCAAAAAAAAAGAAAAGAGAAGATATTTAAACAAAAGAAGAATTTGGACATCTTCATCCTGTTCAAAAGGTTTCACCATTTCAATTTTGTTTTTATTATTATTTATTTTTTTATTAATGGTGCTGATTCTCTTCTGTGGAAGCCTAACACTGAATACATTTGAATAAATTTACTTTACATTTCTGTTTTTTAGGACAGTCAAATCACATGACAATTTACACATTCACTTTTACTTAGGTTTATGGACAAAATATAAGAGAAAAAAAATCTAATAAATTACAGTAAAATGTCAGCTGCTCTGTAAGATTGAAGGGGGCTCTTTTGCAGGGGGGGGTTTGGACTTGACACTGTACTTGACATTGTTGTCATTTTGTACATTTTGTAATAATCTTGTTCTATTAATTCAGACCATGCAAGTCACCTCAGTTAGTAAATATAAAGATTATACTTAAACGGTTTATGTTCTGCAAAATTTATACTGGAAACATTTTTCCTGTCATAATTCTGAACACAACAACAATAGGAACATTTTAAATGGAAAATCTGTAAAAAAAACCTTTTTTTGCAAAGTACAAAAAGTTGAGTTCAGGATGTTGAGCCGCTGTGTGTACCACCTTCCTCACTGTATTGGATTTAGTGACACGGTGTCATTATTTCGCTGCAGGCAGGGTTCAGTTAGTGCTGCATTTGGAAACAGGCCAGTGATGTGTAGGACTCAGGTTATTACTTTTAGTGCACATGAAGATGGTAAAGCAGAAAGTTGCAGATGTTGCGCCTCAGGACACCCCATCTATCACAAACCGACCCCTGAAAAATACCTTATATACACATGCAACAGTGCTACAGAGTTTTTCTCTCCGTGTCCCTCTCTCCCCATCCCTCCACTCTCTCTCTCTCTCTCTCTCTCTCTCTCTCTCTCTCTCTCTCTCTCTCTCTCTCTCTCTCTCTCTCTCTCTCTCTCTCTCTCTCTATCAAAGGCTGGTTGTTTCAGGCCAGAGTTTAGTTTCAGGGCTTTGGATTCAGAGAATGGCACCAGGAGGCTGGATGGGACGACACACTATATGGAGCATCTGATGGGATTATGAGCCACAGATTTTCAGACTTTTATACTACTAATGAAATATAAGCAAAAAACTTTTGATGTTTAGGAAAACATTTTTACTGGGCTATTTTTTCCCCTTTATGCTCTTCCTTTAAGGACATTGTGGGATCGAGCAGGGCGAATCTAGATCGACTTTCATCCGGGACTGTAGAGGCTATGGTAGGCCTTTATGCTGGTGATATAGTGGCTTATTTAAGTTTATGTCAAGTTTGAGTGCCCAACAACAGAAACACTTTCGCGCTGCTGAGTTTTTGTTCAATATTCAAGATTGTCACAGCATTATGTTTCTCAGCGGATGGAGACACTGGGCACAGAGTGGACATGAGATCAAGATAGGAAATCTTCTGAGGTGTTGCTTTTAGTTGTCACGCTCTTGCGGTCTCATATTGGAAACACTTCTCAAGTTTTAACTGTAGTATTCAAAAGTTAATCCTCTCTCACAATGAACAAAGATCCTCGTTTCCCCAGGAAGACAATGCAGATGAACTACTCAACGCGACGACACTCATGCATTGGGTACGTATTTAAGCAACAGAGGTGACAGTGATGGTGTCTTCACCTTCAGTTGAGTCGGTCATATGCTAATCTCACTTTTAAAGCTTCAATTTTAAAATCTCATTGATTATATAATGACCTTGGTTGAACTTTGCTTGAAAAGTGCATGTTACAGCATGTCATTGTCCTATGATGTAAATATAATTTTTGCTGTGTTGATAAGATTGAAATAACTACAGAATGAGATTTGCTCTTCTGAATATGGTGTTTTTCCAGTGCTCAGCCCTGACAGATTTTTCTTGTGTAAGAAAGTCTTGAAGCAAACCAGTGCTCCCATCTCCACTGAATTTCTGACATCACTAACATCAACTCCGAAATGATGAGTGCACCGTCTAGTGGAGATAGCTGCTCTGGAGTTACTTAGACTTCCCTCGTTTTCTGCAAGCACTGCATATACATAGTATCACAGTGTTAAAGCAGGCAGAGAGCAGCGCTGGCTGTTATGTGATGTGTTGTGTAGCTGCTGTATCTGTGGCCTGGACAGCCTGAGGCCAGTAGAGGTAGGGAATCGATGGCTCAGCCACTGTCTGTTGATGTTCGCCTGTGGCGGTCAGGCAGAGTCACGATGGGCAGACACATCGCAACCTTACGCACACAGTAACCTCTGTACTATCCAGCATGCCTGGCATTATCTAATGTAAATTTTGAGTAAATGATGCTCTTGTACTCAATATGTGGCCTTAATGTAGAGTGTATGTTGTTCAAACACATATTCATTTGGATGAATGTTGGGACAGTTTCTGTTTTATGGAGAAACTCAATGACAGAAATACTTGATTCCTTAGCTGAACTTAATTTCTTCAATTGAAATCAGTTAGGGATGCACTGATTTAGAAATTTTGAGCATTACCAGCTACTTTTTATGTTTTGAAGTTGATAACAGATACTGTATATTGTCCATTAGTAGATATCAATCTACATTGAGATTTCAAAAAAATGCTCTTCAAACAAAAGAAAGTTACTTTACCTTTCAAAATGATGGAGTCGTTGTTGAAAGAAAGAAACGATTGCTTAAATTGATTAGGAATGCATTCAAGTGACAGTAAAGGCTTTTATACTTTCTATTCATTGAAGAATCATGAAAAAATGTATCACAGTTTCCAGAAAAATATTAAGCAAAAAACAAACAAAAAAAAACTTAAAATTGTACCAATTCCAAACTTTTGAATAGTACTGTATATTACTAGAAACATATATTAAAATATTTGGGAAAAATAAAGAAACAAAATCTTACAGGCTCTGTAACCGTTTTATCTGTGTTTAACAATAGCTAGAAATCTCATGATCATTTGCCTATAAATTATCATCCCAAATTTATTGGCCTATTTTACTAATCTGACTTTTAGTAATAACATAAAAAAATCCCTAGATGAAGACACCAGTGAACACAGCCGCTATATGTGCAGTCATTTTATTGGTGAGCCTGAGCTGTATTTATCTCTTGTAACGTAGATTCATTTGAGCCTCTTTGAAACACTGCCACTCTTCAATCTATGGCTCTCTAAAGGACCTGTCACAACTCCGCACAGCATATCACAATGTTACACTGTTCACAAGAGGCTTTTCACTCAGAGACAACACTCTTACTCTCCATGTGACTCAGACAAAGCTATGACTTGTTTCCTAGATGCGTCTCACCACAATAGCCATTTAAAGCAGGGCAAGCAGTGTTGTAGAGCATTAACATCAAAACAGAGGACTGGATTTTTACCTCATCATTTCTTAGCTGGTGGTCTACACTACATGTGGTACAAAACTAAGAGCTACACATTCTTTTGGTGATAGCAGGTGGTATGATATATAGAAAGTACTTATATATGCGGTCACTGAAAACACTTCAATAATTAAATGATTTATCTTTACTTGGACAACAATTATTTCAGGTCCTCAAATAGGATTGGCTGTCATTCGTTCCAGACTTTTAAGTATCTCTTCGTGCAGGTTACATCAGTTACATTGTTACGCCAGGTGTCTGTATGAGTGAGTCATTGAATCATTATTTCAACTGATTCATTCAAAACACTGATTCACTCAGGAACGCCATTACCGGGTGCTGCTTGACGAGAAACGGCTCTGCTGTGGTTTCGTTTGGAGCTATTTGTGGAGCAAAAACAGAAAATTGAGCAAGGCACTCAATATTAACTTTGTTTACTGAGCTGTTGTATAAAAGCAGTATCAGACTGTGACTAAGTGTGGAAAGATATTTTCAAGGCATATTCTTTTCTAAGATATCTGGTTCAATGTAGACTGCATTTAAACCTTGCTGCTGTTTGTGTACATAAGCCATTCACAGAAGTGTTTTTAAATGTGAGACGCCAGACAGAATGAAACAACATTAAAGTCCAGCGACTTGTTTTTCAATAATTTAACTTCTTTTTAATTGAGCGCTGTGAAAGACGCAAGGTGCAAGTCAGTTGTCAAACATGTCCGTCTTGTGCATGTTTACCTAGGGGGGTAAAACAATAGTTGTGTGTCCCAAATGACTCATACACTCTGCACTATGTACTCAACCATGTAGTGGATGATTTTTTGAACTGAATCTAATAGCCCCTTCCCCTCCACTACATCATTAAAGGGTTAGTTCACCCAAAAATGAAAATTCTCTCATTAATGACTCACCCTAATGTCGTTCCAAACCCGTAGGACCTCCGTTCATCTCCGGAACGGAGTTTAAGATATTTTAGATTTAGTCTGAGAGATTTCTGTCCTTCCTTTGAAAGTGAATGCCCACTCTACAGTCCGTGTCCAGAAAGGTAAGAAGAAAGGCACGAAAAACATCATCAAAGTAGTCCATGTGACATCAGTGGGTTAGTTAGACTCTTTTGAAGCACCGACAATACATTACGGTCCAAAAATAACAAAAACGACGACTTTATCAAGCATTCTATTCTCTTCCGCGTTTGTTTGAATCCCGCTGCTGACGTAAGACGCTGCTGCTGCGTTATCTGGTGCGTCAGAGCGTCCATGTAGTCTGAGGGAGACGCACGCTTTGCTTCTTACGTCAGTAGCGTCACTGTGGACTCGTGAACGCGGATTCAAACAAACGCAGAAGAGAATAGAATGCTGGATAAAGTCGTCGTTTTTGTTTTTTTTTGGACCATAATGTATTGTCGATGCTTCAAAAGAGTCTAACTAACCCACTGATGTCACATGGACTACTTTGATGATGTTTTTCATACCTTTCCTTTTTACCTTTCTGGACACGGACTGTATACTGTGCATTCACTTTCAATGGAAGGACAGAAAGCTCTCAGACTAAATATCTTAAACTGTGTTCCGGAGATGAACGGAGGATTTACGGGTTTGGATAGACATTAGGGTGAGTCATTAATGAAAGAATTTTCATTTTTGGGTGAAATAACCCTTTAAAGCTGTGACAGTTGAGTGTACATTCCACACTTCAGTTGTGTCCCAAATGTCATACAATATGCACTATGTACTTACACTATGCACTTTGTACTCAAAATGAAATGTATAAGGTTATTTTGTCATTCAATATTGGAGTCTGATAGCCCCTTCCCATCCGCTACATAATTAAAGACAGCTGAGTGCATGAAACATCCAAGTGCACGTGTTCTTTTTGTAATTTTGTGTGAACACACTACACATACTATTTATACTACAAAACAGCATAGAATTGTGCATACGTACATTAATTTGGGTGCATCTACAGGCACAAAACACATCCTGAGTGAACGGCCCCTAAGAATGTCTCAATGCTAAACTGAGCTAAAACTCAGAATGATTGGGTTTGCATTGCATTTTATGTAAGACTTTTTCTAAACTCTTGAAGTAGTGGTGGTTGCAGCTTCTTAATTGCAGTGGTTTGGCAAATAACTTTGACATGCATCACATATTAGAGTAGAACCATGTTGAGTTGTTCCAAACGTATGTAGAAAGAGAAAGTCAAGTGAGGTGAACCAAAAACAGGACAACAGTGTCAGTAACCAGTGGACCCAAAAATAAAACCTCAGAGCTCAGAATAGTCGATAGGCGCTGATGCTGTGACTGGAGTCGCTGTGCGTCACTGTTCTGCTCCATATTTTCAGCATGGCTGCTTTCCCCAATGACTCCCACCGCTCATTGATCAGTCAGCCTCTCTCACTAATGCTGGAAACCCTGCCAACCCGTCTGCCCTTTCTCAGTTAAAAAAACAGCAATCTAATAGAAGCTGTCAGACCAGTTTTTTATACCTTGCTGTTTTTGCTTAGTGTTACAGTGCTCTTAGATTATAGGCTGGGGACATCTACTGGTAAAGTTATGTTACTGCGAAAATCACGTCAGATTATTATGCAGAAGTAATGCTTTGTTTGTGGACCTAGTATTATCAGCAGTGCAGTTTATACTCCAGATTCAGAGGTGATCCATTCTGTCTTGAACTAGCCTAAGCTGGTTTGGTGGTCTTTGCTGGTCTCATAGCCTGGTGCTCCTAACTGGTTTAGATGAAAAGTGCCTAACGCATCTCTAAAACCAGATAGGCTTGTGTAAGATGATTAGAAGTTATTTCCCTAGTTTTGTTTTTCATATGGTACTATGGTAATACTATGTTTTTTGGTCATGTACCATGCTAATACCATTGTATTCTTTTGAAGTACATTGGAGTACCAAGTATATGCAATGTTCGGCCTACATGCATAATAAAGTACTATGGTAAATACCAAAGTTACACTTTTTGTATTATTATTAATACCATTTGACACAATTAATCTTCCACTGTCTTGGTGTCTTTGCTGCACTGTAACCCCTTTAAGAAATGGGGAGGGTGGGCTGAACTCATGATTGAGTGGTTTAGGTAAGGTTTAAACCACTGTTTCTCAACTGGTAGGTCGCGGAGTGTGCAAAGAAACCGCAAGAAATGTAATTCTAAGTTTTTCTAATGCAAAACATTTGTGCATGAAAGCGGTTGACACTTAAAGTAAAGAATGCCTGAGAAAAGCACGTTTCCAGGATATATGTCTGTCATCCCGTGGCAAAAAATCCTATTGGAATTTCAGTTTGTCTTGTAGGATCTTATTTGATTTTTTAGAATAATTTTGGACATTGTCATATTTTTAAATGGAATTTCAGTTTGTCTTGTAGGTTAAATGTATATATTATATATTGCTATTATAAACTAATTATAACCAAGCTGTACAAATACAATAGGCTACCTTCTGTAACTGGCTCGTTGTATTCATTTCACTGGGATATCTTCATTCTATTGTAATTCATTATTCTAACATTGCTTTTCAATGTTACGAAATAAAAAGTCTCACATCATTAAAACAAACTTTCTTGTCTTATTACTCTTCAATTGCATGTGCAAATGAAGCAGTGCGAGCTGTTTTTCACTTCATTATAAAAAAAAAGTGCATCTGAGAATGCAACGTGTGTTAGCCTGGAAGGATTTGCATGCATTTTTATTCATCAGGAGCAGTTTCCCTATTTTATTAACAGGTCATGTTAGTATTGTGAATTTACATGGTAACTGTTGTTTCCATAACCCCAAAATGCCACTTTATTTTCACTTTGTGTTATTTTGTATAAATGACTCTGGTGGCTCATTGTATTAAGAAAAAAATAGTTTGAGACTGCTATTTTATTGCCTTAGCTTATACTGTTTATTTATCAGTATTAGTCCTATTCTTACAATATATATTTGTGTGTGTGTGCGCACTGCCTGGTTTGAACTATATGTGGTTTTCCAGATTGCAAGTGTAGTTCATGTCTCACCAGCAGGGGATGCAGTGGTTTAAGCAAATGCCTCACATTATGAATGAATGAAGGTCAATTTGCATGTCTGCCTGACAAAAAACAAATTAAAGTTGCAGAACTAATAACAGATCTACGCTGCAATTTATACATTTCTTAGCTCAAGACCAGTTGATGTTTTCACCTGAGAATTGTGAGCATAGCTAAAATCACAAAAAAATTTTCACATACCTGCTTCAGATTATTATGTTCCGTTTCGTGGATAATTCTCTTTTTTGGCAAATCTTTTCTGATCCTTTGCACAATTTTATCACAGGAATTTAGTCTCGAGCCTTGACGCTTTCAGCTGCCAGACAGACGCGCTGTTAGCCAAGCATCACAGTGTGACAAACCTGTGACGTCAACACAGTGATGCTTCATGCCTGATATGACGTCTGGCTGGAGATTCATGCATCCTCTGAGTCTCAGTCCTGGCAAAAAAACATTTCGTTTGCCCACGGATAGTGCCGTTAAAGGGATAGATCACCCTAAAATGAAAATTCTGTCATCGTTTACTCACCCTCAATTTGTATGAATTTCTTTCTTCTGTTGAACTCAAAAGAAGATATTTTGAAGAATGTGGTTACCGACAACTGGCAGAAGCTCAGTTATTCAGTCAATTCAGGTTCATGTAGAGGTGAATTTATGAAATTAAGCCAAACCAAAGCAAAATAAAAAGATAGAGTCAGTACAAAAGCAGGGCCAAGCTTGTCTGACTAGTTAATACATTTATTTGATAAATAACAGTAAAAAGAATGATATTGTGAAATATGATTGCAATTTAAAATAACTGTTTTCTATTATAATAGATTTTAAAATGTAATTTATCCCTGTGGTGGCAAAGCTGAATTTTCTAATATGCTGATCTGCTGCTCAACAAACATTTCTTCTTATTATTATTAACGTTGAAAACATGTTGTGCTCCTTATATTTTTGTGGAAATCATGGATTCTTTGGTGATTTAGAAAGTTCAAAAGAACAGCATTTGTTTGAAATAATGAAATATTTAAAAAGTTAAGAAATTGAAAGGTAATGTATGTATTTTTTCTGTGCATAGATTAAGAGACAAAAACTGAAAAAGAGCAAAGAGTCTGTACCAGTAAAAACACTTCAGAGATATATGCCAGGTATAAAACCTAAGGTCTGTTTGCTATCTGAAGCTGATAGATTTCCAGGACATTGACTTAAAGTCTGACTCTGAACACTCACATTATAACCCTGAGTAATAAAAAAAATATGCACTGAGGTGAGCACCAGAGAATTTTTCACTACGCTGCAGAGCCAAGAATAATACTTTACTTTCGACATATCATCTTGACCTCGGGACTTTCATTCCTCGTACGGTAATCTGTTAAGAAACTTTCATTTTTGCGCTGGGTTTCGATCCGTCACAGTAATTGGTAATTCGTTGTGTTGTGGAAAAATATTTCATTAATTCTTAGAAAATCCTAACTACATATGTTGTCATACTGACATTATCAACACACAGCACTTTGTCATACTGACATTATCAACACACAGCACCTGATCATTCAGTTTTGTTCGGTTATTTAACATTTAATTTAAAGAGCCAAAGCATCAGTGTCATGAATCTCTTTGTCGGGTTTATTAAATTGGATAGTTTTGAGGTGGAATTTATCCATATTTTAAAAGCAGATTCCAAACAGTCAAAAACCTCATGAAATATATATTTTCTAAAACGTTCTCTTAAATCAACACAAAACCGGCAATTGGCTGCTCTTTGATGGATGATCTACGCCTACGGCCTTCTTTTATTTTCAATATTTGAGTGCTAAAACATGCATTCTCCAGTTTGCCCATCATCCTTTTTTGAGTCATGATTATGACATCCTAACAGACTGAAACATGTAGATAGTCCAAACAAGGCCATTTGCTTTAGCCAAAGATCTGTATCACCCCTCATGCTGTCCAAATCATTAGCATAGAGGAACAACTACATCCTGGCGGTTTAAGTGGTTTGAGTGGGTTCATTGTTTTATCAGACAATATAATTTGTTCACAAATGATATTTAAATAAATAGAGAGGGAAACTACAATTAACATGTTTAATAATAAATATGTTTATAATGTAAAGATGCTGTAATGCAAAGCAGGGGTTATAAACTCTGGCTCTTGAAGTCCACTTTCCTGCAGAGTTCACCCCAACTCTAAACAAACTCAGTTAAACATGCTTGTCAAGGTCTTCAGGAACACTAGAAAGTTATAGGCAGATTAGTTTGATCTGGGTTGAAGCTAAACTCTGCAGGAAAGTGGACTTCAAGGGCTGTACTTGAGAGCCCCTGCTCTAAACATCTGCATACTGTTTGAAAACTACCTTTCTGAGGTCATTCTGGGAGTGTTATCATTACTGGAAAAATAAAAAGGGCCACGAGAGGCCACGGATGTGATTTCTATACCACTTGTTTATTTTGCGGTCACGGCAAAGAATTGTTTTACAACAGAGAAACCAGTTAAGCCACTTTGTTTGAGGTAGCATTTCAGTACTCATCATAAGCTGGGCTCAAGTAATTAGATGCCCGTTGAAGTCTCTTAAGATCTCTACTAAACTTGTATTCAATTAAGAATGAATATGAAGATTAAAGGTAGGGTAGGAAATTTGTTTTATTAACACTTTTTCTTAATAATGAATAATAGATGTAGTCTAAGTATTAAAACATGTACATAAGCCCCGTTTCCACCAAAATTACCCAGAACAATTTGTCCCAGGAACCACTCCCCCCTCCCCCTGCAGACCTGTTCCTGTCTGTGTTTCCATCATGGTCTAAAGTGCCGTGAAGATTAGTCCGGTGACGTAGGACTGCACACGACTTTCCAGTTCCCACTGGATTTCGTCCTCTGCATATAAACTTAATAAAGCCTGAATCTCGTTGTTGGTCCATCAGTCGTATTTTTTAAACTTCATTGTTGATTCAAATAGCAAACAACTCTTACTGCATGCACCGCAACAGACTATTAGGATAAAACAAAATGCTGCGTGTAGTCAGCCAATTAGCATGTTCAGCGGCCAAGTCCCACCCCTAAAAGTTCCTGAACTTTGAAAAAGTACTACCTTGCTAGCAAGGATGTTTTGAGGGGGACATTTTTACCCGGAACGTCATTTAGACCCTGGTCCCTGCGGTCGAAACACACCAAGTACCACCCCAAAGTCTCTAGTTCCTGGAGAAAGTTCCTGCGGTGGAAACGTGGCTATATATCTTCTGTGAAAGTCTCAGGACCAAAATATTTTAATTCAAATGCAATGATACGATGTTCTACCTGGGCTGTCAACCTATGCATTTCCATGCCTCCGCGCATCCTGCTAGCGCAGACATCACACGTCATCAGTCCGTTCCATAAGGCTATGCAGAGTTGTAGACAGACTGCCACCAAGCACCAAAAACAAACTGCAGCTACATTTTACAGTTCCTCCTGAACCAAAACAATGAGCTTATGCTGCATTCACACTAGAGGGTGACACAGGAGTAGATTTTTAACCGTCTCCCGTCCCACTCCCACAAAAAAATCCTGTCCCATCCCAATCCCTTGAAAAAACTAGGGGAAAATTCTCATCCCGTCCCAATCCCAGAAGAATGACTCCCGTTCCCTCCCACTCCCGTGTTGTGTTTTTTTTTTTTTGGCCGGAATCTGTCAGTTACAATAAAAAATTCAGTACAGATCACAGCATGCCAAGTTGATGTCTTGGCTTATGCCGTTTTCACGCCTTCTAAAATGGCGGTGAGCACAATCGAGGTATCATTTTCCAACAGTAGTCGTTGCAGCGTGGCTTTCATGTCTGACTAAATTTTGATGATTATTTTTGCGGCTACAAAGTGCATGTGGAAGCCTCCTTTCTCTTATATTATTGGTGGTTGGCATTGGCCACCAACTGTTTTGGGTGTGGAGCACTTAATCAGCCGCACCAAATCAAACAGGAGAGCATAAAGAGACAGGGCAACTTGAATTGAGTTCAAAATTAAAACATACAGGGAGTGCAGAATTATTAGGCAAATGAGTATTTTGACCACATCATCCTCGTTATGCATGTTGTCTTACTCCAAGCTGTATAGGCTGGAAAGCCTACTACCAATTAAGCATATTAGGTGATGTGCATCTCTGTAATGAGAAGGGATGTGGTCTAATGACATCAACACCCTATATCAAGTGTGCATAATTATTAGGCAACTTCCTTTCCTTTGGCAAAATGGGTCAAAGAAGGACTTGACAGGCTCAGAAAAGTCAAAAATAGTGAGATATATTGCAGAGGATGCAGCAGTCTTAAAATAGCCGAGCTTCTGAAGCGTGATCATCGAAAAATCAAGCGTTTCATTCAAAATAGTCAACAGGGTCGCAAGAAGCGTGTGGAAAAACCAAGGCGCAAAAACTGCCCGTGAACTGAGAAAAGTCAAGCGTGCAGCTGCCAAGATGCCACTTGCCACCAGTTTGGCCATATTTCAGAGCTGCAACATCACTGGAGTGCCCAAGACATGGCCAAGGTAAGAAAGGCAGAAAGTCGACCACCACTGAACAAGACACACAAGCTGAAACGTCAAGACTGGGCCAAGAAATATCTCAAGACTGATTTTTCTAAGGTTTTATGGACTGATGAAATGAGAGTGAGTCTTGATGGGCCAGATGGATGGGCCCGTGGCTGGATTGGTAAAGGGCAGAGAGCTCCAGTCCGACTCAGGCGCCAGCAAGGTGGAGGTGGAGTACTGGTTTGGGCTGGTATCATCAAAGATGAGCTTGTGGGGCCTTTTCGGGTTGAGGATGGAGTCAAGCTCAACTCCCAGTCCTACTGCCACTTTCTGGAAGACACCTTCTTCAAGCAGTGGTACAGGAAGAAGTCTGCATCCTTCAAGAAAAACATGATTTTCATGCAGGACAATGCTCCATCACACGCGTCCAAGTACTCCACAGCGTGGCTGGCAAGAAAGTGTACAAAAGAAGAAAATCTAATGATATGGCGTCCTTGTTCACCTGATCTGAACCCCATTGAGAACCTGTGGTCCATCATCAAATGTGCGATTTACAAGGAGGAAAACAGTACACCTCTCTGAACAGTGTCTGGGAGGCTGTGGTTGCTGCTGCACGCAATGTTGATGGTGAACAGATCAAAACACTGACAGAATCCATGGATGGCAGGCTTTTGAGTGTCCTTGCAAAGAAAGGTGGCTATATTGGTCACTGATTTGTTTTTTTTTTGGTTTTTGAATGTCAGAAATGTATATTTGTGAATGTTGAGATGTTATATTGGTTTCACTGGTAAAACAAATAATTGAAATGGGTATACATTTGTTTTTTGTTAAGTTGCCTAATAATTATGCACACCTGATATAGGGTGTTGATGTCATTAGACCACACCCCTTCTCATTACAGAGATGCACATCACCTAATATGCTTAATTGGTAGTAGGCTTTCCAGCCTATACAGCTTGGAGTAAGACAACATGCATAACGAGGATGATGTGGTCAAAATACTAATTTGCCTAATAATTCTGCACTCCTGTATAGTTAATTTATATAAACAGTATAAGATGGTATCATAGTGTTATTACGATTCCCGGTCCCGCCCACTCTCGGTAAAAAAAATCCGCTCCCGTCCCAATCACGTGATTAAAAATTATTTTGTTTCCCATCCCACGGGACTCCCGCGGGATTCCCGAAAAAATGTCAGCCTCTAATTCACACCATGTCGCAACCATAATTACGAGATGGCAACCGTGACGTTCTCCGGAGCTGTTCACGTCCTTAGACTCGGATTTATGCGTTTCTATCAACACGATTAAAACCCCCAAATGAATCTGCAGCAGTCAGGTGGTACCAGCAAGAGCTCTGTTGTTGACCTTCATTATTATTGTAATGTTGTGCTTTGAGACATGAGGTAATTCAACGGCATCTCGTGACGCTTTGCAAAATCTGCTGTGTACATTTATGTGTTTTGGAGGAGGCGTGGCTTTAGAGACACTCTGAAAGGAGGGTGTGATCTTAAGTTTTCAAAACTAGTTTGCTATAACTAGCATCTCCTAAACTGCCTAGACTAGCTTTAAGAATGTAATTATCAGCTCAGGAAGTTATATGCCTGTCTCTTTCAGTTCTTGGCAGTAATAGCAGTTTTTCTATTGTTATCTTGGGTTGACTGTATATCCTCTCTTTTTTCTTGCCTTAAAGTATTTGGTTCACATTTGTGTCTGGAGGTAATATTCAACCTAATATTCTGTTTTAAAGCCGGCATGAAACGGAAGTTGCGATACTCTTCTCTTCCCTTTTGATGTATATCTGAGAGAAAATGATTCTCAATCATGAAAAAATGTTGGTCGGTACTTGGTTTTGTCCATCAGGAATTTATTGGATGATTGTAGTTTGCTGTTGCTGTGATGTCATGTGAGTGACAGGTTGTCCCGCCCTTGCGCCAGTAAACACAACATCAGTGGAAAGAAATGATGTCACTGCAAGAGGGAGGGGAAGTTATTTAAATCAAAGATTACAAGGGCACATGAATTAAAAATGATCAGCACAGATAAATCATAAATTAAAATAAATATTACAGTATTTCATATAAAAAAATATGATTACACAGTGACTTTTAACAACTGTGGATGATCTATGGCTTTCTGGATTGTTTATTATCTTATGAGAACCAATGTTAAGATTTGAACCTTTTTTGTCTGCATCTGTATCTAGGCAAGATTCCAGTATAGCTCCCAAATAGAAGACAGTCTTTTCAATGAAAATGTATTTTAATTTCTCTCTATTTTTGTTTCATTTTTATTTATTTTTGTATAACTCAGCACCTTTAATCAGCTGCAGACAGAGCAAGAAAGAGTTAACGTCTCAAGGAGGCAGGAACTATGCTTTCTTTGGTCCCACCCTCTTTCTTGAGCGTGATCTCAGAGTAAGACGAGCTCCAGCCGTGGGACAGCAGTGGGCAAAGAGTCTTGCTAAAATATGGCACAGACTCTCCTACATGATTCCAGCTTCCACACAGAAGCACAGTAGGACAGAAGCCTGAGGTACCTTCACTTAGAGAGGTCTACATGAGAAGTTAGACTGGAGCTGACCGAGCAGAAGATCCATGTTTAAATGCTGCCTGAGCATCTCTTTGAGTTGCACACATGCTTTCAGAGTGAAGCATGGGTTTTGACAAGGCTTGTCACTCAAGCTCACATCCCCGTTTACTCACAGAGGTGTCACAGAGGACTTGAGAGCTGATGGACTTTTAGAAGAGGACAGTGGATAACATGCTTTGCTTTTTCTCGTTTTCCTTCAGAATTGAGATGTAACTATTAATCAGAGGCAATGAGGAGTCATTTTGATCCACGAACAATGTTTACCTAAAAAAGAGTGAAAAGAAGGTATATTTAGGGGATTTGTGTAAAGGAATTACGTGAGAGACGGCAAGATGAGCGTACCGGCAAACTATGGATTCTCTTTCTCAGCTGACCGGGCATTAAAGCCACGGAACTGGAATTTATATGGATCCCCATGTGCTGTCAACAGACCCATCGACATTGTGCAGAAACGCAGGCGGTAATAAACTTGATTTATATATGTGATTCTAGTCAACATTACAGTCAAATACAGTGGGGTCCAAAAGTCTGAGAATAAATAGTGAAAATGCTTATAAATGTAACTTTTTCCCTTGCAGTTTATGTTATCAGAATAACAATTTCAGTGAAAGATAAATGTAAAAATTAACATTTATGTCAGAATGTCTTAATATATTTGGTTTACATTAACATTTGTTCATTTAGAAGACGCTTTTATCCAAAGCGACTTACAACTGAGGAATACAGGAAGCAATCCATCATGAAGAGGCGAATAATCACAAAAAGTTCCTGAAATTATAAGTTTTGGACAAGCTAGAATAGGGACAGAATAGAGGAAAATTGTTAATTTTTGGGGGGGGTTGTCTCTCTTTTGCTTAAATGACAGCAGCAGTGGAGCTGCATGAACTCCACAAGTTTGTGTCAAACCTGCTGATCATGTTTTTCAGAATGATTTGAGATGATCCGAAGAGCATCTTGAGCTTTAATAGAAGCAAGAACACCTGCACGTCTGTACAAAGAGTCATGATCAATGGCACACATTTCATTACTTGATTAGTGACTGCAGAATCTTAAATATTTCATATTTTAAAAAAGAAGAAGTTTAAATTAGATTAGAATCCCAAACCCCACTGTATATTTGAAAACACTTAAATCTAAGGCTGTTGAAAATCAAAATTAGGTGTGGTTGTTTTGCACACTTGTGTTGCATTGATACATTGATTTTTTCTTTATACCTGGTGTAGAGACGGAGACAGATTGTTATGTGGTTTGGCTGAATAAATCTTCTACTATGTCCATGGAATAACCTGTTGATATGCTCTGACCCATGGAAACTCTTTTAAGACTGCCTCAGACAAGATCTACTAGTTCTCTTCAGCCTGATGGCAGTAAAGCACTATGATAAATGAGCAGTTATTCTTCCAGGGTTTTGCATTACTCTGTGTGCGCAATCATTGATCGTGAAAGCTCTCTGCTTTTGCATTTATTGTATCACAGTCTGGAAATCAGTTCATCTGTAACTGTTCCACTAAATGCCAAACAGCCCTGCTTACTGTTTCACTGAGAACATCCAGCATATAACACCTCTAATTCACCTAAAATCATGAGGACATTTCTGATGATTTTCTCTATAAACCATTAACCAATAGCATTAAGACATATAAAAAAGATTTGCAAGGAAAAAAAAAAGCTGAGGAATTCAGACTCTTATTACCAGGGCTAAGCATTTGGATTGTTACAGGAGTTGAAGCTGAAGTGTATTTTCTACTGCGTTATCGCTACCAAAAGGAATTGCAAAAATAACAGCTGTTTTCAAACAGGTTTCCTGAATGCTCCCCCTATTTACCACTCGTTGAGCCAGCGTTGCTGTGAAGGGATGCTGAAACAAACAGAGCAAAGTTGTGGTAGTTCAGAGTCACAGTGTTGACACTTTTCATGGATATCAACATACAGATGGCTTATTTTATAACTTCTTTAAGATTAAAAAAAACATTTAAACTTTAAAGCAGTGACAGATAGTGGTGTTTCCGTGTACATTTGTACAGCTGCACACCAGTTATTATTTGTATAAAAAAAACTTTCAGATAGAGTGAAGAAATAAAAGTTTCTGTGAATGTTTGGCAGGATTTTCTTGTATATTGGATATAGAAGAAGGCCACCATCTAATCGTAGTCTTCTTCATGGCCATCTACAGAAAAATTATGAGACACGTGCCATGTCTGGGTAGAATAGTAATTTTGTTAGGAAAGTATGGGATTTATGAAGTAAAGAGGAAATCTGCTTATGTCAGAGGGTTTTTTTATTTAAACCATGAAGCCTCTGTCCTCCCACAGTATCAGCAAGGCTGCGCAGACCAAGTCTGAGATAGTACACTCCTTTTGGACAGACACACACACACACAGACAGGTTTCCCACTTGCATAGCCATCAATGTCAGTGTTGACAGCAGGATTATGGATAAAAGAGGTATCTTTTCCATTTTTCTCCACCATTTATTTTCTTAGGCTGTGTCTTGACTTGGATGAAAAATAAAACTTTTATTACAGCTGATTATTTTAATGGAAACTTAAGGGAGCATGTTACTAAGGTGCTGTATTTTACCATGCAAAAGCTAGTTCTGAAATAATGATTCAGATTTTAAGAACACACATAACCTTGGTTAATCCGAAGCCAGTAAATTACAAGATACTTTGGCTTTATAGTCTATATCACAGTTCTGACTTTATATAGCGCAATGTGACTTGAAATCTTGTAGCTGCCGTTTTTACATATACCATTTGCACAATATGACTTTAATTTTAATTGATTGACTGTTTTTCATAATTCTGACTCTTTTTTCTTTTAAACTTAAACTTTGAGTTGGAAACCAGCTTTCATCCTTAGGAGATTGGACGAAATTCACACAGGACTAAACATTTCGAGCTTTACGAAACATCATTTTTGCAGGCTATTTTATTACGTTGCTGTTTGTAAAACTGGTCATTAGAATCATTCAAATATCAAAGTTCAAGTAAAACGTGCGATGGCCAATACCAATACACACATTGTGTGTGCAGACATCTGCTTCTGCTTGTAATTCCTTCTTGTGGAGATTGTCAGGATCTGTAAAATGTTGTAAACCATTTGTCAACTGTTCAACATATTTTCTAGAGCCTCATGTGCAGAAAAATGATTTATGGGACTTAGCGGATTATAGTCACTGGAGGCTGGGAGTGCCACGTCTTCTGCCGTTAAATGTTAGTGTAGAGGTAAGGGCAACTACTAATCGCAACGGTATGGTTGGAGCACATTAAAGTTATTATCTAAGCACTTGGCCTTGTGCTGCTGAATTGTGTGACCTGACTGAATATTGCTCCGTTGTGAATATGTTGAACTGTGTTAGTGTTTTCTTAATCTTTATTAGAGAGGTTTTCTGTAAAACATTCTTTGAGAATATCCATTTGTCTCCCTCTTGGCCGGTGTTTTGGTGTTAGATTGCAATCGTCTGAACATCTGCAGCTCATTCTTCTTGATTCTTCTTTTTTTTGTGTGTGAAATGTGTCACATGGGATTACTTTCAGCCCCAAGAGAGACAGCTATTTTCAGTATAAGACAACCTATTACAAAACGAGGCTAGTGTTGTCTAAAACGCATGGGGTCATTAGCTCTTTTGTACGGTTCACAGTATTACCTGTAGCTGTCTCTGAATCTGGCTGTTATTGTGTGATTTCAGCGTGTCTCTAAGGCTATATCAGATCTCTTTTCTCCATAGTATGACCATTTTTGATTAACTTTCCCATCAGTTTAGATTACTTTTATAATGTATGTTTTGCTCTGGGCATCTTGCACTCTGTTCTGTTGTTTTCTTATGGTCACAAAATGATCCTAGGATAACAGACTGAGCCCCATCCGTGCCCTCTGAGAGACCCTCTGCTGTGTTCACAGAAGTGCTCCGTCACAGACCCTGCATGGAAAATCTGATGCACTTCGTTAACTCTGTTTGTAGTGATGGGTTGGCATGATGCATGGGCGGCATGTATTTTCCTCTACATTTTTTAAAAGGATATTACTCATATAAAAATCCCTCTTCTTACTATGTATTTTTTATGATTATTATTATTTAATTATAAAAAACGCTAATTTGCTAATGCTGTTGTTTAAAAAAAAAGCTAATTTGTTAAATGACAAGTGTTATTATAATAGTGTTGATTTATGCAGGATCGTACACACTGCAAACATTGTGCTTCATGTGGTAGCATGCAAATATTTAATATTAGTCAGAAATAAAATACTGTTCAAAGTTTTTTTTTTTAAGAAATTATTACTTTTATTTAGCTAGGAATCTTTTTACTTGTAATTCCCTTTCAAATGAACTTTCTATTCATCAAATAATACTGAACTTTTTTTTATTTCAACATTGATAATAATAATAAATGTTCCTTGAATGTCAAATTATACACCATATTAGAATGATTTCTTAAGGATCATGTGACACTGAACAATCGAGAAATCACTGCTGAAAATTCAGCTTTGCCATCACAGGAATGAATTAAATTTTTACTGTATTTTTATAAAAGAAATGCAGTCTTGGTGAGCATAAGACTTCTTAAAACAATTTTTGAATGGTAGTGCAACTAAATTAGTATACACCAATGAAAGTAAATGTTAAAGTATAAAAATATAGTTTTCATATGGTTACAGAGCAGACAGCTAATTTAATTTCATTAACAGGTAATTAACAGGGCTGAATGTGCCCACATTAAGTGTATTTGCACTAACTATAACAAGGGACGTTTTTGTGATCGGAGGCACTCTTTTCTGTAATATGAACGTATTTTAAAGTCACCACCAGTTTGCTTTTGAGCAGGAAAATATATGTGGAAATATCTGTGTAATGCGCCTTCAAATGTCTATGACTTAATTCTGGCTAACCCCCACTCATGTTTTAAAATGTCATTCTAAATCAGAGACAAACCAAACTTATTTTTAATCTTGACCATAAATGTTCAGTGGAAAGCTGAGATCACAGCACTGCTCTCTCTCTCTCTCTCTCTCTCTCACACACACACACACACACACGCTCTCTGCACCCTATTGTGCCTCAGAAATCTTTATACAATCTCTGCAGCTCTTACCGGTATGGATGTGCTTCACATTTTATGTGCACAATTAGGAAAAGGCAGCATGCACAGAAACGGTGATTAAACAATCGAGGACACATCCTCTGCCCTCAGTGTCTACGCACGAGTATGTGACCTGCTGGATGACCCTGTAATTAACCACCTCATCAGATCGGTAACGTCTCCCGTTGTGCTTCTGTGAGGCTTCAGTCTCACCGTGAAGAACCAAGAAGGGTCTTTTTAGAACTCAAATGCATGTTCACTTGTGGTTAACTGTGCGTTTAATCTCGCTACAGCACTCTCATGTTCAACTTTTGATGTTGTGCAACCATTTATTTGTAAGGCAACAGCTGTCTTCCAAATCTCCCGTGGTATGTTCATGTATGTCCGGGCCCCTGGGTGTTCATTGACGTCATGTGATGTTGTGGCTCTCTTAAATGCCATTTTTTCTTGTTGATTAGAAACAATGGAGAGAGGAACAGGATGAACAGCCTTCTGGCTGCGTCCCAGTGGACTGGTTATTCAACTATGAGACTAAATGACTACAAAAGATTCATATGAACTCGTGGCTCCGCCTCTATTCTTCTTGTCTTTACATAAAATGCTGCATTAAAGCATATAAACAAAGATGACTCAATGTGGGGCCGGCTTTCTTGCTTTTCGTAAGATATTTTGGCTGTAGATTAATGATTGTGCTGCAATTAGGCTAGTAGGCTAGGACCCGGGTGGGACATGCAGGCCGGGCTGGTAATGTGCCCGGATTAGGACTGACGTAGCACCAGTGTCTCGTGACGCATGCTGGGTGTCAAGTGTTTAGATACTGACAGTCAACATGCAGCATGTCATACGACTGTAGAGGATTTAGTAACAGCTCTTTTACTCCTCACACTGGAGGTGCTCTTTAAACATCTGAAAGATTCTGCTCGAAGCCTTTGTTGCGAGTTGGCCTCCAACTTAGAATCAATTTCAACCTCTTCCTGAAGGCAATGACAAGCTGAGTTGAAGACAGGGGTGTAAAATGATACCGTGTCAGACTTGTACTCAAGCCAAAAACATGCTTGAGTAAAAATGTAAAAGTTCCCACATTTAATTGGATGAATTATTTTAAAGTCGATGGTAAAAAAAAGTTACCTAGCTTTTGAAATTGACTGATTACAGTAGCACTGACCTGCTTAATTTTTAATGCTTTATGTAAAGCTGTAGATTAGAGCACACCAGGTGCTAAAAGTAACATCCTGAAACCTGTTTCCAGAAACTAGTAAACCTATAAATTCAGCTGCATTTGATTATATAGTTTTTTGACACAGTTGTTTATGTTTACAGACTGATCAATGATACTACTTTTTTATATGATACTAGAATTTTTTATAGCGTTTTACTTAGGCTATAAATATTGTTTTTAATATTGTGTTTATTTTTTATTATTATTACTATTATTTGTATTATTATATAGCATAAAAAAGAGTACAAGTATAGTATATAATCCCCCTGTAGTCAATAATTGTATCCCTTAAAACTCATCTTTGATCACCAAATTGACATATTTAAAAAAAAAATCCTGTGAAAACAAATTCTTCATGCCTTAAAAATAGCTTGAATGTAACTCTACATCCTTGTTTCATTTAATACATGCTCAGAGATATTGGCCAACACTTGACCAACTTTACTGTAGGAAACTCTGCACAGTGGTATTACGCTTTACATGTCGGACACATAATGGTAATTAATATGATTAGCCTTTTGCTTGACTATACATTATCAAACAGCTAATAATGTGTTGCTAATGTCACACAATCGTTCCCCATCTCTGTCTGCCTTCTAAAAATCAGCTTCCTTAGAAATGCTTTGAACAACTTAGAACGTCAGTAAGACATATAGTTCATCATAGCATCGTAATATACACCGATCAGGCATAACATTGGTCCCCCTTTTGCTGCCAAAACAGCCCTGACCTGTCAAGGCATGGACTCTACTAGACCCTGAAGGTGTGCTGTGGTATCTGGCACCAAGATGTTAGCAGCAGATCCTTTAAGTCCTGTGAGTTGTGAGATGAGGCCTCCATGGATCGGACTGGTATGTTCAGCACATCCCACAGATGCTCGATTGGATTGAGATCTGGGGAATTTGGAGGCCAAGTCAACACCTTAAACTCATTGTTGTGCTCTCGAACCATTCTTGAAACATTTTTGCTTTGTGGCAGGGTGCATTATCCTGCTGAAAGAGGCCACCAGGGATTACCGTTAGCGTTTTTGAAAGGGTGTACATGGTCTGCAACAATGCTTAGGTAGGTGGTACGTGTCAAAGTAACATCCACATGGATGGCAGGACTCAAAGTTTCCCAGCAGAACATTACCCAAAGCATAACACTGCCTCTGCTGGCTTGCCTTCTTCCTATAGTGCATCCTGGTGCCATGTAAGTGTTCCCCAGGTAAGTAATGCCTGATCGGTGTACATCATAAACATAATTCACCCGCTATATCTAAATGATAGATATAGATTTTTCATATAAACAAAAAAATATACAGAGAGAACCTGGCTTCATTTGAGGAATAATTAGTTAATGATATGCTAAAGCCACACTTTGATGGTAGTTTGTGACGTCAGAAACACAAGCAATTTCAAACAGATTTTTGAGACTGTTTTAAGGAGATAATACTCAGCAATGGCGTTGCCTTATGAATTTTCATGATTTATCTTAAAGCATATTAAAAACACCATAGCTACAACAACATTAAAAACTTGATTTTCACCACAGGGGTCTTTTAAGACAAAGGGTGACTATCATTATCATCATCTTAAAGTTGAGTTGGTTATTGTCATGATGTGCCTTAAGGCTCATGTACTGTGTACTGTCATCTTGTCTTGACTAAAAAGGCCAGCTTCATACATGCCTATTCTATCATGAGCCACAGGAGGCATCCTATTCCCAGAAAAAAAGCCCATTATTTTCCACAGCACTGCAAGCACAAAGACTGGTAAAAAGGACCAGTTTATCGAACCCGTCTGGACCCATTGGTGAGAAAGATGATGCGGGCAATTGTCATAACAGTGCATGTGAACACTGTTAAAGGGATAGTTCATTAAAAAAGTACAATTTAACGGTATATTTTTAGTATAGAAAAAACTGATAATCGCATATCTTATGCACTTAAACTAAATTTACATGTAGCTATTGAAAGCTAACACAAAGAACTAGGCAAAATGAGGATCAGTATTTCTCTTCATTTTCACTGGGAGAGGACATTTCTCATGTTCACCTGTGAGATAAATACAGATTTTCCATCAGTATGTGGACTTTTTTATTTTAATTTCCAATGTAGTGTGCATCATTTCAGAAATGTTCAATTCACTGTCTGGTAAAATATTGCATCAATAATAATAATCAGAGAAATCAAACATTTGAATTTTGGTGGTATCTTACCAACGACTGTGATAAGTTGATATCCCTAAATGCATAATGCACTGATGTAGTTTCCACATGCAGTATAAAAACAGCATTAAAAACGCAGCTTCACTGAATGATGAAATTCCCACATTCCCTTTGATGGAGGATGTCTTAAAATGGCAACATGGAAATGTGTGGGTGGATAGATGTGTGGGCCAAAAATAGCACAGTAGAAATCTCCATAAATATTCATGAATGGGGGGAAGAATCTGAGGCTACCTGCAGCTCTAAATATAGCGCTTCTGCTCGGATCCCTCGCACAGGGACGGGCTATTTATAGCAGCAGCACTGCAGAAGTGCCTCGCTCTGAGTGTACACAGGGACCCATAGGAGAAACAGCAGTAAAGATGAGGAACGGAAGCAGAAACGAAGTGGAAGCGACAGCCTCTGCCCCAAGCACAGGTATTTTTAGAGCTGGATGCGGTGTCCCCTCACACCAGAACGTACAGTAGAGTGACTTAAAGAGATGCGCTAATGTGTATGTGTGTTTTGGTCCATTCAGAGTGCTGCTGCTCTCTCTCTCTCTCACTCTGTCTATATGTCTCTCGCTCCTGTATGTGGGCACATGGAAAGGGTGTACCGGGTTGATTATATAATACAGTGTAAAATACATCCGTCTTGTCCTCATGCAACATCTGTGAAAGATGTGAATGAGAACATGCAGAAGAGATGCAGATTGAACTTAATTCTTAGCTGGACGAGTACTACACCTTACAAATTCACATGTTTTGCAGGGTGATATAATATTAATAATAATCTCTCTCTCTCTCTGTGTGTGTGTGTGTGTGTGTGTGTGTGTGTGTGTGTGTGTGTGTGTGTGTGTGTGTGTGTGTGTGTGTGTGTGTGTGTGTGTGTGTGTGTGTGTGTGTGTGTGTGTGTGTGTGTGTGTGTGTGTGTGTGTGTGTGTGTGTGTGTGTGTGTCATTTCAGTAATGTTCAATGCACTGTCTGGTACAATATTGCATTAATTAAAATATATTATATATATATATATATATATATATATATATATATATATATATATATATATATATATATATATATAATATATAATATAATTTATATATATATATATATACAATTGCCAAATTTTATATTTGGAGGTCCCCTGTTGTAGATGACCACATAAATGGTACATAACATTCAAAGCACTTTCAGAAATATTTAATACTCACATGTTAAGTATGTGCCGACAAAATTTTTTTATGAAGCATAGAGATTGTTAAAAAAGCTTAATATATGGTGCATATGGTCATAATTGAACTTAATCAACATAAACTGCAGTTTTATGTGTTGGAACTAGAACAACAGACTATAAATAGATCTTCAAAGTGTTTTTTTGTTGTTGTTTTTTTTATTAATTTAGGCAATGCTTTTCTTTCTCTCCCAAATATAGAAAAAATAGGCCATTGGTCAATGTTGTTTCTCTCTTTCACAGTAACCCAATAATACACTGTAGATGAATACCTTCATTAGCAATGGATCATTAGTAAACAGACGCATCAGAGGCAGGACTGTTGATTAATGAAATGACCATTTATGGTTTGTGTCAATTTTGTGCTAGTTTGATTGGGAATTGGCTTTACCTGAAGAGGTTATTTTTAGGCCTCTCACATCCTTCCACGTCAATGAGCCAAGGCTATTTTTAGCTTCACATTCCTGCATCACATTGACCTTGAAGAACACAGCCCATTCAGAGCTTTGCTGCCTCTGTGTCTCAGGAGGTCTTACCCACTCCACAAAACCTGAATCTGTCACTGAGACAGACGGATTCACTGCACTCAGACTGGCTTAGAGGAGGAAGAACTCTCAAATGCATGTCTCTCATTCACTTTCACCACAACAGACGTACTATATCTGTCTGTGGAATGAGGTCGAATCATGTAGCTGTTTTGAGATTCTGCCAGTGTTGCTGTATATAGCAGTGTATAAAAAACCCTGGAATTTAATAATAGAACCTTTTAGGATTCCTTTTTTATTCATGAAAATCTTTCTGGATCACTGCTCAGATGTATATTTATGACATTGATCATGTGATTATTTACACAATTGGTCAGATGTTTTTGCTTCCATTGAAGCACAAGATGCTCTTTGGATTGTCTCAAATCATGCTGGGTGCACACTATTGGCACCATATTAGTTACTACTGGTAAACGGAAGTCGCGATTGTTCTTTTTTCCCCTATTGTGACATACACTCACCTAAAGGATTATTAGGAACACCTGTTCAATTTCTCATTAATGCAATTATCTCATCAACCAATCAAATGGCAGTTGCTTCAATCCATTTAGGGGTGTGGTCCTGGTCAAGACAATCTCCTAAACTCCAAACTGAATGTCAGAATGGGAAAGAAAGGTGATTTAAGCAATTTTGAGCGTGGCATGGTTGTTGGTGCCAGACGGGCCAGTCTGAGTATTTCACAGTCTGCTCAGTTACTGGGAGTTTCAAACATAACCATTTCTCCATTACAAAGAATGCTGTGAAAAAGGAAAAACATCCAGTGTGCGGCAGTCCTGTGGGCAAAAATACCTTGTTGATGCTAGAGGTCAGAGGAGAATGGGCCGACTGATTCAAGCTGATAGAAGAGCAACTTTGACTGAAATAACCACTCGTTACAACCGAGGTATGCAGCAAAGCATTTGTGAAGCCACAACACGCACAACCTTGAGGCGGATGGGCTACAACAGCAGAAGACCCCACCGGGTACCACTCATCTCCACTACAAATAGGAAAAAAAGGCTAATTTGCACAAGCTCACCAAAATTGGACAGTTGAAGACTGGAAAAATGTTGCCTGGTCTGATGAGTCTCGATTTCTGTTGAGACATTCAGATGGTAGAGTCAGAATGAGAACATGTATCCATCATGCCTTGTTACCACTGTGCAGGCTGGTGGTGGTGGTGGTGTAATGGTGTGGGGGATGTCTTCTTGGCACACTTTAGGCCCCTTAGTGCCAATTGGGCATCGTTTAAATGCCACGGCCTACCTGAGCATTGTTTCTGACCATGTCCATCCCTTTATGACCACCATGTACCCATCCTCTGATGGCTACTTCCAGCAGGATAATGCACCATGTCACAAAGCTCGAATCATTTCAAATTGTTTTTTTTTAACATGACAATCAGTTCACTGTAATAAAATGCCCCCCACAGTCACCAGATCTCAATCCAATAGAGCATCTTTGGGATGTGGTGGAACAGGAGCTTCGTGCCCTGGATGTGCATCCCACAAATCTCCATCAACTGCAAGATGCCCTCCTATCAATATGGGCCAACATTTCTAAAGAATGCTTTCAGCACCTTGTTGAATCAATGCCACGTAGAATTAAGGCAGTTCTGGGGTCAAACACAGTATTAGTATGGTGTTCCTAATAATCCTTTAGGTGAGTGTATATCCAAGTGAAACAGCTTCTGAAATTAGGAAAAAAGTTAGGGCGGGGCTTGATTTCATCCTTCAATTAGATGTTTAGAAGTTGGTGTTGTTAACAAAATGGAGGCAGAATCTAGACAAACCGTAATAGCCACGCGTTCTAGAAGTTGTTTCGAGGGGGGAGGAAAGGTTCACGTTTTGATTAAAGGTTAAGATGGCACATTAATTTAAAAAATTAAATAATGAAGTGCTCAGATAAATCATTTATAAGAAACACTACAATATTGCATAAAAAATAATTGTCCATTTTGATTCCATGGCGACTTTAAGAGCAATCTCTTCCAGAGTGAGTTTCTGTAACCTATCTGTATGATTAATTATAACTATCTTTTTTTTTTTTCATTTTTCTTACTATTTTTGTTTATGCACATATTTTTGTGTTTTAATGTAGTTTTATAATAACGACCATTTATCAGTTAACAGCCATAAAATTTGACCTTTAGCTGTCCCACTTTATATTAAGTGGCTTTAACTAATATGTTCTAAGATTTAAATTAACCATTTGATACAATGAACTTATTGTATATACATGTTTTTACATTGTACTTATATTTTAAAATACCTGTTTGTAATTACAGCTGTAATTCATTTCTGGAATTACATCTATAACCCTAACCCTAACCCTAACCCTACACTGTTGACCCTTCCCTTAAACCAGCCCATACAACCAAACCTGTCCCTAACCTTACCCATATCCCACCTCAGTAGCAGAAAAAGTGTTTTGCAATACAATTTGAAAGCAATAAGTATAATGTACTTGTTCTTAATATAAAGTGGGACCCTTTTAGCTTATCGATATCAGCCAAAATGTCAATATTGTGTACCTCTATTAAATAACATGATTGGCAGGTTTTACATAAACTTGTGAAATTCATGCAGTTTGCCGATATGTTATAATTATATAATGTATAAAACTATATTCACTAGTGGTCTTAGACTTTTGTACCCCCATCTCTTTTTCTTCAGTGATGTAGTGTCAGAGCTGCTGGCTTGGTATTAGTGAGGCATTGAAAAGTATTCTTGTGTTTGAAGTCATGGAGATCACAGAGACTGTGATATACTTTATGACAAGCTCTCTCATATTAACCCGCAAGGCTAGTGCTTACATCTGGATTGACGCAGGAAGAGAGTGTCTCGCTTCACATTTGTGTGTATCCATTTTTATCAAGGTCTCAGTGACCTTCTATACTAGTTTAGGTCACTGACACAGGATGTGTGTTGAGCGTATGGCGACATTAGGTACAATTTATTTGAAAGGAGTGTAAAAAAAAAGCTAATACTGCATCCCAGGTAAATTGTGTTCACCCTTTTTTCTGTTTCTCTTTCCTCAGTTTTGATGTTGAGAATGGGCTGTCGGTGGGCCGCAGTCCTCTGGAGTCCCAGGCCAGTCCAGGCTCCGGCCTTGTGCTGCAGGCCAATTTCCCTCACAGTCAGCGGCGGGAGTCCTTCCTGTATCGCTCTGATTCAGACTTCGACCTTTCACCCAAGGGCATGTCCCGAAACTCATCCACGGCCAGTGAGCTGTGAGTATCACCTGTCTCATTCCCTAATGATCCCCTAATATACTGTAGCTCAAGAAATGTCAGGACCCCCATGATGCATCAAGAAATCTCATATAATAACCTTTTTAATTTACACTACCATTAAAAAGTTTTGTTGTAAGATTTTTTTAAAGAAATTATTATTTTAAATGTATCAAAAGTGACAGTAAAAACATTAATAATTATTTACATTTTAAATAAATGCTCTTCTTTTGAATTTTCTATAGAATCTTGAAAAACTGTTTTGAACTGTTAATAATAATTTAATGAGTGTCAAATCATCATATTAAAATTATTTCTAAAGGATCATGTGACACTGAAGACTGGAGTATTGATGCTGCAAATTCACTTTTGCCATCACAGGAATAAATTACATTTTAAAATATATTAAAACAGAAAACGTTTATTTGAAATGTACTACTATTTCAGAATATTACTGTACTTCTAATACTTACTGTATTTTTTATCAAATAAATAAATGCTGCCTTGCTGAGCACAAGGGACTACTTTCAATAAACAAAAACCTTACCGACCCCAGACTTTTGAAGATCTCAGTTTTCATATGCATGTTGTTTGATTCACTGCAAGCTTTACGTGTTACAAGCTGCAAAAGTGTGTACTTCAGCTGCAGTGTTTTGTGGCTGGAAGAGTTCTGTTAATTAGGACTGTAAACGTTGCCTCATAACAGATGTGGCTTACTCCAGCTGGTTGATTATGTCTGAAACACAGTTCTCCCAAGACACACCATTTTAATAGTGTATTACATCAAATCATATTGCTCGGTCATTTTGGAAAATCCAAGGCCCTGGTTAAAAACTCCTTATTATTACCACTTCCAGCTGTTCTTTCCATCTGAGCACGCTTGCATGTCAGCTCTGGTTTGCAGGGATTTCACAAAGTTGGAAAAAGGGCGCCACATTCTTGTTTTTTTTCTGCAGTTTATTTTTCCACTCTGCGTCAAAGCTAGTCGCCCAAATCGAAACACCTTAAGACTGGTTCACACCGCCCCAACAAAACACCAACAGGGTGAACACAACCACCTCCAACTGCTGGGACGATGTGAACGAGTGTGCTTAATTAATCGCAGGTCACCAACTCTTGTTGTCTTTTCAAAGGGAAGAGAGTTTGAAGCACTGGGAAGTCAACTGGCTTAATCGGTGAGAAGAGAAAAATATTGACTTGAAAGTGCTCTCCCGCATTTCTCCATTACAGGATTCAGGCCGGTTCTCTCCCCTAGTGTCTAAGACCAGTCTAACCTCAGAGCTTCCCCTCTGTCCTCTACCACCAAGAGCAATCGGCATGCCACCATAGAGGCTTTGGAATATATGAATAAAGGCGAAATTCCCAGTGTGTTCCCTAGTTTGGCTTCTCTCCTGCTGCTCCTCAAATACACATGCATGACACACCCTGTCCGACCACGCTGAACCCATCTATGTTCTTATTACGTATTTCCATAAGCTTTTAATGTAGGATTTCTAATATCCCACTGGAGAGTCTGAGGTGCCTTCCTTGTGCTGAGCTGTTTTCTTTATTTCCATTCAAACTGCATGTTAATAAAAAGCGTATTACCGTCCCTCTTGCTCTTTTGAATGATGGTGTGCTGTAACCTGAAGCCAACCACATCCTTAATTCTCCACAGTTAAACTCTGTCATTCTTTTTCACTGATCCTAAAGTAATTTTATGTGCCTCCTTTTATTATTGGGAGAGATTAAAGAGCTGTCTTTTCCAGTATGTCATTTTCGAGTTTGATTTGTGATTTGTTAATGTATTTTTCTCTTGCAGACATGGAGAAGACATGATAGTTACACCATTTGCACAGGTTAGTAGTAGAGTGGATCATGAAAAGCTTGCATAGTCTGACATTAATAGGCAATTAGAGACTTTGCGTCATGTGGTTTCAGATGACCACTCTTTTAAGGAACATGGCAGTTTGACTCTACACCCCCTATATTTTAAAGAGAGATTAATCTCCTAATATTCAGAAGTGACTTTTTTGTGTAAGTGGAGTGTGCTGCCTTTGGCATTGGCGGGAACAGCCCTTCCGCTCTTATGCAGCTTGCTTTACGTGGGATTTGCGTCACCACTGTACTCAGTTTACAAAACAGGCAAGGAATCCAATACCGCATTTGTCGATATGGATGCTGACGGATGAGAAATCTGCATGGCTTTGGAAATCAGATACCCTTCATGTCCTTTTGAAACTCCAAAAGAGCTGCAGAATTTAGGGCAAACTAGGCGTTTTAAGCTAATTTTGAATTTACTAGATCACCTTTATGTGACATTTATTCTCTCTTGCTCATTCCAAAAATCATTTTATTTATCAGTGTTAATCTTGTTGTAAAGTAATAATATCGAAACATTGGTAAAACATGATTAATGTACTTGTGAAGCAAAACTGCTTAAGATATTAAGACTTCCAAATTGTAATTTCTTGTTAAAGAATAAAATATATAATTTATAATAAAACTTATATTTGTATTTATTAATAAACTGTATGTTTTTGTATAAATATACCTTTTTAATATATATATAAAAGTGCTGAAAGTATCTTGCACAGATTTGATTACCTTTGTTGGACAATAATAATACAATAAAAAAATGCTGATTACTGAATACATTGATTTTTTAAATTGTGAAATTTTTTTGGGCACAAACTTACAATATTGTTCTTCTCATAAGGTCCTTGCCAGCTTGAGGACTGTGCGGAGCAACTTTGCCGCTTTGACCCATCAGCAAGACCGTGTCCCGAGCAAGTAAGCCCTTTTACAGTCCCAGTAAACTGTGTAATCCCTGTTCAAATGCTTATTAAGTCATACTTGATCTTATAAATCTCTACAGGAGGTCCACTGGACACTACCCACCATCCATGTGTAAGACAAGCCTTCCAGGTTAGACAATAAACTCTTGTAGAAAAGCAAAACAGTACATTTCATTTTTATTACATATGATGATGATCTTGTTTCAGTAGTCATGAATATATGAACTGTATTTTGCAGAGGAGCCATTTCAGAAGCTGGCAGTGGAGACTCTGGATGAGCTGGACTGGTGTCTCGAACAGCTTGAGACTCTCAAGACACGCCACTCAGTCAGTGAGATGGCATCCACCAAGGTAGATCTTCTAAAATCAAAGATCATTCCTCAAATATGCCACCCAGGGACTTGCCTTGAGCACTAATAATAGCACTAATCTTACACAATTCATCAGCACTTGCTGAAAACAGCAGCCAAATACTCGACATGCCTCCTTATGAATTACACATCAGAATTCATGCATGTTCTGAATCGCTCCCCTCCCCCGACCCCATCGTGTGCAGAAAAAAGTGAATGAGAGTGGAGTCATGGATGAATCTGATACCCCACCCCTCTGTATCCCCCCATTCCTGCTGGGGTTTCATTGCCTGTGTGACGCATGATTAGCCCACCCACACAGCAGCCACGTGCACGCGGATACATACTTTCAAACATGTTTGTATGTTTTCGCTCTCACTAATATATCTTATACCCGTTCAGCAATCACCCTGGTCTGGCAGAGGCGATATATTTATACATATACATATATTTCAAAGTATTTAGATTACAATAAAAATACTGCACATCATAGATAGTCAATTATATAGTTTTGTCATCAAAATTTGCAGTGTCATATTTTCATACTAGATCGGGTAAGAATGGCAAGTTATGGACAGAGCTAAACTGCAACATATTTAGAGATATGTATATAGTTATTTTATTTTTTGAAAAAGTTTTCATTAATACTCTATAAATAATCAAATATCTATGTACATGTATATACTTTGTAATAATGAGTTAATGTTATGATAAATTATGATGATGAATGAAATTAGTGAATTGTACATTAACGTTCAAAAGATTTTTTAGACTTTTGGAAGAAGTCTGTTATGCTCACCAAGGATGCATTTATTTGATCAAAAACTTGAATATTATATTTAACTTTAATTTTGTGAAATATTATTACAATTTAAAATATAATTTTTTTATTCCTGTGATGGCAAAGCTGTATTTTCAGCATCTTTACTCCAGTCTTCAGTGTCACATGATCCTTCAGAAATCTTTCTAACATGCTGATTAGTTGTTCAAGAAAAATTAAATTATTATTGCCACTTAATATTTTTGTCTTTACTGTCACTTAATGCATACATCGTGATGACCCCAAACAATTGAACATCTAATTTAATATTCAATATACTGAGTTATAAATATTAATAAAACACCAGAAAAAAAACATAACAGTAGATGCAATGCATGAAGAGGCTCCTAAAGCTTTTCATCTTCAAACCAAGTGCACATGGTGCAGCCCCAGCCCCCTGTATCCACCCCATCCAGCCCCTGCATGTGCTGTGGAGCCAAGAGCCAATCAGATGCCTCCCCCTGACCCAGTCTCTGTTGCAAAACTCATCTGATTGGCTGGCGAGTGGCAGCGAGTAGGGATCTACCTGCTGGAGAGAGAGAGAGAGAGGGGGCTGCTGGGAGGTGCCTGATCTCTATGTTTACACATGAATCAGGCAGAGTAGGAGAGCAGAGCATGCAGCAGCGATGCAAACTTGCTTCAGTCAACGGCACACGCTCTCAGCCTGCCACAGGTGCAGCCCATGGCAGCTGGAGCTCCCAGTGCTGGGCTGAGCTCTGTAGTGCCGCCATGAGTTGTGGACCTTTAGACTACTGTGGAACCGGGGAGCTCAGGCAATCTGGACCGGAGCACAGAACGTGTCTGTAGCATGTGCACCGGTCAGAGGGAGCTTCTGTTTTGTTCAAGCTTCATTTTGTGCTGAAATGCCAGACGTCAGTTACTTGCTCTCTTTGTCGTGGATGTATGTTCAGGTAAGGCTTGTGTTGTGATTCTGCATGTTCGGCTCTGCACTTTCATTTGGCAGCATCATGCTGGGAAGAAGCTCTTGCATTGTTTCTGTCTGAAGTTGGGAGGGATGCTCTTGTTGACACTCTATAAATCACAGATGGTGCAGAGTGTTGGTGTGAGGATGTCAGTCTGGGTGTGTGTGTGTGTGTGTGTGTGTGTGTGTGTGTGTGTGTGTGTGTGTGTGTGTGTGTGTGTGTGTGTGTGTGTGTGTGTGTGTGTGTGTGTGTGTGTGTGTGTGTGTGTGGGGGGGGTAGCTCCTACAGTACTACTGTATGTTTTGCTGCCTCAGTCGGAAGGGTTTCATTCTGAAACCTTGTGTATGATTATATAATAGCACTACACAGATGAAAGGCACTCCCCCTGCTTGGTCCACCCCCTAATCTTGGATGCCTGTAGTTGGCTGCTACCACTCAGAATGCAACTATATTCAGACCTGAGCAAGTCATGTGATGTTTCACCCCTTGACCTTTCTTAATTAAACATGAAGCACATATTTGTAGAAAAATGTTGTTGAATAAAAATGTTTTGATCTCAGAAGATTCAATTGAGCATTGAATGGAAATATGTAAATCAGTTGTATGGATTTATTCAAATGAAATACAGGTTGGAGATGCTAATTCTCAAAGTTTACATGTTTTCTTGTTGTGTCTTGTTCTACAGTTCAAAAGGATGCTGAATCGAGAGCTAACTCAGCTGTCAGAGACTAGCAAGTCAGGAAACCAGGTCTCAGAGTTCATCTCCAGCACCTTCTTAGGTAAAATCTAGTGAAAATCCTTATATTTAAATTTTTTGTTTATAATAATTTAATACAAATGTTTCAGATTATACTATTGGCACAACACAAAAATATAATGAAATATGGAGAGAGAGAAAACACTGTTTTTTACTTTTTTACTTTTTAGCTTATTTTTTAGTTTTATTCATTTTTATACTTCAATTTATTGTTCAGGGTTTTTTTTGTTTGTTTAACTTTTCCATGTAATATTTATATCTTATTTTATTTCAGCTTTATTACAATTACCAAAGACATTTTTTAGTTAGTTTTAGTTAACAGTAACGACACTGCTTTAAAGACAACATTCGCTCAAGCTTGGATGGACTCCTCAAATCCATGTTACCCAGCATGATTTAAGAATGTCAAGAATGAGAATTTGAGCATGAAGAGCATTTTGTGCATCAATGGAAGCAGAAAATATTGACCTAAAATGGCCAGTGTCACAAATTTGCTTCAGATTTGGTTAGTGACTCAAAATCATTTTACATCATAACGTTTCTTTGTTTTAAATCTTAAAACACTTTCTAAACATTTATTTCCAGGTTTAAATTCTATTTTTTTCCAGGTTTTCAATGCTCATTCAATGAGCCGTATCATTGCATGCAGTTATAAAAATGAATCTGTGTTGCAGAGAAGCAACATGATATGGAGATTATGTCCCCACCAACCAAGGAGAAGGAGAAGAAAAAGCGGCCCATGTCTCAGATCAGTGGAGTGAAGAAACCCACACACAGCTCCAGCGTCGCAGCTTCCAGCATCCCACGCTTTGGCATCAGCACTGACCAGGAAGATCTGCTGGCCAAGGTGAGCTCTCACGGCCTGTAAAACACCCTATCAGCAACTAAAATCACCACAGTTAACATGGAATTTATCTGCAGTAATTATAACAAAGTTCAATACTGTTTTAAATTGCATTCAACTCCCTTTTGCAGGAGTTGGAGGACTTTGACAAATGGGGTGTGGATATTTTCAAGATATCCGAGTATTCTGGCAACCGCCCACTAACGGTAGCGATGTACACAACCTTTCAGGTACAAAATGGAAAATAAAAAACTTTCCTCGTTTACTTTTGGTCAAACCATGAAAATGACAAGTGTCCTGAACCTGTGATCCACAGGAAAGAGACCTGTTGAAATCCTTTAAAATTCCTGTAGACACATTCATTACCTACATGATGGCATTGGAGGAGAACTATCATTCAGATGTTGCATACCATAATAGCATCCATGCAGCTGACGTGGTCCAGTCCACCAATGTCCTGCTGTCCACCCCTGCCCTGGAGGTCTGTCTCAATCAACTCCCGTTTCATCATTTGCTCATTAGTCTCTGAAGCAAGGTGTTTCATATGCAAAATTCTGTTTCGATAGGCTGTATTCACCGACCTTGAGATCTTGGCTGCAATGTTTGCTAGTGCGATACATGACGTGGACCACCCTGGAGTGTCCAACCAGTTCCTCATCAACACAAGTGAGTGACCACGGCAGAGTAACAGCAACTTGTCATTGTGGTTGCACACTGTGTTGTTTACTAAGAGCCTAATACTTTTCTTCAGACTCAGAGTTGGCTCTTATGTACAACGATTCCTCTGTTCTGGAGAACCACCACCTGGCTGTTGGCTTCAAACTGCTGCAGGAAGAAAACTGTGACATTTTCCAGAACCTGACCAAGAAACAGAGGCAGTCTCTACGCAAAATGGTCATTGACATGGTGAGGAAATGGAGGCAATGACAAATCTGTGAGGCTATGATGAAGAGGTCTAAGCCTGAGAACTACAATCAACACGTGGTTTTATTTATTTACCATGTATTTAACTGCTTACAGGTACTAGCCACTGATATGTCAAAGCATATGAACCTGTTAGCAGACCTCAAGACCATGGTAGAGACCAAGAAGGTGACAAGTCTGGGCGTGCTACTGTTGGACAACTATTCTGATCGCATACAGGTATACTTTGAGCTTCTGCGAAGAAAAGCCATTTTATACTGATACATATTAAAAGTCCATAATTAAAATGTATGGTTAATCAAATGCTTAGGTTCTTCAGAACATGGTGCATTGCGCTGACCTGAGCAACCCAACAAAGCCCCTGGAGCTGTACCGTCAGTGGACCGATCGCATCATGGTGGAGTTTTTTACTCAGGGGGACAGAGAAAGAGATAAGGGTATGGAGATCAGCCCCATGTGTGATAAACACAATGCTTCCATTGAGAAATCACAGGTGAGTGAGGGAAAATTATATGCCACAAACAGTCTTTGAAGACTTTGGGTCTTGTTTTGTCATTTAGATTAAACTATAAAAAGTATCATGAAACAAATTTAAACGACAATTAGAAATGTTGTATTGGCAACGAACTCAAATAAAATAAGTTGAAGTACTAAAATCTGTTGTTAAACTGAAATTTAAAAAAAGCATCAAAGCTAAATAGAATATATTAAAAAAAAAAGAATAATACTAATAAAAATGACAAATACGTACATAGAAAATACTAAAACTTAAACTTGAAAATGAAAACTGAAAATATAAAAAATAAAAGCTTTAAAAAATATGAATTAATAAATAAATTAACACTGATTCCAGATCAGCACTCAGGAGCACCATAATAAAACTCCTATATAAAATGTACATATATATATATTTATATATGTGTGTGTGTAGAATGATACAAATTCATATTTACTTATATGCCTCATCCATCAGGTGGGCTTTATAGACTACATCGTGCACCCACTGTGGGAGACCTGGGCGGATCTGGTTCACCCTGATGCCCAGGAGATTCTCGACACGCTGGAGGACAATCGTGAGTGGTATCAGAGCTTGATCCCTCACAGTCCCACTTCCACCCCTGAGGACAAGGGCGGTGTGGTTGGGATGGGAGCGATGGGGGGAGGCATCGCCTCAGCGGGGGAGAAATTCCAATTCGAACTGACCTTGGAAGAGGAAGGGGAGTCTGATGTTGAAAGTCCGGTGGACGAAGAGTTCACTACCATTGCACAGGATTCCTCCAGGAAAGATCCAGAAGGCAAACATCCGTCTTTGGCTCCCCACACACAGCACACCAACCTGACCACCCGCTCTACCGGCTGCAGGACAATGTCTTTTAAGATGGGCGAATTGCCAGACAGTGATGAAGATAGAGAACTTGACCAAGAAGGGAAAAGCGTATCATGTCTGCGCCTGGGAACATAACACTAGTGCACTTTTTCATTTAGTTTTCGTTTTCTTTCGTACCTCTTCTTCACCACCTCTCTATCCCTCTCCATCCCATTCTTAGCTTCTCGGGCAGAGGCAACGCAGTGCAAAAGAGCAAAGGAGAGGTAGGAAAGCTTCCACAGGACGTTTTTTATACAGTAGTAACCTTGCACTGGAGAGAGCTCTTACTCTACAGACTGTCCAACAGTGAAGCTTTCTTAAAACGTTCTCAAGAGTTTCATGACTTTGGGATGCCGTCTGGCTTTACTGTTATGCAGTCTAAGCATAATCCGCCTGTGTGAAATGGACTGAGAGGAAATGTACTCATGTCTTCCTGTGACATCCCAGGTTTAAAGTTAACAAACAAGTGGACCTTTGAGAGCCGTCCGAACATATTGATTGATAAACAGGACACTTTTTATGTGAGACGTATGTGCACTAAAATGTTTTTTAAAAGATACACTGTTGACTTAAAGCTGGTCTATTATTAGCTGAACAAAAACAAACCTAACCTTAAGACAACAGAACATCTCAGGATTCAAAGAAACGATTGCTTTCATGTAGCAAACAGCTTGAGGGTACCCGCCGTCTTCCTTGGATCGCTATAAAATCTGTAGACTGAAGTCGAGCCATGATTGTGATCTTTTGTATTTGTATGTGACGCCACCTAGTGCTTAATAGTGGAACTGGAGCCACATTTATAGGATGTACCACTCCAGCTGAACACCGTGGCTTTGTTTTGTTGTTCCTTTGCACAGATGATACTCATTTGACTATTATAATTTTAACTTAAAACCCTTCTCACCTTTTATTTGTAGGATTGCTGCTTTAATTTATGACATTTACATGGTTTACATATGCTTCTCGTTTATTTTTCTATTCTGCTTCATCCAAAAAGCATGAGCGTAAGCATTAATACGTTGTATGTCACTGTTTTTAAACGGCTTGCTTCTGATATTACAGGTAGCACTTTAGAGATATCTTTGTCATTGCCAAACGTTGCTCCATCAGTAAGGGCTGGAGTCATTATTAATGTACAGAAGGCTATGATTGGCTGTGGTCAGCAGGGTAACCAGCATGTGTACGCGCCCTGTAAGGTGGTCTCTGGAAGGCTGAGCTAGATCAGAAACCCACATTAGCTGTACAGGAAGTGATCGGTGTCCTTAAACCACATGTGTACTTTCTCTCTGTTTCTGTGCTGGTCACACTAAAAAATGTGAGGTATATTAACATCTTTACAAATGTATGATGTCTAAACAAAAGCGAGTACTTTGTTCTAAAACGAGAGCTGTGAGCTGCAAGAGAAATGAAGCCAAAGTTAGTTTCCTGTGCCAGATATTTTGTGTTCTTTTGTTTTTTGGTGATTGATCAGTGCTCTGCTCTTCACAGGGACATAGCCAATGACAGTACAAGTGCCAAGCAAGCATGATCCATGCTGTACTGTAATTTCCATTTTGCCACTGGCTAATTTCCATCAATGACATCTACTACTGTCAGTAACATACTGATTTGATCATTTCGTTTTCTTTCTCCTTCATTCAAAAAAGTTGTTTTGTCAAGCTGACATTTTATTTAAGATTATTCATGATAAATAACAGTCTTTCTGACTCAATGTACTCATTGTAAGTCAGATTTTTTGTGTCCTTTTTATACCATGGTATGAATTTTAATATTGGATACAGTGAATCTTTGTAAGTGAATGGATTACAGTAAACAGGGCTTTTAATTATTGGCTATATGTTTATCTTAATGTCAGTCTGTGCTCTTTACAGCAATGTTTCGTGAGGTGAAAGAAATGTGGCCATACAAAGTTTCGACTTTGACTGTACATGGCACACATCTGTTTTGGTCTCTTTCTGTTGCAGATCTGACAATCCCAAAAGTACTGTTTACCACAACGCTGTTACTAATGTTGCTATGATTGTTTTCCTGTTCCCAATGCCAATAAACCAAGACATGTTAGTAAACACTCTTTGTTTTATGTGGTAGGCCATCCCTTGCTTTGGTAAATCATAATTAAAACATAAAATGTCGAATAATTATGTCACATATTGACTAAAATAAAAAAGTTTCGACCTTTTTGTCATATTCTGATAAGACTCGTGTCTTTTCGTCATAATTCCGATTTTCGACTTAAAATTATGATGAAATTGGCTTCCACAGTATTATATTAAAGAAAAAATGTTAAAAATCGTGTTGCTTCATACATTCAGAAGACCTCTATGTCGCATAAAAAAATCGGGGCAAAAAATCGTGTAATGTATTCCAGCCTTTAGGTGACTGAGCGAGCGTGTGATTAGCTCATCCACATGTCAATCATTGTTTAGCCCCGCCCCCATCTGACTCCAGTCGATTGACGAAAGCACGGGCGCAGGTGCATAGGCTGGGAACTGCATCCAAACCACACCAAATAAACCTCCTCCTACGGTAAGCTCTCTAGCAACACCATGCCGTTTAATCTTGCGTTTATTTCGAAATGATCCAAGATGTCGCATAGAAAGTAGGAAATGAGTGGTTTTAATTTTAAAGCGTCGTAACCTACATTTGACATCGCTAACTGGGGTGGCTCATAAACAGCCTCTGCTGTATAATAATCCATCGCTGCATGCTAAAACATGTCAACTGGCTTTTGACACTCAGCACACTGTCGCTAGCAGTTACGGTGGATGCTATCTTTTTGATCGATGCGATGTTAGTCACTCGCTGACCCGAAAGGAAATCAGTCCGTGTGTTAAGCGGATAGATGCTAACCAGAGCTCCACGGACTTAACGTTAACCATTATCAGCCATACAGCAGCCAGCAGTCTCGCTCTCACTGCCTGCAGTATATTGTGAACGTAGCAGCACCTCTCATACGCAACGGTTTCCTGCTCTAATCTTGTACGCCAAGCCTGAACCATATGCTTGAATTAAGCCTTGTTGGGTCTGCTAAGGTGGCCTGATTAATTACAGACTGAATAGAGCACGAATGAACATTCAGAGGTTGGTTTGTCCCTGTATGGGAAAGACGTTCCTTGGTCTTCCACTATAAAATGGAAATATTGGCATAATCTTCATCTGACAACGTCGTGTTCTCAGTTCCTGACAGCCAGCTAAGCACAGGGTTTAGCCGGCACAAAACCTTTAAAATCCCTGGCTACACTGACAGCCTAGCTCAATCCAGAAGGATACGGGGATAGTGCCAGTTACACCCTCTATTCACCTTGCATTTGAATTGTAATTCAGCAAACAGACTGAATAGGAAAACATATTTGTTTCAACACATTTCCAAGAACCGTTTCTGATGCCCTTGCAGGGGCGCTGCTAGCAATTTTGGGCCCTATGAAAGAATATGAAGTTGGGCCCCCCTATCGTACCATTTAAGGGGGTTAATTTAGCCAGAAATGCAGAAATAAGACGTAATTTTCTTTTATTTGTTACTCTGGTAGATTATACATTTATAATTTATATTACATCACCGCTAGTACTGTTACTACTAATAAAACCAATCTCTGGGGGCCCCCAAAAGTGCATGGGCCCTTAGAATCGACCTAACTTTCCCCCCCTTAGCGGCACCCCTGTGCCCTTGTGCAATACTGAATGATACAGTATATGAATTATCAACCTTGAAGTTATGTCTGTTGTCCTAATTGCGTGCGTCCATTGTAAATATTTGAGGAATTTATTGGAGAGAAAAAAATACACATTATCCTGCAGTTATTTGTTTCTACTTTTTAGTTGTGCAAATTAATGTCTCATTGTGTTCACTAAAATAACCTATACTCTCATAAATTGTGTTGCTTTCAGGCTTTGTTCATCTGCAATACTGAATGACCATATTGTTTATTATTCAGAGAGAATATGGAAATGGGTCAGTCCGTCTCAAGTTGTCCAAAAATTATGCAGTTGGTTGCTTGACCATTTAACATTTTTCAAATATATATTTTTGATTGATTATCTCTATGCATTACTATAAAACCACTTGTTTTTTACTTTACTTTAACCATAGAAAGTGTCTAAAATACTACTCCGTTTTATTGTTTATACATCTGTTAATTTCTCAATGCACACAAGTAGTTTTCCCCCCAGATTTCTAATAGCCTTAGTTCTGGATTTATTTAACAGCAAAATATAAAAGACTTATAACTGTGAAAATTCTTCAAAAAAATTAAAACCAAGTACCCCTATAGAGGATTTAACGCTGAGACTCAAATTTGACTTAAAGGCTATTTCATGTTTACTTGAATAGAATACTGTTATTAACCTTTACTGTATGAAAACAGAGTTGCAATTTTAAAGAATGACCTTTGGCAGTGAATCTGTTTCATTGTTGCAGATGGCCTCAGCAAATGATGCTCGATATGGACAAAAAGAGTCCACGGATCAGAACTTTGACTACATGTTTAAGATCCTGATCATTGGTAACAGCAGTGTCGGAAAAACCAGTTTCCTGTTCCGCTATGCTGATGACTCCTTCACACCCGCTTTCGTCAGCACTGTCGGCATAGACTTCAAAGTGAAGACCATCTATCGGAATGACAAGAGGATAAAGCTCCAAATATGGGTGAGGAGTTTATCAAAACGCTGTCTGAGTTTTGTGTCAGAGCTGTTTCATTGATTTTGGTTAAGTGTTGTTTTATACCAAGATATTTTCACTTCAACTACTGTATATTTCAGGATACTGCTGGGCAGGAAAGGTACAGGACCATCACCACTGCATACTATCGTGGAGCTATGGGCTTCATTCTCATGTTTGACATCACCAATGAGGATTCCTTCAATGCCGTTCAAGACTGGTACGATAGTGCTTATTTTTGTCTGTATTTCATCAAATTGACTCATTTGCTATGGTATGACCTAGATTCTGTCAAAATGCAGGCTGTCCTGAGAGCATACACTATATATTTGCAACAACCTGGTGTGATATGATTCTAGCCACTAGTAATGTATCCATAGATTCCACACCGAACACAAAATTGATACACAGTGACACAGCGAGTCAAAACATCTGTGATGTTTAAAGTTGGCATGAAATTAAAATTCCGCCTTTTGCCGAACTCGCTCTACTCCCTTTTCCCATTACATATCAGATCGGAAAGGCATTTATTTTCAATAAAACTGAAGAAAATATTAGAAAAGTGGAAATAAAGCGTCTAACATGTTTATTATTAAGTGTTTATTGGTTAGGGGTAGGTAAACAGACATGTGCTGAATTAGAGACGATAAAAGTGAGTGGATCCAATATCATTGGTTGTAAAAAGTGGATGGGTCTTGTCCCACCCACACACAATGGTTCTGATGCACATGTATTAATCTTATTGTTAACGATTCTTCCTTTTTGTAAAATTTGACCTCACCTAATGTTTTTATCAAAATGTCCAAAATCAGTCTTTCGGTGGAACGAAACAACTTCTTTCTGGAGACGTATTGTGAGGTTCTCCAATCATTTAGTCCACTTAAACCCTGTCACTCCACAATCAACTGCAAGCTTAAATGTGTAAACAAAGTAACTTGCGTTACTTATTTGAAAAAAGTAACTCTCATATTTTGTACATTTAAAAGTAATTTGTTACTTTATTAGTTACTTGAAAAAAGTAATCTGATTACGTAACTTATTACTTGTAATGAGTCACTCCACAATCGACTGCAAGTTTGCGTTTATCTACCTTCAGTTTTGAGTGCAACACCCACATCTCAAAATCCTGCCCTGCCCTACTTTTTTCTTTTCTTTTGATTAATTACACTTGGATGCACCTCACAATACAGAAGAAAAAAGCTGCCGCTACATCCATTTCATTGCGAATTGAATTCATTGAGCGGACTTTGGATCAATGAGATTTCAGGGTGGGTGGGGTTAACCGGCACAATGTCTCCAAACAGTGTTCGGGAAAGTTACTTTTAAAAGTAATGCGTTACAATATTTGTTACATTCCCTAAAAAGTAAATTTCACGCCTGTACAGTAGAGGGCTCAGCTCAAACAAACCTTTCATCCGTGGATTGCCATTCTGGATCGCAGGAGAAGAAAGTTCTGCACTTACTTCAGCAATAAAAACAAAAAAAAATAAACAGAAATGTGATCTTTAACTTAAGGAATTTGCTTATTGTTATGGTTGAATTGGAGCATCAAAGGTCAGCCGCAAAGACATTGGTTAATAAAATGAGATAAATACATAAAGTATATTTGGGTAATTTAATTTAGCAGGTTTGTGTAATCTCATTTTGAGGAATTCTGAATCTGTTTTTGTACAAGTGAGATGAGTAAATACATGCTCACATTTAGTCTAGAACTGCAATAACCCATTATGTTCACACAGCGCACACAACACCTCTGCCTCTTAACTCACGATTTCTCTCAACATGGGGACAGGAGAGCTGTCAGTCAGTATATAGGAAAACAAAGTAACTAACGTTACTTAATTGTCAATTTAAAAGTAATTTCTTACTTTAAAAAGTAATCAGATTACGTAACTCTCATTACTTGTAATGCATTATCCCCGGCTCTGGAACCAAACAATGATAAAATAGCAATGGTGCTTTTCGTGGTTGCAGCTGGTACTCATATTTACATGAAAAGATCACTTGTTGCTTTACCACGTTATGACTGGTACACAAGCTTTTACTTTGTACATATTTTTAAACTGAATTTGTTTTTATAACATTTATTTAATTATAGTTGTAATTAAGCAGTTCTGTTTTTTCCTAATGACCTCTCATTGTTCTTAGGTCAACACAGATTAAGACATATTCATGGGACAATGCTCAAGTGCTGCTGGTGGGAAATAAGTGTGACATGGAAGACGAGAGAGTGGTTGCTTCAGAGAGGGGAAGACAGCTGTCCGAACAGTTAGGTGAGTTTTCCTGAACAGAATGTTTTCTACACTTTTGCATATAACAAGACTTTCCTTCATTTCCAGTTTTCCTAAAGCTTTTATTCTAATTTGAGGCTCTTTTATTGGTCTTTGACCCTTTCTCAAACAGGGTTTGAGTTTTTTGAGGCCAGTGCCAAGGACAACATCAACGTGAAGCAGACATTTGAGCGTCTGGTGGACATAATCTGTGACAGGATGTCAGAGAACCTGGAGTCGGCGGATCCGTCCGTCGTTGGAAACAAGCAGGGCCCTCAGCTCAATGAGCAGCCACAACGCTCCAACAAGGACTGTGCTTGCTAAGGGTCGCTTTCAACCTCTCAACCATTCCCCTGCAGATTGAACAATGGACCGCTCTACAAAGGAAGGCTTTGGTAAGAGAAGAGCTGATGGGATGCAGCTGAGAGCCTGTCATCTCTCTGTCACTTTTGTGAGGTTGACATCAGCGCATTTGTGTTTTTCTGATTATGTTGGTATCGGTTACCAATGCTCCTCTCATCTCTTAATAATTGAACTAGTTTAACTCAACTTTTTTTGACTAAATCTCTGAATAATTAGAAGTATATTTTGTGTCAAATGAATTCCAATGCATTTTTATGTATGTTTTGGGTGTCATCAAAGTCAAATTTACACAAATATCCCCAATACATTGCCAAGAGTATTCCTTTCTAAACCAACAGTTGGGACCAGAAACCATCGGCATAAAGGCTCTTCCCAAGATAGAAAGTTTGAATGAATCCTAAGCTTTCGTAAAGTACCGTTTCACTCTTTTATTTATTTTTTTCAATTAAAGAGTGAAAACTGAATAAAAACACTCATTTATTTCCTATTAATTTTAAATAATAGCAGGTGTATTTTGTAAAACATATGATATAAGTAAAAATGGTATATGCGTAATAATAGATGTAATTAGGAAGAAATAACTATGTGCTTAATTGCTTCGTGTTTTTGTAATATGAAGGAATTAATGAATTTAAGTGTTTTTTCAGTTACATGTTCTGCTTTTATTCCGGTTCCTGCACATAGTGGACTCAAACTCCTCTTTTTGCCATGAAGAAATTGTGAGAGCGTTATGCATGTTTTGTCATCTTAGGATAGATATTTAGTTTCAACGGGCTGAAAACACAAGAAAAGCTTTAATAAAAGAAACTTCATCAAAGAATAGCAGCTAATGTGTTTCTGGACGAAAAGACTATAAATACGCTATAAATACTGTAAAGATATTCATTAGTTACCTGGTTGAATATGCACCATTAGGTGATCATGTGTGTCAGTTAAATCACTAGACTGTTAATTATGTAGTTATTAAATATGTTAATTTAGTGCTTTATTTATTGCTTATTTATTACAATGCATTTTAGTGGTGTATGTTTTCTGCGTTAGATCAAGAGGCTACTGCTATTCTTATAAAACAGGCCTGGATCCCTGAAATATCACACTTTTATAAATCACAGGTTTAAACACAAGAGGATGAATGTTTGAACATTTTTGTTAGATTTTTTTCCCTATGCAATTCAGAAGCTTTGTTATACCAAATAGTCACTGGATATGCAGGGACGCTGTGTTTGTAAGGTGCGTAATTTATACCCTCCATTTATATACTGTTTACAATCCGTCCTAAACAAATAGCAAACCACTGGGATTTACTTTTTTATACAGAGAAATATGACACACTAGTACACTTTATATGTAGGGTAATCACTGTTAAACTCATATAACTTAGTTTGAAAAGCAGAAGTTTTGGTTTTGATACTTTTGTTTGTTTGTTTTGTAAACTGTACAATAGTTCTCCAATTCCCACACTTATGACATGTCTTTTCAAAAATTTCAAGAAAATAAAACATTACGGATAGCAGGTTTTAAGTGATGTGTATAGAATGCCGAGAGAGAATGGGTAGAATAAACCGCTGTATTAGCAACTGATATAAGCTGATGTTATGAGTGAAATGGCCACATGCATCTGTTTGAGTTAAATAAAAAGCTATGTTTGAAATATTTTGTGATTGGCTTTTCATTGATCTTAACCTGTGACATCATTTGAGATCTGATCAGTTTGCTTAGTTTATACACCCATTAGGCATAACATTATAATATTGTGTTGGTCCCCTTTTTGTTGCCGAAACAGCCCTGACCCATTGAGGCATGGACTCTACTAGACAAATTTCTACTAGGTGTGCTGTGGTATCTGGCACCAAGATGTTAGCAGCAGAACCTTTAAGTCCTGTAAGTTGCGAGGTGGGGCCTCCATGGATTGGACTTGTCTGTTCACCACATCCCACAGATGCTCGATCGGATTGAGATCCGGGGAATTTGGAGGCCAAGCCAACACCTCAAACTCGCTGTTGTGCTCCTCAAACCATTCCTGAACCATTTTTGCTTTGTGGCAGGGCGCATTATCCTGCTGAAAGAGGCCACAGCCACCAGGGAATACCGTTTCCATGAAAGGGTGTACATGGTCTGCAACAATGCTTAGGTAGGTGGTACTTGTCAAAGTAACTTCCACATGGATGGCAGGACCCAGGGTTTCCCAGCAGAACATTACCCAAAGCATCACACTGCCTTTGCCGGCTTTCCTTCTTCCCATAGTGCATCCTGGTGCCATGTGTTCCCCAGGTCCAGTTCTGATGCTTTCGGCAGTGGACAGGGTTCAGCATGGGCACCCTGCCTTATCTGCGGCTATGCAGCCCCATACGCAACAAACTGCGATGCACTGTGTATTCTGACACTTTTATATACCACCTCAAACTCGCTGTTGTGCTCCTCAAACCAATTTAAATACTTGATCCCCACATGCATTAGTGAGCTTTGGCCCCCATTGTTCACTACTGTTCCTTCCTTGTACCACTTTTGATAGATACTGACCACTGCAGACTGGGAACAGCCCACAAGAGCTGAAGTTTTGGAGATGCTCTGACCCAGTCGTATAGCCATCACAATATTGTCAAACTCGCTCAAATCCTTAAGCTTGCCCATTGTTCCTTGCTTCTAACACATCAACTTTGAGGACAAAATGTTCACTTGCTGTCTAATAAATCCCACCCATTAACATCTGCTGTGATGAAGAGATAATCAGTGTTATTCACTTCACCTGTCAGTAGTCATAATGTTATGCCTAATTGGTGTATGTATTATGTCATTAGAAACAACCAAGAGTACATACTCTGTTTTAAGATTAATTATTTTTTGATGATTGATGAATGACAAGTACGCAGATGCTAAATGAAGAGAGTCTTGGGAAATGAAATCATCCACGTGTTAAACCTACTATATATATTACCTTCTTTCCAAGCCTCGTCACATAATCTAAACATTTTCTCAGACAGATCAAACAGCCATTGAGATCCGCACAGATTCATGGATGAACCTTGCCGTGAACTTACTAGTGGAGGCCTACGGAAACCTGTTACAACAAACCCTCTACATTATATCACAATATGGCTGCGTTCGGCTCTTGTTTTCAGATGTTTATGGATAATAACACGGATGTCTACAGCATTTGTGATGGACAGATGATGATGTCTTCCACCGTGGATCTTTTGCATGATTCTTTAATCTGTATTGATGGGTATTCCTCTGTCGTGGAGGACAGTTATACACACTTGACCCCAACAGAAGAGCTTTACACCACACAGAATGGACAGATACAAGGAGAAAGGATGATGTTCAACGGCTCAAACACAGATACACCAATTTATCTGCAGTCCAGAGAGATCAATCTGAGCTCGAGCATGTCGAGGTTTACCTGCCAGTGGCTGGAGCGACAGTGCTGTAAGAAAACCTACTGCACGATGAAGGAGCTCATCTCTCATCTGACAGCGGAGCATGTTAATGTGTCAGGGCAATCCAGTTACATTTGTTTATGGGAAGGTTGTTCCCGTCAAATGAGTCCATTCAAGGCCAAGTACAAACTGATCAATCACCTGAGAGTCCACACAGGTGAAAAGCCCTTTCAGTGCTCCTTCGGATGTGGAAGAGAGTTTGCACGGGCAGAAAACCTGAAAATTCATGAAAGGACACATACAGGTGACACCTTATTTTTTGCTGCTTTTGTTTTGTATGTTGATGTTACATGAAGGGATTTTCATTTTCATAATGTCGTTTAATTTTCATAATCTTCTCTTGTGCCAGGTGAAAAACCTTTCAGATGCCCTTTTGAGGCCTGTGAAAGGCGTTTTGCGAACAGCAGCGATAAACAAAAGCACATACATGTCCACGCACCTGACAAACAATACATTTGCATGTACTGCAATAAATCATACTCTCATGCCAGCTCCCTCAGAAAACACACAAAGGTAAATTAGAACTAATCATTTTATTTTAGTTATTGTATTTAAGTGGTTTTGTCATTTGTATCCAAATTGTGCTGACAGAAAATGAAAAATGTACTTTGATATTCAATAAGTGAATGAGTCATTATATGTTAATAAAGTTGTAAATACTTGATCTCTCACTTGAACTCTCTTTCTATCTCTCTTCTTCATCACTGCAGGTCCATCTGCCAGTCCTGGAAACCACTCAGAACTATGACACCAGCAATAGAGATCCAGCCTTTTTCAAATAATATTTTGAGGTTTGCTCTAGGACAAAAATTAGCTTTTATTTCATGAAAAAAATCAGAAGTGTCAACATGTGAAAATGATGATCCACAATAATTATATATTATAATAATTATATAATTGAATAATGTACATGTACATTGATTTATTATGCAGCAATGAAATTCAACGTTTACTCAAAAAAAAAAAAAAAATCCATATAAAAACTGGCAGCTGTGGTTGAACAAATATACACACATTACAGGACACCGTGTACATTTTACAATTTAAAACTGAAAGAAAATTAGCAAGTCCATGCTGCTGCTAAAATCTATTTTGTACTTTTAACTGACATCCATAATGATAGCACTAGTGGTAAAGCCACAGGAAGAATCACAGGTAAATATTAATATATAGACAGTGTCATTCATGCACAAATACAAAACACATATCATGATAACACAAATGACACTAAAATAAAACATAAATTTAATAACATAAGATGTAATATAAAAACCTGATGTGCATAACTGATACTAAAACATAATAATAAAACGTATTAATGCAAAATTTAAAAAAAAATCAAATGTAAAGTGTAAGAGGGAATTCTTACAACATACATTTAACATTATTTTACTGTAAAATTACATTTAGTTATAGGTTTATTAATGTTTTTCCCTGTGTATAAGGAAACTAAAAACATATTTGACCACTAAATGTTAGTAGATCTTATAAGTTGCATGTCAAACAGTTACAGCACGATGTGAGATAAACAGATGAACTATTTAAATGTGTAACCAGCTAAATATAGACTGAAACTCAACTTTGTTATCTTGTAAAGTGACCATTTTCTCTTTAAGTGTAATAAAACATTAAACACAGCACAACTTAGTTTCATTTAGAACCATTTTTAAGAATAAGCGGAAGCTAGAGATGACTTGATTAACCCCTGGAGCCGTGTGGATTACTTTTATGATGGATAGATGCACTTTTATGGAGCCATTCACTGCCATTATAAAGCTTGGATTAGTCAGGAAATTTTTTGATATAACTCCGATTGTATTCGTCTGAAAGAAGAATGTCATACTAAGGACTTGAGGGTGAGTAGTAAATCATGGGCTAATTTTCATTTGTGGGTAAGGGCATTGTAAATGACACAGCTAGCGAAAGGTAAATTGGAATGTTAAAGTGCTCACAACATTAGCAGAGGGCGATTCTGGAAGAAACTGTCTGTTCTCTTCACCTAGACAGAATAAATCACCCATTGATCTGATGTGTCTGATCTCAGCAGTAATTGTGTTGATTAGAACAGGCTGACCACACAGCTAATCTCTCGGTGGGTAAAAGCCTCTTATACATTATTATCACATTTAGTTTAAACTGTTAACATTTTGCCACTGTCGCCTTTGGCTTTCGGCTTGCTTATAGTTGGGGAGACTAAATATTCAACAATATTATTGATCTGCCTCCATCACTGACCTTACTCAAGATGGACTATGGCATTATTTTCTTGTAAATCTGCTGTAGACCTACAGCTGAAACAAACTTTGCTGCATTATTTTCCTGTTATCACTGGAAAGCTGCTTGGAAACAATCTGTACTGTAAAAAGTGCTATAAATAAAAGTGACTTGACTGAACTTAAATTTTGATTTCTGTGGTGTATAATACTGATGTTTGGATACACATGTAGAATTCAGGAACACAATATTCTGATTAGATCTTTTAATGTCTGATAGGTCCAGAAAGTAGCCCATAATAAGGGTCCAGTGTGACTGCACATATTTAGTTTTAACAAGTGTGTTTCATATCAACATAAAGATTATTTTTGAGAGTGATCCCCAGTGATTCTCATCTGAAGGGTTCTCCCACTGGACCGAACAAGCAAAGCTGCACCTGTCATTTCAATGTGCAGCTGTCAGAAATACCTGCATCTCTCATTTCCAGCCGTATGACGGGCCTTCAGATGCTCTAATAATGTTCATATGCCATTTGCATACTTCATTGATTGGTGTTTTTCCCTTGAGTGTTTCCTGATAGCCTAATATAGCTCTTAAAATCACACTCTACATAATCAGTGCAGATGTTAATGTGTGCACTATATGGTTACCGTTAACAAAAGTTTGTTAGTTTTAAAAGTTTTTTAGAAACTTGACTTGACTTGTAAAACTGTTTACACGGGAGCCACATGGTGGCAGAGGTGAGACACAGTTCTTGCCATGACAGGAAGGAGGGTCTTTTTTCTTCTACTTTAAAAATAAATCAATAATTAAAATAATAATAGGGGAACACAGTGTCAAACACTTGAGACAATAAAATAAAAACTCTGCATCTTGTTAAAAAATCATACATAATACATCAAGTACCCTTTTCAGCAGCTGAGATGTCTTAACAGCTTTATGGTTGTTCTGTATAGTCAGTGGAAAATAGTCTACTATTTGGTACACACATTTTGCTTTATGTAGCCTATATTTCCCAAATAAAATAATAATTTGAATTATATTAGCCATTTCCTATAAACAGGTATCATAAACAAGACCATTATATCAGTTATATTGACAAACTCGTAAAACATCTCAAAAAGAAACTTGGGACCAAAATAATTTGGAATGATTATTTACAACTGAAAAATAAATGCAAGTTTCTTTTCCCCCTTCAAGTGTAGTTTCCTTTTACCAAAAACAGCATTATGGCGATAACCCTTCTTTAAACTTACTAATAAAATCATAACAAGGATAATATCTGATTATTTTAATCCTGTAACCCTGTTTCCACTTCACCATTGCCTTAGGTGAAACCTTTTTCTTTAGTTAAGATTTTCCTAATATGAATATTATTAATTTTGTTATCCCTAATGGAAAGGCCCCCATGTGAGAGCCGGAAGAGAACCAACTATAGGATTATACATCTTTTCAGTTTTGACAGGAAGGAGGATCACTACAAACAATATTTCATCTCAAATATAAAACCTGCAGTAATGAACTCATTTATGACTTATATGTCAATACAGGCATTTTACCATTTTTATCCTAATGATCATGTGTAGTGTGATTTATTTATTAGCAAAATCACAATATTAGGTTATTATCAGTACTTCTCACTGCATTATAAATACTTTTTGACTTTTGATAAAAGATAACTAGCTATATAATCGGTGACTATACAGTATGTGTAAAAATAATTTAATAAGTCATGACAACATGTTTTCTCCTTACTTTAGCCCGATTCACAACGGTAAGCTTGTAATAATGTGTTATAATTTGAGTGGTATACTGGTGGATATCTGTGTGAAATTCAAGCATGTCTTTGCGTCATTACGTCACATCTGTATACATAAAGAAGGAGTCCGGTAGTAGTATCGCATGCAAGGATGCTGCAGGTGGCGGATCATTTATAGCCTTTTCTCACAGCAGCTGGAAGAATTGAATTTATCATTTTAATTGCAGATTGTAAAAGTCCAAACGACAATCATCAGTGACAACTGGAGATTCACCTGTAGTCAAAAGCAAAAGATTTGACTGTACAGTAATTTAAATCCACAGGTAACGTAGTCACACAATGCTGATGTCGTTAACATTAAAGTCCCTGTAAAGGCAATTCTGAGATTTTTTTCTAAACACATTAGAAATGTTAGAAATGTTTTGTTGAAACACATTACAAAGACTGTGAACTATGTAGTACTGAATTCAGAAGTTAGACCGTTAAGTTTTTCACCACTGCTGTGTTCGGATTTTTGGGCGGGATTAAAACGGTGGCTCGATGACGCACTGGAGCCGCTTGGCATGTGGCCCCTCCCCTATAACTAGAGTACAGTCGCGATTTCGCATCAGTTCACCCGCTAGATTGCGAGTTACTGTCAGTACTGTTAGTTACTACAGCCGACAACTTACAAAACAGCCTACACACACACAAAAAAAGACGATCTCAAGAAGAGGTGGATTAATTTTGGGAACAGCAACCTTGATGGAGTGCTGAGGATCACCACCAACACCTGCCTCTGCAGTGACTTTACATCGGATAGTTTTACAAACTTTCATCGGGAACAACTGGGATTCACTGATAATCCGCTGCAGAATGGGGCCGAACCGACTATCTCCCGCCCCGACCTTCATCCTCCCGTCCCCATCTGGTGCCGTCGTGACTCGTGAGCTGTACTTGAGTGTCGTTGTTGTCTTGTGTGTTTTCAGCCGGTTTCCCGCGAGTGGGCGTGGTTTCGGCGCCGATGAACGGACACGCCCCCAGCGTTTGAGAGCAGAGAATGCTGCTTATTTTTTCAAAATTTCGATAAGATATTTTATGTACTTAGCAGATTTTTTTATGATTCAAATTTGGCTAGTTGGTTAATAACACATTTATCTGTGGTGTGAGAAACTCAGAATACATGTTTAATTTTGACTTTACAGGGACTTTAACAATTTGAGAGCAAAGTTTAACAATAATAATAATTTGCACAGTTTGATGTGATATGAGCTAAGCCCACAACTCACTTCTCCCTTTCGAAGCAGTCGTCTGAGAGAGCAGAGACATTTGTCTGACTACTGTAGAAACATGGTGCCACAAAATGGCGATTATATATAGAGAACTGGCTCATTCTAAGGTAATAAAAACATAAAATTTCATTATGCAAGGTCTTTATACACCACTGAAAACATGGTTATGTATATTGCATTTCTGTCAATGCTAACCCACGCAAAAGTGATAATTCTGCAAATAACTGCAATTGCAGGTTTCAAACAGAGATGGCGACAAAGAGGCAAAACTTACGGACTGCAGCTTTAAGGTCAAACAAAGTAACCAAGAAAAGTTTTTGATATACTTTTACAATATTATAATTACTCTTAATATTCATGACTGTTAGACCAGTTATTCAATCTTATTTAATTGTTTTAAATTTCAAACAATTACATACATTTGTCATTGACCCTAAATCAAGTTAGCCTTTGGAAAAGCAACCCACATTATAACACTGATGTAGTCTCCAGTCAAAAGTGCTTCTGTGTGGTGACAAACCTGACAGATGTAATAATGATCAAAACACATAAGTAACCCGTGCAGAAGCAATTGAATGTCTGTTTGAAGCCTCAGGCCCTCTTCTCCATATGGTTTAGACATCCATTAGTGAGCTTGATTCGGTTACAGTAACAGTATCATGCAGGGCTGCTGCACTTTCCTGATGTTGACTGATGAGTGTACGTGATAAAGAGGACTGGCAGGTGGAGGAGTGTAAATCATGACGTCAGATGCGCATCATTTTGTTTGTAGTACTGTACGTTATGTCTTGCCTGAAGTAAAAGCCATCTGTTCAACAGTAGATATTATAAAACTCACTTGACAACAAAAACAAAATAAATATAACTCTTCTATCTTGGTCCCGTAGTAAATTACAGAATGACTTCAAGTGACAGCTTCTGTTTTACAGTTGAACTGGTCCAGAGCAACAACAAATAAACATTCTGACATGTCTATTGAGTCCAACACTGGTCAGATTGTTGTGCTCGCAGTCCCCCGAACAATTCGGCATGGCCGACTCTAGGGCTTTGAGGCTTTTTCACTTCCTCAAAAATGACCTTTATGATCATTCACAATAATTGGATCTCATGAGACTGACAATATAAAAATATATGCTTGTTCTAAAATAAGCCTTGGTGATTCCCTTCTTTGAGTTTTCACATGGATGTTAAAGATTGTTTGAACAAGAAACTTTGACCTTCATCCCATCCCTTATATTTTATTATTTAAAGATGAAAACTAAAATGGTTGAATACATTCAGAATGACTGAAAAGTAGTGAAAAATAAACGTGAAAGAATAATAAGGACAAAAAATAATTAAGAAAATTCATAACTGGCAAATCCAGCTCAGTCCATCTCATCTGCTTTTCAGGATGTTCTTTGAGGTCTGTACATGTTCAGCCAGCGCTCCTCTCTGAATCATTTTAATGTGTAGCCTCCTCATTCCACATATCTAGTGTATTTTTTGCATAGATGAATCTCAAATGAACTTTTCTAGTATACTGTAGTATACTAGGCTACAAATATTGTATGTTAAAGTTGAAAGCTAAAACAGAAGTTACAATAGTCTTTTCTTCCCTATTGTGATGTATATCTCAGTGAAACGGCTTCTTGAACAAGAAAAAATGTAGGATGAGACTTGATTTTGTCAATCAGGAATTATGTGGATGGTTGTGGTTTTGCTGTTGCTATGATGATGTCAAGTGAGTGACAGGTTGCCCCGCCCTTTTTAATAAATGCTGCAAAAAACTTTTGGTGCCCCCTCAGCACTTGGTGCCCAACGGGCATCGCGTGGTGGGAGCGGCGGCGCTGCAAATGATACTCAAGTGCTGGTTGATTTAATGGCCCAATGGAAAATAATGAAAATCAGGACATTTTCATCACTTTATAAAAAACAGCCAGGACAGGATTTGAAAACAGGCCATGTCCCGGGAAAACAGGACGTTTGGTCACTCTAGTTCACCCAGAAATTAATATTTTGTAATAATTTGCTCACCCTCATGTTGTTTCAAACCTGTATGAGTTTCTTTGATGAACTCAAAAGTCAGAGTTCCATTGATTTCCAATATATTTTTTTCCTACTATGGAAATCCATGGCTACCATCAACTGTTTGATACCAACATTCTTTGAAATGTATTTTGTGTTCAACAGAAGAAAGAAACTCATACAGGTTTGGATTGGAACAACATGAGGGTGAGTAAGTGATAGCTAAATTAAAATTTGTAGGTGAACTATCCCTTTAAGTCTTCTACATCTCCTCCTAAGATAAAGACCTTACTCATTTACAGTATGCATCTTCTGCTGAGTTTTTTTAATTTTTAATATTGTCAGTTATGTATATATGCTTGCTGTTATTTAAAATTAAAATAAATCTAATTTGATCTGTTTTATCTCATATGTGAAAATGTAGGAGATAAACTAATTGAAACATCCTGATAATTCACAAACATTCACATTTCACAAGCTCCCCTGAGCTACAAAAGAGCAACTTTTCAGCAATGAAAATTCCTCTGGGCAATTAAAAGTATAAGAGGAAGGGTGATTTATATGTTTTAAGGATCGTCATGACTCAGCTTAATATGGAAAGCATTTAATGTGCATGTATTATTCTCTCATGACTTTACTGAGGGTTAGAGCGATTGGAGGAGATATTCTGAGCAGTGAGGCTCTGCTCTTCTTCAGAATCCCTCAGTAGGTGTTGAGTGAAGAGCGACCAGCCATATCAAAGGCTGCAGACTGCGTGAGGGGAATGCATGTGAGCAGTAGCCAAAACAATGAGCAGAAAATGTAGTGCTTGCCGAGTCTGTATTAGACTTTACATTGTGTACCCATGAGAACCACTATGTCCTTGTTCCACAGTGACATTTTTTTAAGTGGAACTGTGAGGCGAATGTTACAGTAAAGTCATCCAGGATGTTTTTCTCATGTATATGACTCACATCAGCAGTTGCAGCAGAGGGCAAAGGTTCATGTTGTAAATGAGAATAGAATTTTTTTTGTCTACCTGATAGAACATACCCAAGTATGGACCAAAGGACCAATTTGTATTTGTCATCATCTCACAAAGTCTGTAATATAGTTAAAGAAATTTAAATTGTTGCCATTTGTAGTAAACAAATGTGGGTGCTTTGCCTAAAAGTTTCAGACGTGTAGCTTAAAAAAAGGGTAGTTTTAGGTGCTGAAGAAAAAAGTGTTACAACCATTCCCAGTCTCCCCTAAATGTGTATACTGTCAGGAGGACAAACAGTGTTTTTGGGAGACAACAGGAAAATCTTAAATATCTAGGACTATGCAAACAAACTTTAAAAGTCCCTGAGGGTTTGTTGGCGTGTTTGGTTTTTGCCTAGTCTCGAGATGGCCATGTTGATTTAGGTGTGGACAAACTATAGGGCTCTCTGGGGCGCAGCTGCATGGGAATCAGAGCTGTTAGTTTTGGACTATCACAGATCATTATAAAAAAACGATGTTTTCCTCTGAGATTATATTAAATTAGTTGGAAGCTTGTACATGATGTAAAAAGATTGTTTGACATTATTACGCACTATGATGATTGGGATTGGTCAATCTCGACATCCAGTCAGCTGTTTATCTGTCGCTAATGCAGGTAAAAACAATTCTGTTATGTTTTTTGTTGAGAAAAAGAGTTAATTACAATGCAAAAAAATAGAGAAAAAGAATAAACTATCTCCCCACCAACAAATATATTACAGTGACAAACTGACTGTTTAATTTTATATGTAGGCTATAGCCTAGTTAGACACGACTTCCTGTTTTGTGCTTTGTAACGAACAATTTTCCTTTAAATACACATAAAATATTCACTATTTCATGCTCACCTATTTATTTTAATGAGCAAGATAAATTCACAGTCTTACTTTATGCCTTGTTTTATGATAAAGACTACGTGTATACAATAGATCCTATATTTAATATCAACAGAATTCCGATCACTGATAGAGATGTGCTCTTTAACATTTACCCAAACAAACAGGTGGAATAAATATCCTTAATAGTGGCTGGGGAACTGCAGGCATCAGCATCCACATTGCTCCCTGAAGGCAACATTAACTTTTGAGCACATGAGTGTATTGAATCAGCCTTCTATTGATGCAGCAACACGTAATCCACTTACCATGAGACTTATGCACCACACTCTCTGTCTCTGGGCCGTCCTTTTGTGTCAATGAAAAACTGACCATTTATTATTTCTTTTTTGGAGAAAAAAACAAAACAAATTCTTCTACGTTCTCAATTATATACTGTCTATTAGAGCCGCTTCTAGTTCCATCGAGCATTTTTTGTCCAAAGGGAACATCCAGATGCTCTGAATGTTAAAAGTTTCCATTCTACATCAAAGGAACATTTCCGAAACAAAATAGTTGCATTATAAGTGGAACAGATTGGCATAACATTTCTCATTACATTGAGAAATCAAATTTTAAAGCAACTCTCTCACAATATAATTGCTTTTAGCCATGACATCACTAAGTTTTGTCTGTGCCCAAGACCCTTTAGTGCTTCAAACTAGCCACTTTGACGGACTGTTTAAGGGAAGAGATGAAAGGCCAGCGGCTGAACAGTGAAAACACCAGTGATGAAGCAGTTGGAACTGCCCTTGGGAATTCAGTGTAAAACAGGCACTGGAGGCCAGAGTTCTCAGAGGCCTCAAAAAATGAGGGAAAGATTACTAGCAGACTGTCACAAAAAACAGTATGTAATTAATTAATTAAGGAAACTATTTGAAAAATGTCCATGGCTTTATATGTGCTTTGGAAAAGTATAGGCTATATTGTGAAAAGCGCTATACAAAATACATTTAAATGGAATTTATTTCAGTGCCTTATTTGATTCTGTCTGCAGTATGCAATATCATTGAATTACTCTTTTCCTACTTGGTCTCTTTCAATATAGACATCAACATAATATCCATTATGTTTCCCCTGCTCCTTTATGAAAGTGGCTGAATGCAATATTATTCAGCTATTGACTGTGAGCTTGCTTCAGTATTCACAGAAGAGCATTTATATTGCATTGTTCATCTTACAGGTTTAATACCTTGCCCTGATGATATACTACATTAATATGTCCGTCAGAAAGAATAATGTCGTGCTGTACCAGTTTGTACCTTTTCGTTATGTGCTTAAAGCTTGGATAATGATTTAATGTGTTTTATGCTAATGTGCAGGCTTTTTGCCAAACAATCCATTGAAGAAATGTTGTTTACAAGTGTGTGGTAAGAGAACAGAACATTTCATGTTTAAGAGAAAAAGGTGACCAAACAAATGATGGGAAAATCTGTCTCTGCCCTCAAGGGTCTCTCTCTCACCCCCTCTTTTTGCTCCCATGACCATGGACGTATCCGGCCCCTACAGTGCAGCCCCCACTGTGGGTCCCTGGTGTAGTTGTAGGACTATGGGAGAGGTATAAGAGGGGCGTAGAGGAAATGCACCGGGCACTCTGTCATGACCGAGAGTCAGGACGGATCTCTTAAAGCCAAACGCTAAATTTTGGAACTGACGAGCAGCTTGGATGTCACATTCACTAAAGGTAAAATAGTTTTTTCCCCTGTGTTTGTCAACTTTTTAATATTATTATATTTTTAATCATAACCCAAATAGATAAGTAAGCTTGTGCATTATCAAAGATTGTGCATTTAAGATTATGATTTTACACATAACCTCAGATAACAGTAAATGTGTCATAGCAAAAAAAAAAAACATTTTGCCATAAAGCAGCATCTAATGTTTTTGTATGTGCTCTGTTGTCTGTCTGGTCATATACAGTGTCTATCCAGCTACTAACCCAACATTGATGTCAATGACAGTGTTTCATGTGTTCAGCTCAATACATTAAGATTCTCTGTCAATGTAAGTATAGTACAATCTCAGAGGACTTGTTACTCATGTTATTGTTACTCTGTCACAATTTGAATGCATAAACTTTCCTCCACTCATTTCATTAACAGGGCTGATCATATCATTTGTGGGGAGTACAACGATTTTATTAGACAACCAAAATAAAACAAAGTTCTCTTATCAGTATGATTAATTACAGTATTCTGATCTGCCATAACTTCCTGAGTAATAGCGGATGTCTGATAAGCATATTAAAATAGATTGAGTGATATTCAAAAGACATGAACCTTGGAATGCATTGTCGTCTGTTATTGGTTGTTGACTCCCTTGGCAGCACGCCTGCATCTGCTTACATAATATCTTGTCTTATATCATGAAACCAGTGAAGAAACATCTTGAGCAGAGCACTTTTAAATGCTAATATCGCTGAATAAATACAGAATCAGAATTCAGTTTTATTGGCCGAGTAAGTGACACTTACCAAGAATTACATTGATGGGATTTCCTTTAGACCAGTTATTCATGATACATTACATACCGCATACAATACAGACATATATCAACATACTGTATATAAAGCCATTTCGAATGGCATGTACTTGCTAAAATAAGAGATCAAATCTGAAAAAATCTTCTCTTTGTGATGGTGTGAATCTAGCTTTCATCAGAGAAAAACAGTTAGAAACACATGTTTGACCTTTTGGAGAGGTCAGAAGTTCACTCAAGTCTGTTTATGTTCTGGATTTTATATGGTTTGGCATTTTGTAGTGAACTGGAAATACAGGACAGTGTATAAACAGTGCTGATTGATATAATGGTAATGCTTTAAAAAAACAAAGATCAGTTTGTTAACCCTTGTTAACCAAAAAAATCTATTTTAGTTTTTCGAACATTTAGACGAAATCTAAAAAACAAAAACAAACAAAAATGTTTGCATTTATGTTTGTTGATTATTATATTTCATTAATCAGGATTTATGGCTCATAGAGTATAATATAGGAGAATATGGAGCTCATACTGGAGGAGGAAAAACACACCTCACTTTAATTCAGAGGGGCATATTATATAATATGAGCAGAGAGACATCTGGTGTTTGTTGTAAGTATCACACCTTTCAACTGGATAAAAAAACTGTTGAGAAAGTTGCCATATTAACCATCTGTATCCACTATGTTCTTACAGGACTCTTTTAGTGAAGCAGCTCTTTAGGCTGTGAAACTAAGTCTATAAAATGGACAACATTACTGCCGGACGAAATGTGGGACTCAATCTCACGTGTAACATGACCGGGAACCACAAATTCATCTTCACGTTCATCCCCATAGTCTACAGCTGCAACTTTATTATCGGAATTGTAGGCAACAGCCTGGTAGTCGCTGTCATCTACTTCTGTCTGAAACTGAAGACTGTCGCCAACATATTTGTTTTGAACTTAGCCGTGTCCGACTTGACTTTCCTCCTGACCCTGCCCATTTGGGCCATTTACACCGCAACAGGCTACCACTGGGTTTTTGGAAGCTTCCTATGTAAAGCCATTGCTGGTATGGTTCTCCTTAATCTATATACTAGCATTTTTCTCCTCACTGCTCTCAGCATTGACCGGTATCTGGCGATCGTTCATCCTGTCCAATCCCGGCGGTGCCGTACAGTGGTCTACGCCCGTGTGACGTGCATCTTAGTTTGGGTAGTTGCTTTTCTTCTAAGCCTGCCCACAGCCCTTATCCGTCAAACCCACTTAATCCAGCATATCAATGTCACTGTATGTGGCATCCTAGACAAAGAAGATCTTCCCAATGTGTTGGCAGCTCTCAGTCTGATAAAGAGTGTTCTTGGGTTCCTTTTGCCTATCACCATCATCCTCACGTGCTACTGCCTGATCGGTCGGGCTCTGCTCAAAACGCGGGACATTCAGAGGAATTCGAGGTCAAACGGGGACGAGGTCTTGAGCATGCTGGCCGCCGCTGTGCTGTCGTTTTTCCTTTGCTGGGCACCGCATCAAATCTTCAACTTCATGGACATGCTTCTTCTGCTAAACGTGATCACCAATTGCGATGTCATTGAGATCATTGACACCGGAATGCCATTCACCATTTGCATTGCCTTTTTCAACAGCTGTATGAACCCAATCCTGTACGGTTTTGTTGGGAAGAACTTTCGCAGGAACTTGCTGAAGCTGTTGAGGTGTTCCTCGACTTCTGTGGCCTCTCACCCCACCCTCAGTACCAAGATGAGCTCTCTCTCGTATCGAGCCTCAGAGTCTTTCCACCTCTCCGTCATTAAAACGTCCTCGCTACCTCGAGCCATGTGAGAAAATCAGGAAAACAGGAAGGGAATGAATCCTCCAATGAATCATCCTCATTGACTCAATTCAGAAGATAACTCTTGTTTATTGTGTTGTTACATGGTACTTGAATGGGATCAAATATAGTGATGAATCTTTCTGTCATTTGGGATTAAGTGTGTACACTCAGTGTAAATACACTGAAAATGTAGCTATTGACATGCTGGCCTGTAATTGTTGTCCTATAACATTTTGCCAAAACAATTGTATGACCAGTTTTTCACCTTACCTGCCAAAGGGACCAAAACATGTTAAATCTATATATTTTTTCCATCCAAAAAGTGTAATTTCAAATTCTCTGTTCCTGCGTCTCATAGAGCTATTAGTGATAAGTTGATGATAAATGTTTTTTTTTATTCCACGAACACCCAAAATATGATGACCCCTTTGCTAAAATAGATTAAATTCATGTACAGTATAAAGAACCTTATAATGATCTATTTAGAATGTATACATAAATAAAAGTATAAATATGTATAAAGTCTGTATTTTACTTAAGCTTCTATTAACTGTATTTTTATACCCACAAGTATTTTATCCTGTGACACTATAGTTTTATGTTTCTAATCTATTAATTCTCTATGAAACAATTTTTTTTATGTGTTTAGAAAGCAAAATGAAACCACAATAACGCCAAAATCTGTAATTGTATTTATTTATATGATTTTCTTTTTTTTTTTTTAAACACTACTTTTCTAGTCTAAACTTTTCCACAGTCTCCCCAGCACTCCCTTGTGGTCCCCTGGGGGTCTCCGGGCCCCAGTTTAAACCCCCCTTGACTGTCATGTGGTCTAACAGGATATAGTAATTTTCACATCTGCTGTGCTATCATGGTTACCATCACTGTTTAAAAGTTTTGTTTTTCTTCCACCATTTTGTAATTTAGTACTACAAAAAGCTCTTATGGTTAGTAAAATTGTTTATTGTTTTGATCAATTGTATTTTGCAATATCGTATTCAACATAATGTACTTGAGACTGAAAATGTATAGGCTATGGTGTCTTTTAACAGGAAAACAAAATAAATCTATAAAAGCATCCTCAATTTAATGACTAACTCAATGCTTTGTAATCATTCGATTTTTTTGTTTGTTTGTGAAGTAAATTATACAATTGAACTGTTAGGCTATGCTGTGACAATTTTTTTTTTTAACTGCATTTAAACATGAACTGAAAACATTTATTACTTGAATTTACATATTTAAAAGTATGCACAACTCGTTTTTTTATCTTGAAAATGTGATCTGTGTACGTGTTTTTAACTGAAAAGTGGAGAGTTTGGGGCGTGTCTGTTGTCAAGGGTCATGTGACCATGTAAAGTCATGTCACTAGTATAAATCCTCTGTCACAGACGTAGCTGCTTCTCTCTCAGCGTTTCTAACGGGCTTGTATCCGGTTCGGTCTGGCTGTTACATGAGTTATGGCAGGTAGGCAACATTATGGATGTCACACATCGTCTATGTCTGTAAAATGAAGTAAATTACAGCTGCGTTTGCGCAAGTAGCATGCATACTGACCAAACCACGCGTTTCCTCAAGAGTTCCCTGGACTCGTTGGATATTAGAGCTTAAATTTAATTTCAAACGTTGTGTAGACTGCGTTGTCATGTATTATTTGGCGAGTTAAACAGTTTAGAGACTGCTCTATTGCGTAAATGGCCTAGTCGCCTTTAGTACGCAGTCGTGCGAGCAGCCGATGGCCCGTCGTGCAGGAAGAGCTGCCGTTACTTCGTCACTTCGATCCCGGTTGCGTTCATTGCGGCAGAGACTATCTCTCACACAGCGAGTAAAAAGAGCGTTTAACCTCGCGCGGATGCATTGCTAGCAGTTTGTCTAACGTTAACATACACGCACTAGTGCATGTTTTTAAACTAACGCAAATGGTAACTTGTTATTGTTAGGCAATAGTCATTGATTGGCAGTGGCACTATGGCAAGTAGTGTACCACTTTGGACTTTTATTCATTTACAGGATATACATTCTTGATACAATTCAATTTTAGCTAGTTAAAATGCTAATTCTTGATATCAACAATTGAACTAGTAAAAACTCTAGTTGTTATCAGTAATTGTTTTCATAAGTGAAGTCTCACCATAGATTGCAATTCAAATTCAAGCTGATATCAACTTTTAAATTCCTGATATCAACAATTTATAGCACTGCGTATATCAAGTATTCAATTGTTGCTATCAGTATAATTTCAGATATATAAAATGGCTTTCTTGTAACAAGCACATTCATGTTATCATAAATCAGCATTGTTACTAGTGGCAATTGAATTGATCTCAAAAATGAGAATTTCCTAGTAGCAATTCAGTTGTTGATATCAACAATTTAATTTGAATGGCAGCCTATGGTGACATTTTCACAAGTGAAAATACAATTACTGATATCAAGACTTTAAGTCATGTGAATATATATATAAGTCACAATGGCTTGCCAAACTTTCAAAATCCATTTCACTCCCATCCTCATATTAGCTGGATCTGGAAACCCAAACGAGGTCTTTGTCAAGCGGAGGTATTAAAAACAGAAACGTCCCAGTGCTGTTATATTAATATCCACGGCTCTTGGAATGATGCTTGGCCAATCAGCTAACTGGTGTCTTGTATTCACCTTTTTCACTGGAGACTTACGATTCATTAAAGTCCAGATTAAATCAAAATTGTCAGAAGTCAGAATTGTGAGTTTGTTTTGTTATTCTCCAGTTGAAACAAGCTTCCATACAAATGTCACAATGACGAAAAGAATCGCATTTCGTTTCATGCTGACCAACACAACGAGTAAACGGTAAAACTATTTGGTCTACGACGATTATAAAATATAAGAAATATCAGTTTTGCAGCATAATGGACAGTTTTGTACAGCTAAAACAAATGAATTTGCGAGGCTTCTGTCTTCCAGTGTCAGACTCTTTCAAATTTAATGGCTGTGCCCACTCTTTCGTTTAAAAATAAGGTGGATAATGGATATTTTGTATGTGCACTATAAAGATATTACATATATTAGAATGTGTAAGTAATTATGGTGTTTTTCTTTGTTAATGCAGACCAGGCATTTGTCACCCTTGCTACAACTGACAACTATGCGAAAGGAGCAATGGTACTTGGCAAATCCTTGAGGAACCACAACACATCGAGGAAACTAGTGGCCCTGATTGGCCCACATGTCTCAGAACCTTCCAGGTAGAGAGTTTGCTGTGTCTTGTAGCACAGCGCAAGTCAATGGGTTTTCAACTGCTTTTTGTCACAGGATATTTGTTGTCCACAGTGCAGAGTGTTCTCTATAGGCAAAGCTCGAATTTCGGCATGGGTATTGCACATCACTTTAATCATTCCTGTAGCTCTCGCAATTATAGTCCCGGACATTCCCGCAAAAAAAATTTCTTTAGTACGTAGGTTGTAAATTAATCCACACAGATTATAAAATCAAATCAGTCGTTTTTAAAACTTTGTGAGATGTAGTTTCACAAACAGCGTGAGTGATTCAGAGGTCCCGTGTCTTCTCTCTTTATCTCCCTCAAATGCGCATAACATCACCCCATTGCATTTGCACTAGGTACTTGACTCGCACGTTTTGGGAGCCGGGGCAGTTGACCGACTTGTCACTTGCACAATCGCGTCATTAAAAGTTTATCATCTGCACCTTTTTAAGTCTTACCAATTTAAACATTCAAATAATTGTAGACCCTTCAGTACTCTCACACTCTCTGAGAGATGGTTTTCTCTGTGCGCATGCATAAAGCCGCATCAGAAACAGCTCGCAAGTAAAAAGAGAATTTTTTGGAGCTTATAGTGCTTAAACGATCCAAAACCCAAAATTATGTATACATTTTGACGAGTATCCTTATAAACACAGTTGGTTATGTCTTAAACAAACCATTGAGGGAAAACGTGTGTAACCGCACAATGGATCTGTACTCTCTTGTGACAGCATGTGTCTGTCATTAATGTTGATAAACCAACAAAAGATAGGCTATTAATCCTGATTCTTTACGATTAAAGCTATGTGTTTCAGTTATACAGGATTAAAAGACTATCCACTGGTGTTTTACAGTTGATTACTTTATTCAATTTCTGCTGAATACTAGTGTTAGACCTACTCTATTTCATTAATATCTTTATTCTATTGTTTTTGAGCTTTTGTTCAGTTCAATTCAAAGACTGAAATCAAACTTCCTTGTGTTGTGTAAACGCTTGAGCAACAAAATTACCCCTTTGTAGCAACACACGTGCAATGTGTGAGCAAACATTTAGGTGAGGAATGTAATTTAATAAAAAGACTAGGGAAGGGGGGTGGGGGGCTTGATAGATCGGTCGGCTTCACTTTGTGCTCTGTGTGCCTTGTTTCAGAGCAGTGCTTCGTAAAGTCTATGATGAGGTCAGGCTGGTGGATGTGCTGGACAGTGGGGATGCTGCACACTTGGCCATGATGAAGAGACCTGACCTGGGTGTCACCTTCACCAAACTCCACTGCTGGACTCTTACTGAATACTCCAAATGCGTGTTTATGGATGCAGATACTCTAGTGAGTGCTGCCTCTCAGTGCTGGTGGTGATGTTTTCATGATGTCTTTCGTGATTTTTAACAGCGTTCCCTCATGTCGCCAGGTTTTGTCTAACATAGATGAGTTATTTGAGAGAGAGGAGCTCTCCGCTGCGCCTGATCCTGGCTGGCCTGATTGCTTTAACTCTGGTGTGTTCGTCTTCCGCCCCTCCAATGAGACACATGGGAAGCTTCTCACCACCTGCTCAGAGAATGGCAGCTTTGATGGTGGGTGACACTTTTCAGTTTTGTTATTTGTTGAAGCTGAGTTTTTTTTTTAAATATATATTCCTATTTTTAAATAGGAATTTGAATTCCTTACTTGGGAATTCATTCGAGGAGAAGAAAAAATGGTCCCACTCCTCCAGCGCAATTTCTATTAGATATTTAAATCTTGGGCTGTAAAAGAGTTGTGCAAACTGGCTAGAGCTCAACATGGCAATGACTGAGTTCTTTATCAGTCATGTAGGCTGAACACAAGCTGGCTCTGTTTTTTTTTTTTTTTTTTGGGTGCACCACTCCACCTGAGGGAGTTATTCCTAGGCTCGGTGTGGGATGAAGTAAACTGAGGCCTCTTATATGAGAGACTCCTACTAGACCTTTGTGAAGTCATTTTTGACACTCAGGAAACCTCAGTTTATACCTGATAACATGCAAGTGCAGGTTCAATCCCTGTGAATTTATGCAGCTAATTATCGAAGATATTGTATTTGTCAGTTTTTCTGTGCTTTGTTTAACCCAAATGAATGCAACAAAAGGACTCTACTATGGTTGGTTCTTTATTTAGAGACCTAATCTTGAGCAAAGAATTGAGCCCCAGAAGTTATCAGCAGACCTCTGTTTTGAAGGTCTTTGAGGCTATCGTATTTCAGTTTTATCTCAGTGTCACTCAGCTTTAAAAAAACCCACAATTGCATCATGTTTATCTAATATAGTGCAACATACAGAGGGTTCTTGTAGTGTGATTTGAGTAGTTCCAGTCACAATGTCTTACAGCCTTTCGCTTATTTTTGAAAGTTCTGTTGAAGTTCGCTAAAATAAAAATGGTCATATTTACTCATGATGTTCTAAACCCATATGACTTTGTCTTTAAAACACAAATTAGGCTGTTTTTCATTATGTAAAGTGATCTTGTCTGAAGACTTGGATTAAACCACTAAATTCATATGGATTCCTTAAACTATGCCAAACTTTTGGTTATGTGGACTTTCAATGGAGGGACAGGAATCTCAAGTTTCATTCAAAAATGTTGTTTATTGTGCAGATAAACGAAAATTATAAGCGTTTGGAATGACATAAGGGGTGTGAGGGCATTGCACTATCCTTTTCTAGCATGTTCTCAGTCATAGTCTTGTCATGTATAGGACATCATGTGCTTTTCATGTTTAACGTGTCTCATGTTCACTGATAATCTAAGGTCAGCTGGTCTGAGGTCACTTTTCCTTGCTGACATGCCCTATGAAAATCTAAGTGACAAGGTTAAGCAAACAGCAAAGCAAGTGTATCCTGAAGCAGTCTTCTAATTGCTTCATCTGTTTAGGATGATTACAATCTTCTGTAAATAGTTTTCATATTTTTCAGTCTGTGCTATTTCTAACTCGGTTTGTTTGTCTTGCTTTCATCAGGTGGGGATCAGGGTGTTCTCAACAGCTTCTTCAGTGATTGGGCAACAGCAGACATTTCAAAACACCTTCCTTTCATCTACAACCTCAGCAGCATCGCCATCTACACCTATCTCCCAGCATTCAAGCAGTGAGTGAGATCTAAAGCTTGGTGTTCGAGCAGATGGGTTACTCTGTTCTTCACGTATTGACCTTTGCTTGAGGTGTTTCCTTCACTTGTTCTCGATTATTCTATTGATGTTAGGTTTGCTTGCAGATGTTATGTATTCGTAATTAGCTGTGCCAAGGTTAAATGAAAGCAACATTGAAACGAGATGAAGCCAGCAGAAATCCTTTCTGTTCCTGGCCTTGCGCTTTAACTTCCTCCAAATACATACTCTCTAAAAATAGTGGGGCTATTTTAGGGTCCATACAGAGCCTAAATGTCATTTTGAATACCGGTAGTTTGTTACATGATCTCTTTTCCATTAGCAACATGTACTATTCTCTGGTTAGTAAGGCTCCCGTTAGGATCTATGTATGCCACAAACTGACAAATATCTTGAACGCACCCATTACTAACTTTGGGTTTATTTAAATTGAGAAGTTTCTAGGAGGTCATTTTTAGATATTATAATTGGCAGGTTCCACTTCCGGTTGGCCAATGTTTGAGATTTCTGAATTCTTGTAATTTTGCTGGTAGCGATCTGATCATTCCTTATTCCCTTAGATACGGCCATGATGCTAAGGTTGTACATTTCCTTGGCAAAGTCAAACCGTGGGATTACCGTTATGACCGCACAAGCAAAACAATAAAGGGACAGTCCCAGGATGCTTCTAATGTGCACCCCAACTACTTGATGCAATGGTGGGAGCTTTTCTGTTCTTCAGTACTGCCCCTCATGAAGGAGGAATATGGTGACCAGCCCTTCCTTACAGGATGCACAGAGGTAAGCGCCACTGCTGAAACTGGCACAATTATCATATAGGTGGTTTTTGGCTAGTATGGTTGTTAATATGTATTAAGTCAAATTGGATATTTAATAAGGGCAATTGGACATAAAAAGATGTTTTGAATTGATTGGATCATATAAGTGTCATTAATACCAGAATGGTTCTTATAAAATTGTATTAAGGTGTTTAGATTAAGCCTTTATTTTATAATCTTATGTTGCTCACTACACTACAGTAGCTTTCTCCTACTGTAATCTGTTAAATAGTCATTCAATTTAATGTAAAATTAAATACTGATTCTCATATTTTCATTGTTTGATCAGTTGTGCCATATTACTAGGAAGTTATTAAATCACTTATATTATAACATTTTTGATTATTTTATAGCCTTTAAAACAGTAAATTTGAAATTCTATTTTATCATTTATGATTTTATTTTTTTCCCTCAGAGTGATATTCACGTTGATGTGGCAGAGATGCACTTATCCCATCATCCCCCTCCACCTCAGATGTCGTCTCAGGAGCGGAAACAGAAGTGGGAACAGGGCCAAGCTGACTACATGGGACTGGACTCTTTTGACAACATAGAGAAAAGGCTAGATTCTTTCCTAAAGTGAGAGGTACTTAGGAACAGATCATCAGATCTAGTTTTGTACTTGGGTATGTACAGGACAAGAACATTAAAAACATTAAAAACAAGCCTCCTATGATTTTTATACCAGTCCAGATCATCTATGCAGCTCAACTACCCTTAATCTCTTAAAGACTGTGATTGTGACAGTTGTTCAAATGACTTTCACTTGCCTCATTTCCAGAGGAGACGTACTGTTTCTGATCTCACTGAACAAGACCATAGTTATCTTTTTATTATTCAAAATGCCATAGTTTAGTAATACAACTTTCAGGTTTTTTCTTTAATTTGCCCTTCATGTGTTTGTGAAGATCTGAAACATTTGTAGAAGAAAAATAAAGCCTTGTAAATGACTTCAGCATCCCAGATATAATGTACACCACTCCAGATTCAATATTAATAATCTAATAACCACCTTTGCAAGACACATTGTGTGCTGCAAACTCGCTTAAATTGCCATTACTGGCTCGAATACACTTTGACTCTTATTGTATGAACCAAGGTCACTCCGCTCTTGCCTACTGAGCAGTCTCCCTGTAGCAGGGTTAAGACAACGGTTTTACTACACCTAGTTACTACTGTAAATGCTGTAGCTGTTGAGAACTAGTTTAACACCTCCTTGTAACTCTGATCCCACCTGTAATGCCTGAAATAAAGAACTAGTAACAATTCCCAATTTACTGTGGTTATAACCAGTTTTCATGCACAAAGACCGACTGTATGGTGTTTATTGTAATACAATGTTTGAACAACCAAACAGACTGTGTAGAACAAGTTATACAGACATTGTGTAGATGTGTATGGAGAAAACAATCTTACTGAACAATTTGCAATAGAGTAAAAGTGCTGGCTACAGTAAATAATCTGAACAAACTACAGTAAAGTTAAATCTCCATGAGGGTTCGGATCTCATCTATTCGTGCCTGTTTTAGGTCCTGAGGGTTTTTCACTCCGAAAGCTTTCTCCACAAGCTCCTGCTTCTTCTTCTGAATCTTCACCATGTTCTCCTCCACAGAGTCTTTCACAATAAACTAAACATAGAAGACATGAAAGATTTTCTTTTTTTTCCTTTAAAACAAACAAACACTCAAACAGTTTACCTAATACAACCCCCTAATAGCTTGATAAAGTTTATTTAACCCAGAAATGTATCAAATTGTATTTAGTGTAAATTTGTTTTAATTTGATGCTGTCAGTCTAATAATCCTGATGTGCCAAGTCAATCTTTATCCCGGTCTGAAAGTCAAATATAGTTTTTTGAAATGTTGCTCAGTTTTAGTCAATCCAACCTTACAATCTGGCCTCCTATACCATACAATATATATATTGTAATTTGAATTTCTGTTGCAACATTTGTTTCTCTCTCAACATGACCCGGTGTCATGTGAATTACACTCGGTGCCACTTCTGGCATATAGCCTATGGTCAATTATAAAATATACTGTATTACAAAATAAAGTAACTGCTGTGTATTTTCTGAACACTACATGTCTGCATCTGCCTGGTGTGTTTATCTGCAGTTTATTTAACCCATGGCAATTTATTGGAACTGTGTGAACTAGGGTAAATACCAATTTTTATGCTTATTACCACCTTTTTTCGGAACACACACATGACCTGCTCGCATTTTAAAGCGGATGCAAATATGTCGTAACAAGCCACATATGCAACTTGTGCTTTCCTATATTCCAAGCGCTCTGAAGGTATACTGTAGGGTATGAGAAACAAACCGAAATGGCAAGTTATTACAGGCTTTAATGACAATCTTGTGTTGCAGTCATATGTGCAAATGTGGAGCAGCGCTGCACACAAGCACCCTTTGAGTTATCAATTATAATCAATTTTATATATCTCTGTTCTCGGGTTGTCTGGTTGCAATGCGTTATTCTTTCCTTTTTGTATTAGTGTTTAACAAATAGATATAGATAAATAGGCTACTTAACCAAGGTAGGCTAGACAGCTGTCATATATCCTGCCAGCTGATGCAAAGAGGTGAATTTATATTTACACAGAAAAAGCCCAGCCTAGGCTCTGCCCCTGTACGGGTTCTGTCGAGCCATTCGTTATTCTGGTTGTTTGAAGAGAGATATTTGGTATGTAGCTGCAATAAACACTTTAAGAATCCGTACAGCTGTAGCAGCGCAGGACTTTTATTCTGCTGTGCTGAACTGATGACAATAGTTTGATCTTCGGCTGACCAATCAGCGGAAAGGGGCGTATAATTCCCACCCACGGGTAGAAATCAAATTTTCTAACTGTTTATTCATTTTTCAGTTTTATTCAACAATAGCCAAAATCAATTTTTTTGATTTTCTGAGAGAAAAAAGAAGAGGCTATTTTCTCATTTTTCTACTTTCAATAATAAATCAAAAAAGACTGAAAGAATGATACACGGATTCTGATTCAAGCTACTAACTCACTTGAGATTTTTGTGATTTAAGGAACCAGTTCATGAGTCTAATCCAGTGTCACCGCTCACTGTTTATTAGTATGCGCAAAAAAATTACATGCTTAAAAGGGATAGTGGTAGCACTTTACAGTACTGTTGCCAATGTACATACTATGTACTTATTATAGCAATTACAAATAATAAGAAATCTAACGGTTTCAAAAGGTGCCTTCGCACCTTCGGTGCTTGGCCCCTAATGGGTTATTTTCACTAGGTATTAACCCATGCAAGTACACATACTGTAAGAAATTAACAGATTAAAAATAAATTCTGTCCTTGTTTACTCCCCCTCATGTCATTACAAACCTGTATGACTTTCTTTTTAAATAGTTTTTTAAAAAATCTATACAGTGGAAGTTAATTGTCTGCAAAATTATCTGGTAACCAACATTCTTCAAAATATCATCTTTTGTGTTCTGCAGAAGAAAGTAAGTCATACAGGTTTGGAACGACAATTACCATTTTCGTATTATAGTCTCGTTCTCTAAGCTGAACCGTTCTCTTTCACTGCCGGCCCGACACCGATTCTACATGTCCAATCAGCCAAAAACACACAGAAAAAACTATGTTGACTGACGCTCCAAAACAGCCCGACATTGCCCAATGGCCGACTGTTGGCTTGGTTGGTGTGTCCCTGGCTTTAGGGTGAACTATCCCTTTAATACTGGTTCAGGAACATACTCATAGTTTTTAAAATCTTGATTGTTTTAAATTTGTTTTTTGCCAGAATTGTGACCATTAATAATAATAATTTGTTACATATATAGCAGTTTTCTGGGCACTCAAAGCGCTTTACATATATAGAAGGGGGGAATCTCCTCAACCACCACCAATGTGCAGCCTCCATTGTAGTCAATTTAGAGCACTCATTGAATAGTCTTCAATGTTATGAACTAACAAGGAAGCCATTAACATAATTGTCATATTTGTTGGCACTATCTGTTACCACTGAGGAAAACACCAGGTGTGCAATAATAACCACTGGGATTAGCCACTAACATTGCTCTGTGCGCTTGCCATGGCATAAATCAAAGACTGTACCTTAGTGATCACCACATCTCTGGTCTGGCCCAATCTATGACATCTGTCAACACACTGATCTTCTGCTGCAGGATTCCAAGCCTGAACAAACAGCAGAAGAAAAAAAACTATTTAAATGTGTAAACCTCTATTCATTCCCCATTATAGATGTATTGACACAGAATCAAACCATGGCATTACTGCAACCTAGTGGCTGACACTATTCTGGCAGAATCACACTCACTGGATCCATCAGAAAGACGTGGGAAGCTGCAGTTAGATTAATCCCAACCCCTCCAGCTTTGAGTGACAATAACATGATGGTGGGGCTTCCTGGTGAGGAGTCTTGAAAGTCCTGAATGGCCTTTGTTCGGGTCTTCTGATTCATAGAGCCATCCAGGCGAGTGAAGGAGAATCCAAATTCTCTGCAGACAGCAGCAGTGTCAGCACACTAAACCACTAACGGCTACTTTTTTTTCAGTATGTAGTAAAGTCTGTAGTTTATAGTAGCCTCAGGAATGAACACTACCTCAAGGGAACCTCTAAAAGATCCAGAAACCTGGTAAACTGAGAGACCACAAGACTCTTCACAGTGGGGTCTTCATTGCGAAGCTTCAACAGGTGGCTCATCAAAGCATCCACCTGTATAAAGAAAAACACTTCATTCTTAAGTACTCTGGCTGCTCATAAATGACCAACACAAGTCTATTTAGCCTCTTAAGAATCTTAAGTGTTAATGTTTGCTCATCTTACTAAAGAATAATGAAAGGAATAATTCAAAAAAATTGAAATATTTGAGACAGTGTAGTGCGCAAGACTTTCAAAGTATACTCCTTTGGCTGTGAGGAGTTTTCAAACACTCGGACATGCACTGTTGTACACGCACAGATACAAAATACGGATGTCACGGGCCCTCCTGATGATGAAAATGACATCACGCGATACTTTGTATACTTTTTGGCTTAAGTAGCCAGTATTATTGAACAATTGTATAGTTACTTTGGAACTTGATTGCCAGTTCTCCCTAGTTGCTGATCGAGCCTCCACTTCCTCTCCGGGATACTCCACCAGTTCTTTAGTCTTGATCTGAGCACGACACAGGGGACATTTGGCCTGCTCCTGTGAGACGGGAACAATCAGTATGCAGAAACAACACACAAAGTCTTTATTGTAGTCTTTATAGCAAACCTCTGAAATACTGAAGTAATGCTGACCTTCTCTGAGCGGATGACCTCACAGATGCAGGGCCTGCAGTACACGTGAGCGCAGTAGGTGATGACAGGCTGACGTAGGGAGTCTAGACAGATGGCGCACTCTTCGTCTGAGCCAGAGTTCAGCACTAATGTGATCTTATTGATGAGACGCTCCCGCAGCTCACCAGGGGTCCCAAGATCACCTAACACACATCCAAAACATTTGTTCCCTCAAAGACGGGGTCATCACAACACAACTGATTGGGGCGATGCTGCTGTGGCATTGTAGATAAAGCTAAGAATCTATTTAACTAATTGTAATATTAAAATTAAAGGAGTAGTTCACTTTAAAATGTAAAATTACCCCATGTTACTCACCCTCAAGCCCTCCTAGGTGTATATAACTTTGCTCTTTCTGATGAACACAATCACTTGCGCAGAAAGTGTAACGCCTCTCGCAGTTCAAAACATTTGCACTACATGTATCTCGTGATATGTCGCGCCAGATACGCTTTTTCCGCAATACAGAAGGTGGTCTGCCAAAAGCTAGATATTTTACTTTATAAAGTTTTAAATATGGATATTTTTCTTACAAAACCCCATTGATTCGCTTTAGAAGGCCTTTATTAACCCCCGGAGCCGTGTGGAGTACATTTATTATGGATAGGTGTGCTTTTTTGAGTTTCAAACTAAATTGCCATCATAAAGCTTGGAAGCATCAGGGTATTAATGTAACTCTGATTGTGTAAGTAAATCAAGGGTAATTTTCATTTTAAAATGAACTACTCCTTTAACATATAATACAATTTAAAATGATTTTAAAATATCATTATTTTAAATTAATTTAAAATTGTTCAAATAATTAAATTTTAAATTTTAACATTTCATTAAATGTGACCAGCGACTGTCTAATCTCTCATTTATACCTGCCGTGTATTTGCTCACAAGACCGGGGTGACAGCAGCACTGCCTCAGACGGACCAGGATGGCCAGCACGTCGGCATAGTTTGTCATGACTGTTCCTTCTTGGAAATACCTGTAAAGACAAATGGTTACTGTTTTCTGACATTACACCTTTATGTAATATCGATGCTCTTGAAATCTGTAGCTAAAGTGTGCCCACCTGCCGACAATGTTCCTGCCCTCCCTCTTGACCTGTTCATACTCCTCCCTCTCCTCCTCAGAGAGAGTCACATGCTGCACAAACACTCTCCGCGCAGGTAACTGCACCACCGTGCGCCCAGCCAATTTACTGTTCTTGGTGCGCCTCAGTGTGATGCCCTTTACCAGTGCTTGCAAGTTCCTGATAACAGTAATACAATACAGAATTCAATACGTTGAAAGTATGTGATTTGGGACGCAGGCTATTGTTAACATACTTTAGTCCAAATCTGTCACCCATGGTCACGGGTCTCTGAATTATTCTGTTCCACCACTCCTTCACATCGAAAGGCTTCAGCTTCAAAAAGGACAGAAGCATGTACAGATCCTTTAGGGAGTTTTGAATGGGAGTTCCTGAAGGTAAAAATACGCATGACTGACATTTACTTCACTGGCATTAAGATCTGTCCTTTTGGTAATATTCACAGGTAAAACATCATGTAAATGAAGAAATAATCCAGGATTGAGAGATTAATGAGTCAACCTAAGTGAACGCACCAGACAGGATCCACCTGCGCTCTGACTGGAGCCCCAGGACAGCTTTGCTCTGATGAGCACTAGGGTTTCTGATGACGTGACCCTCATCCAGCACCACCCTCAGCCAGTTCACTTTGTGCAGAGGACTGCTGGCTCTATTCTGCAGGGGGTAGTCAAAGTTACTTTTTATTTCACCATTAAGCCTTGTGCACACCTGGACGATTATCACACATGCTTATCACTGACGTTTAACACCTTGTGACTGAACAAAGGGTGCCAATGTAAGTGCGCACACCGATGTGCAAAACAGCAGGCGTAAAAGTGGCAGTTAAAAAAAAAAAAATGTGCCTTTGTTTTTTTGGGGTTTGAGGCACCACATTAAAAACCGGCCGACCAATGAGATTGGTGCTTTTGTTCATGTGCCTGGAGCTGCTGAAGTTACAGTAAAATACAACTTGCCGAGCACACATTGATACCTAAGAAGAATACGACAAAGAAGATGCAACGAGGCAAGATGAAAGTAGAGCTGCTGGTCTCTTTGGTGTCTGAACAGACACGTTAAGTCGTTGCGCAACGCCACCATGTGTGCCCAGGGTATTTCAGCATTCGAAAAACGCTGACGATAAGCGCACGTTAACCGCCCTGGTGTGCATGAGGCTTTAATCCAAATGTTTTACTTATGTCTACTTATACCTGTCTTGTTGGCAGAGGCTATTTACAATAACTCCAGCAACCATTGTCTAGTTCAGGCAGACAAAAATCCCAAAAGAAACTAAGCCAGTAATTTGGGACAGTGTCGTGAAGAATAAGGACGGTGGATTTAGTTCTTACATTCGAATCCCATTTTTCCTGTCCCAATCTTCTCCCTTTTCCAATCGCCTATATGCTTGTGAAAGGTGTTTATATAAAAAAAAAAATTTTAATGAAGAAAATATTCAAAAAGTGAAAATAAAGTGCCTAATTTGTTGTTTGTGCCTAAGTTTTAAACATCTATTTAATAGGCTTATAAATGAATTGGTGTCCTCATGTTGATTGGATGGACTGATGCGCACAGCTCATATTGTTACCGTGCTTCCTTCCTGGACCTTCAAGGGCGCTTTTACTGATCAGCAGATCCAAGGAATGATAGAATGATTTGAATAAATATACACAGAATATGTTTTAACTGCATACCATTTTATAATGTCCTTCAGTACACTGTGGTGCAATCTAATGCCATTTACACTTAGCATCTAACTAATATTTCACACAATCAAAATATTTTCTTTCCACCATTTTCACAATGTAAATAAATCGAACCTAGTGCAAACAGCACCCTGTCAAGCTTTTATGCTAAATTTATTTTTACCACAGGTAAAACCTCCAGCATGGCTCAGCATACAGTATCATGTAGTGGCAATGTTGTAACAGGAAAACCAGCAAGACTGTGTTTTAAATCCACCTACCCCAAAATCTAATGAAAGCACATTGTATGTTGTGAGAACCACATCTTGCCCAGACAGAAGGCTGACAGATCGGCTGCGCTCAGGACCGTAGTACAAGTACACTTTTAATGTGACATCAGATCGAATATGTTGCTCAAACTGGTCCTGGATGTATATAAAGTACAAACAAAAGCAATGTGAGTTTGTGATTTTCTTTAAACATTTCATTAAAACTTCAGTGGACAGATTTTCAAAACTCACCAGCCAGTTGCTAAGGACAGATAAGGGACATACAATCAAAGTGGCTCTGGCCCCTGACCCTCCACCGGCTCCAGATGGGCCCTTACCAGTGCCTACAACCCACACAAAGCAGACTGCATCCTGTAAAACTCTCTCATAATATAATAAACTAACTGAAGAAATGGTCAACGTTACACCCACCAGAACTCTTCTTCGCACTCTTTTTCGCAGGCACAGCCTGTGAGGAAGTACACTCCAGAGCGGCAGCAAAGTCCATATCATCCAACAGAACCGCTCCTGTGTTTGAGAGAATGAGAACAAAGTCAGTTTCGACTTAAAATGTAACTAACAAATCTGCTTTTCAGTTTACCTGAAAAATAAAGGACAAGAAGAAAGGTACCTTTCTTAGTGTTGGCAGACTTCTTAGCGGTTTTCTTCGTAGTTTTTGCTTTAAGAAACGCAAATAAGTATGACACAAAACAAACAATTATTTCACATTTACATTTGGCAAACACTTTTATGCTAAGTGACAAGCATAACTGTTTAAAAGTTTTTTGGGAAAGAAATTAAGCAAAGATGCATTAAATTGATCAAAAGTTACAAAGACTTTTACATAGTTACAAAAATGCAGTTCTTTATAACCAAAGAATAAATGATCATGAAAGCAGCACAGCTGTTTTCAACATTGAAAAAAATAATTATAATAATTAGTAACATTTATATAGCGCTTTTCTAGGCACTCAAAGCGCTTTACATATAGAAGCGGGAATCTCCTCATCCAACTGGATGATGCGACGGCAGCCATATTGCGCCAAAACGCCCACCACACACCAGCTTATGGTGGAGAGGAGCCAATCAAATGTATAAATAGTTGTTGTTCTTATTGGGTAACACTTTACAATAAGGTTGCATTAGTTAATGCATTAGTTAACATAAACTAACCATGAACAGACCTCTGTTCAGCATTAGTTCATATTTGTTCATATAAATACAGTTGTTCATGGTTTGTTCATGTTAGTTCCCAGTGCATTAACTAATGTTAACAAGATTTAAATAATGCATTAGTAAATGTTGAAATTAATATTAACAAAGATAAATAAATGCTTTATAAGTGCAGTTCATTATTAGTTCATGTTAACTAATGTAGTTAACTAATGAACCTTATTGTAAAGTGTTACCTATTATGATTATATGTTACTTGATCACCAAATCAGCATATTAGAATGATTTCTGAAGAATCATTTGACTGAATCCTAGAGCGGACAGCTTTGAATACAATTACATTTTATATTATATTTAAAAAAAAATTTAGTCATATTTAACAATTTTTCTGTTTTACTGTACTTCGGACCAAATAAATTGATCCTTGGTGAACATAACAGACGTCTTTCAACAATACTTAAAAAATCTTACGGACGCCAGATATTTGTGCATTGCATCAAGACTTAAAAGCGAAACAAACCTTTCTTCTGAGGTGCATCTTCATCAATGGTGTCAGTGGCACTATTAGCATGCAGTCTTTTCAATGGGGACGACTCCACTGGTTCCTGAGACTCTTCATGGTCTCCATATTTCTCTGTTAAAAATATATATATATATATAAAATGTGTGTGTCTGCTTCAGTATTCTACAACAAGAATACTGAAGCAGATCAGTATTGTAACTGTCACTTTAGAATGGATTGTAGTTTTGTAGACATTTGTGACATTTTTACCTTTTGAGGCTGCCTTCTTTCTGGTAGTAGAAGGCATGGATGATCCTTCCTGAAATGTTTTTGTTTTATATATGTTCATCATTAAATTCTGGCTACAATGCATGCAAAGTCACAGTAATCAGTTCAATTCATTATATCAACAAAACTTTCAACTTTCATCTGCATCTTACACATTTTTCCAGTGGCAGAGGTTTCCCATTGTGGAAATTAGAGACTATCAAGGCAATGGTGGTGAGGGTTTTGCCCTGAAACACAGCATAAAAGTTCTGAGCACTAGAAGGGCTTATACTGAGCACTAAAAGAAAGAAGTCTAAGATCCACTCACCAGCCCCATGTCATCAGCCAAAATCCCACCAAGCACTTTCTCTGGCCTTTCCTTCACAGCAAAGTTAGTGAGAACATTAAAGTAAAGATCATTCTTCTCCTCCCAGAACGGGGGCAGATCGTTGCTGTTTTCACGAGAGGTCATCCATGAGAGCGCCTGCTTCTGATGTGGGAGTAGAGGAGTGCACACTGCCTGTACGGACAGACATTAACAGAGACATCTATAAGTGACTGATGGATGACATTGACAGTAAAAAAGCTGTGTTCTTTCTGTCTGTGCTCACCTCTGCTGGCTCCATTTCTCTGGTTTTATCCTCCATCAAATCATCAAAGAGCTTGTCAAAGGCATTTTTCAGCTGATATGATGAAACAAAAATAAAGTTTTAATTAGCCATGTCATTGAATACAAAAAAGCATCACACATACAGACCGGATCGGGTATCGTTCTCAACTGGTGTTTTGCAGCACTGTTTGGTCATAAAAGGCAAGGAACCATGCTAAATTGCCTATTAAAAGGAAAGACAAAAAGCTTCCCATATTATTTGTTGTTGACGTCAACAGGCGTGCACCCAATAAAACTAAATTATGCATCGAAAAAATTATGATACATACTACATTAAATAAACTTAGAACAATTATGGTTATTTTTTTATTTTTTTAATGTAATATTTTTATATTACTAATATTTTTTCATGTTCGATTATACAGACATTTTTGATAGTACTGTGTTGGGTCCAATGTAAAAAGAAAAGAACCACTGATCTAGATTTTATACTTAAGCATACTAGACAAATAACAATTTATTTTGACATCTTATAATTTACCTCTTCTACAGTCAAAGGAATGGCAGATATTTTAGAGGACAGTCCAAGCAGATCTCTACCCAAAGATGTTTGTGGAGCACCTCCTAAGAGAATAAAATAACATCAATCACATAAGCATTAAGTGTTCACCAAAGAACATTAAGTACTGAATAAATAAATGAGTGCCATGCATGTCATGCATACACTGTCAGTTGAAAAAAAACAACAACCTTTCAAGTCAGTGCCAAGTCTGAAACCATAGCGCGTCATCTGATTATGCACAGCTTGCCGGTTGTCCTCTTTGCCCCAGAACGTGAGGTTCACAGGCATTGTGAATTTATTAGTATTCCCAAAGGGTACAACCCTATTAAGAAATCAAACACAAAAGAGATCTGTTGCAAACAAATCAGTTGCATACTTCAAAAATCACTTCAAAAATATTAGTAAAAATGAAGAAACTCTACAGTACCCTTCCACCCTGGCCAAGTTGTTGTCCATAATGTAGGCCAATGGGGCTGCCAGCTCTTTCTTGATGTGCCCCACCTGACTGCCATACACATTGGCAACCATCACGGCATTTCGGTCATAGGGATTCTGCGGTTCTCTCACCAAAGACACCATCTCTCCTTTATTGACCTACACCACATGTCACAATCACACAGTATTCCCGTTATCAAATGAGATTGAAGGAGCCATGATAGAATGTTCTGTGTTTCGCTTAAAACCACTAGAGGGCAATGTACACTGTGTGGTGGGACAGGTCAGGTCTGCAGATCACCTGTTCCTGTCAGATGATAAGGGCGTCAGAGGAATTAAGCGGGTACATATGGCGGGAGAATACAGTTCATGGCGAAGATATAAAACCATGTTGTATTGCAATGAATAATACTGCATTCTTGCATATTATGATACTATTAAACAAGAGCATGACTCAAAGAAATATAGCTGTCTGGAAAATGCCTTTTCTGATGAGCTGAATTAGTCGAGTTAAATGTGGAATGAGGTCCTGCACATGCACACACACATATACACACATACACATATATACACATACACATATATATATATATATATATATATATATATATATATATATATATATATATATATATATATATATATATATTTATACACACACTGCATATTAGTGTTGTCAGATCAATTAATCATATCTAACATAAAGGTTTATATTTGTGTGAGTGATACAGAATATATATATATATATATATATATATATATATAGAATATATATATATATATATATATATATATATATATAGAATATATATATATATATATATATATATATAGAATATATATATATATATATATATATATATAGAATATATATATATATATATATATATATATATATATATATATATATATATATATATATATATATATATATATACACGCACACAGTCAAATGTGAAGATCCCTACCATCCCAGTGTAGTAGCGCAGACCAACAACTGAGCCTTGAATTGATCCAATCTGAACACTCTCCTCTGCCTCCAGGTCCTGCCCTGAATCTTCTGTTAGATTTGCAATTTCTTGGGATATGGTCACTGTGCCGCCGACATCCATGAAATCTATAAACGCTAAAGTTGGATGACAGGCATCATAATTAATATAAGGCATGATAACAATTCAACACATTTGAAGTAGATCTACCAGGTTTAAGTTTAGACTATAGCTTGGCAGGGACCATTATTAATCATATTCATTTCAACAGTCATAAATTCAAAACCAGTCATAAGTCACATGGGTATATTTGTGGCAATAGCCATCAATTCATTGTATGGGTCAAAATGATAGATTTTTCATTTATGCCAAAATCATTAGGATATTAAAGATCATAAATATATAAAAAATATATTATTAGTAGTTAATGCATTGCTAGGGACTTCATTTAGAAAACTTTAAAGGCGATTTTCTCAATATTTAGATTTGCAAAGTTTCAAATAGTTTTATCTCGGACAAATATTGTCCTATCAAACCATACATCAATACATTCATGTGATGTATAAATCTCAATTTCAAACAATGGACCCTTATGACTGGTTTTGTGGTCCAGGGTCACATATTTATTTGACATGTGTTTTTCACAGTATCGTGGCGAGGTGCTGGTCGAGGGGCTGTGAGAGTGAGCTGCAGTGCGGGGACTGATGATGCCTGTTGATTTGTTTGATGACTGCATGTCTCCGATCACAACACAAACACGAAACGTCACTGTGTCAGGTCCTAACCAGAAAAACAAAGCGCCATTCGAATGTATAATACAGAGGCAAGACATTTAATTGCATATAATGACTTAATAATAACATAAGTAGTAAACGTATTAATCTAACTAGAGTGAAATTGTTCATAACCGTTTTATGCAGTCTATGGTTCATAACAAGCGCGCACGCTCTCGTGGATTAAGTTAAACTGTTTAGCTGCAGGCCACACTCACCTCCCGATCAAGACTCCAGTACGATAAAGGATTGCTGTGTATGTAAATCGATCCAAATGCTACATGAACGATGAATATTGCAGTCTTATTATAGTTCAATCGTCAATTCTTGACTACAAGTTTAGCTTCAGTGGCGCGAGTGTTTTGAAACGGCACGCTTATTTCCGGCGCCGGAATCAGTCACTGTCACGTGAACGAATCAGCAAAGACTGGCGATTGTCGTCACTATTTTTTATTTTTTTTTACTTTACATATATTCATATGTAAGCCTATATTGTATGAAATTACTGAATGCATTACATAAAAAGGACAAAACTTGTATGCTTTATTTTTTAAAAGTTACACATATCAAGTCAAAAAAATTATAAGTAAAAGAAATATAAAACACTGTGGAAGGAAACAGTCATTCACAGTTTGCAAGTTGTTACAAATTACAAATTAGTAGTTGAGAAAATAAATTTAAGGGTGGGGGGGATAAGCTCTGATAGGACTATGGGAATATAAATATAGTCTTGAGCTCAGTAAAAACCCAATGTAGATTGAAAAGAAAGCTTTGGCACGGGCAAAAGAACATGATGATTCATTAAATCAAAGCTGCAAATACAAATGTATCAGGTAAAAATGAAATCACACATGTGGTTTAAAATGTCCATTCTCTCACTGTCCTCTGGGGGGCTTCATTCATTTTTCACTTTTTAAGTATCATACACAATCACAAAAAGCCTATGCAATAAAAAGAGCATGTCAAAAGATTTTTTTGGACTACTGCACTGGAACAACTGTACAATTACAATGATAGCTTATCATCCTGATATTAAACTAGAGTTTGCAATTAAATTTGCGGAATATCCCAAATTGGAGCAATGCTAAAGCAAACATATTTACTGAATGTAATTGTAAATACACCAAAGACCCAAATAAGTTTTCACACTCTCCCAATGCAAAGTCAACATAGTTTCCTGTTGCGGCTGATGGATGACAGGGTTAGATGTAGAGTCCGTAGCTCCTGTATAGGCTCAGGTCAATGCTTTAATCAGGTACAGTTTATCTCCCTGCTCACTGGTAAAAATGGGGGCCTTTTTGTAATGTTCCACCAAATCCTCCATGGAGCTGAACTTGCGCTGGCCAATGCAGTACAGTCCATCTTTTAGCTGCACCTTGAAATGCTTGTTCTTGTACACCGCCTTCAGAGAGATGGAGAAGTCGTTTGGCTGGAAAGTAAAAAAAAATTAAATGCTGTGTTCATTAAGCACAAATTAAAATGTTTGTGACACTAAAAAAAGTGCTTAAATAAATACATGTAAAAATGTCTACCACCAGAACTGTTTATATTAATTAGAAAAAAATTATATGAATTTTAAAAACAACAGCTGTTTGGAGACGTTTTCAAATGAATTCAGTTACCGTAGACTCGCTGTCTCTGATGAGGAAGTCACCATCCGCACCCCTCTGGTTCAAGACCATCTCAGCCTGGTGCCGTGTCAGTTTCCCATAGTACCATTGTTTTCCTCCAAACTTCCCGTCCATAGAAGGCTTAATGTCATATTTTGAAGTAGGTGGTCCTGAATCCCCAGTTCTTTATGTGTTTTTCGTACAACTGTAACATAGTTCTTGGGCACTAAACCCACCTGCCCGTTTTCCTTTCTACACTTCCACCATTCAGGGTCGTTCTCAGGTTTCTCCAACACATCCATAAGTTCGTCCTTGTTGAAATTTAGCTCCTCGACATTGCCGGAGTTGAAATGATAAAGTGCCTGTACAGTCTGCAGAACCTGAGAGCCGTTGTTATTGTGCCCCACGGAGGCCAGTTTATCTTTGAGAGAGCTCATGGAATCGCCCCTCATTGTCCTGTCCACATCCTCTGTGACATAATTGGAAGGAAACCATCCAGAAAGGCCACTATAGGTTCCTCGCCACCAACCGTCGCTGCACTTCTCCATGACGATGACCCTTGTGCCCTTCACCAATGAGAGCTCGTCCTCCCGCTCTGCGGTGTAGTTGAACTTCACCAGCGCGGGCAGGTTGAGGTCATACAGTCGCTCATCGCTGTCATATTTCTCAGCGCTGGAGGGCAAATCTCGCACACAGCCTTTCTGCTTCACCTTCCCAATCCCTGCAGTCATAGAAAGTGTTTTTACTGTTAATATGAGCATGGACAGTGATTAGAATTAACTATTCAAATGTTAAAATGTTTTCATTCAAATGTTTAAATTATTCAAACAAGACTTTTTTTCTTGTTTCAACACCTTGAAATTTAAATAATAAAAATACCATTCAAAAGGTTGCAGTCTGTAAGGTTTTCATGTTTTAAAAAGAAAATCTCTTATGCCTACCAAGGCTGCATTAATTTGATTAGATATACAGTAATATTGTAAAATATTATTACAATTTAAAATAACCATTTTCTAATTGAATAAATTTTAAAATGTAATTTATTCACATGATGTCAAAGCTGTATTTTCAGCATCATTACTTCAACATTCTTCAGTGATCCTTCAGAAATCATTCTTTGCTGCTTAAGAAACTTTTTTTGGGGTATACATGTATACATTTTCTTTTTTTTTAATTGAATGGTAGTAGTACATCAGAGTGAACAAAGGCAAAGTCGGACAGTTACGTTTAATCCCAATTATTTTCTTAAATGGTTAAAATCATTACTAAATATATAACAGTTCAGAATTTAGGTTTTGAAAGTTTATTTGACTTTTGACAAGTGAAAATGACATAGCGGTATACATTTTGTTCATATCTGATAAACACATAAAAGTTAATTTACATGTAACAATTTGAAGTGTACAAGAAAATAAAATAAAAAAAGTATTCCCTCTAACAATTTGAGTGCTACAGACTTCAAATCTGCACATCATTAGACCGACTATCGTCTTGTTTCCTCATGACTTGAGTATGCTAAATGTAAGCAAACTGACGTTTGACAGGTTTACCATCTCCCATAAATTGTTTAACATGACTTCTAAATCAAGTCAGGAAAATACACCCTGATCCAAGAAGAGAGAAATTCCAATTTAGTGATTTGGCAATGAAACGTCAGTTTAACAGTTTAACATACTCATTTCTGGGCCTGAATCCACTGAGTCTGTGTGTCTACACAAATGCTAAAATACACACCCAGTGCTGTCAACATCTCCTTTCAGAAAAATGTGGATTAGATGGAAATGAAACTCTGCACAGGACAAAAATCAAAACTACTGTGTGAAATCTCTATGTTTATGTTTTTAAAATAAACTGATACTTGTCCACCAAGGATGCATTAAATGAACATATTCAGCTGAAGTTTCATCATGCTTTCTGCAGCACTTCCCACAGGTGTTCCCACAGGCTTTTTAGGCCATTTCTCACTGGCCTTGCAATCAAACGGTTCCCACAACAGCACAACTTATTTATTTAAGTTTCAGGTTAAACTTTATCTGTGAAACTCTGCCTAAAGGCCAGCAGCTTCCCAGAGGCTTCTCTTCACTGTTGCGGATGAAACTGATATTTGACATGTACTTTTCAATGAAGCTGCCAGCTGAGCACCAGTGAGGGGCCGTTTCTCAAACGAGAGACCCTGATGTACTTCTCTTCTTGTTGTTGTGCAGCAGAGCTGTCCACTTCTCTTTACTGGCTGGATCCAGTTTGGAAAAGTCTTCAGACAAACAATAGGCTGATGAGTTTCTAGAGAAACGTGTTTCTTTTAACACATTGTTGAAACCAAAATCGGACAAAAATGTAAGGGTTAGTTCACCCAAAAAAGAAAATTCCGGGACCCACTTAATATTAGGTGGACTTAACTACTATGTACTAACATGTAAATTAATAATTTGATACAATGCACTTATTGTGTACATACATGATTTTACATTGTACTTACATAAAAATAATACCTGCATGTAATTACATCTGTTATTAATTTCTGTAGTTACATTTATTATTACACTGTTGACACTTCCCTTACTCCTAACCCTACCCTTAAACTATACCCATCCCACCACACCTGTCCCTAACTTTACCCGTATCCCACCTCAATATCAGCAAAAGTGTTTTGCAATACAATATGAACACAATAAGTACATTGTACTTATTTTTTGATTAAGGACACCAAATATAAAGTGGGACCAAAGTCGGTCATTAATTACTCACTCTCATTCAAAACCTGTAAGACACGGGTGTTCAACACAACACGCATGTCGTGGTGCTCTCGTGAACGCGTGCTGGAGATTAATACTTTTTTGTGCAAACAATGCACTAACAGTGCTTCTTAAAACTGAGGTTGAACCATTGGAGGCACATGGATAACTTTTATGATGTCTTTACCTTTCAAGGCCTTGAAAGTGGTAGTTGCGTAACTGTCAATGGAGTGACCGAGAGCTGACAGATTTCATGAAAATGACCTTCATTCATGTTCCAAGATGAATGAAAGTCTTATGGGCTTGAAGGTGAGTAATTCATGACAGAATTTTCATTTTTGGGTCTCCCTTTAATAGACGCTTTAACTCTTTAATACCCCAGCAACTAAAGAAATTGTATTTTACACACTTCATTGTAGCACAATCATTTTCAACTGTGCTAATAATAAGACAGTTATATTGAGTACCAGTAAAATTATAAAAATTAATGTGTTTTTTTCGTCATCCTTTGGCTAGCGTTACATTATATGATAATGCTCTTATTTATGCAAATACTTTTAAACCATTCAAGCGTGTTGACACAAAAGAGAACACAAATGCCCGTTTTGTCGAGTATCCTCGCAAGCACAGTCTTAAATGAGTTAAATTAAGTCTTAAATGAATGTGAAGAGTTGTGTGTCAGATCTGTGTCATGTGTGGCTGGTTTTAAAGTGACAGCAGCCTATAATCAAGCCTCTGCTGTCTGTCTTTAATGTTAATCAAAGAAAATCACTCACTGCTCTTGACTGGATAACATGTGTAGCTTTAATAAGGATATCTATATTTCATTTATAATTTATGCTGTGAAGACTGTGTAGTGTTTGATAACTTTAATCAATTTCTGTATAGCTGAAAATCTTAAAGCACTGTTTACAAGGTTAGATGGGTCAAAAACAATGAAAACAATATTTTTGTGTGCTATTTGACAGTAAAAATCTGAACTGGTCTGACTGGGCCAAAAGAAAAAGAATTGAGCCCTGATATATTGAAGGGCACTGATAAATGTTACATTTATTATAATGGGTTTATGTAAAGATTGTTTAAAGTTCACTTAAATTAAATGTTGCTATTTAAAGCCTAATAAATGTATAGCTTTCAATACTGTAATGCTGAATGGCTTTATTTAATAGCTAAACTTAAGGAGTGAAAAAATTAATTTCATAGAGACATCAGTAATCAGTGTCTGTGATACTGGCCTTCTTTCATAAAAGGATGCCATTAAACAAATATTTAAAATAAAGGCTCCCATCTTTATGTTGTTTACAAGTAATTTGGAGATTAAATTTCAAATTATTCAATATAAAAATTTATATTAAAAACATTAATTTTATGTGTGATTAATGTTTAATTACAGGACAATGTGTGATAAATTAGTTATTTTTTTATTCAATTGACAGCACTAAATTATATATCTATACATTTTTAAATATATTTTAAATTCTATTTATGTTTTAAAAAATACAATTAAATTTGAAAATATGTAAAATATACTACTGTTAGTTTAAACTTTACGGCACTTTAGATAATGGACGTATAATTTTTATATTTTACCTTTAAAATTGTGACAATGCTCCCAAACTGTTGAATACAGTAAGCTTTTAACTTAAACATATTGGTGGTGTATGTAAATAGAATTTAATGTAAACAACACAAAATCTCTTCAGACACAATCCTTTATTATATACCACAGACTCAATCATCAACATAATAAAAGATTGGTTATTGCCTAAGAAGATCCATTCATGTTTTTGTTTTTTTTACTTATTAGAATTTTCAAAAATTGGCTAAAAGAATACACCCCTCCAAATGAAAAGGAAATAAAAATGTTGCCCATTCATGAACATCAACAGGAAGAAGTGATAGAAGAGCTTCCTGTAATAAAATAAGATAAACACCAGCACAAAAAAATAGAGAAGAAAGCTGAAATGTAAAGCAGCCTTGTGATCCAGTTAACTCATTCATATGTGTGGAATTACAGAGCTCATCTGCTCCATCAAAATCAAACTTTCCAAACTCATCCATAACAGCCGATGTATTCCAAATAACCATGGAAACATAAAAGTCACATAGGCATAAAATTGGAAGGAAACAAGTTGTCAGTGATAAATCACTATCATGGTCAATGTGATGCAACCGTTTCGAGAGGTAAAACTATCATGCGGATGTGTGGAAAAGCCAATAAAGTTGACATTTTATTTCAAATGGAAATTCCAGGCAACGGTAATGAAAGCAGGATCCATACAGATCTTAACTGTCTTGATGACGTGACTCAAGGACGGAGCTTGAGGCACTGTGTCCTGTCTGCTTTTGTTTCATTTCCTCTGACAGCCAGAAAAACGGCAGCTCAGCTTTCCAGACAATTTCCCAGTTTTCCACATGCGGAAAAACATTCAAAAGCAGAGATAAGGCAGAATTCTTCCTAAAATAAAACCTGGCATCGCGGGCATATTAAAATAGCATTGAGACTGTCATAGTCTTCTGTTCTTCAGAGTTCAACCCAAAGGATGACCAGAGATGCAATGAATGTAGGGGTTGTAACAAGTTTGAAATGAGTTTGCATACATCTGATAAAGTTTGCATGTGGCTTTTTTCCAATTTCACCATTTTTCCCATGAAACACAACAGAACATTTTGAATTGACCTAATTTTGTTGTCATCTGCCCTCAATGAGATCTCTCGCTCAGCCCAGGTTTTGAAAAAGCTGAGTGTGATTATCAATGTAATGTGATCCGTGGCAAGCTGCTTTCTCATATCCACGACAGGAACCGAGCGAACGCAGCCAAATCACCCTGCCTTTGTTTCTGTTCGGGCTGAGCTCACTCCACCAATGACATCATAAGACAAATAGCCTCCTCACAAACAGATGTAGCATCCAAGAACTGTCAGCAAAGGTGGCGCCATTAATTCTCAGAGTGACGCAATACACGCATCCACACAAATGTAAACCCGTAATGAACTTCAGCATGTGTTTCTGTTCACTTTTGACCTCACAGCTGCTCTTCCCCTTTCTTTCTCATTTCAACTGACAATATATTTTGCTTTGTGGCTAATTTTCCGCAACAGATTTTTTTGAATGCAAAATTACACAAATAACACTTGAGACATTTTCCCTTTGTGCAGGAATCGGTCACGCCTCCGTTTGGTATACAATAGCCTCTCTGAACTTCCACAGAATACTAATGCACAGAGAGAGAAAGAAAGGCAGACTCAGAGAGCAAGAAAAAGAGCTGGCAGGAGGCCATCAGAGCAGCCTGACATTTTCCCCCTCTTCTCCCGAATTTTTAAATACGGCTATTCAAAAGTGAGCAAACAAAACAAGTGTGAAAAAAGCGAACGCAAATAAGGAGTCTCATTTGTTGAAGTGTTCTGTCCCATCGCTACTGTTCTTTTGTCCTGCAAGATCCGCTGCTTCACTCTGCCAAGTCACGACGCCCCACTGTCTTGTCCACTGTAATGTGGGGAATAAAACACTCGGAAATGCTTAATGTGTTACAAAGGGGAAGAAGAACTTAATGAGAGAGAAAGAAACCCAGAGTCAAAGGCCTCAATTATTCATTGCCTCACATCCTTCTGTTTTCCTGCACTAGAAATCTGCGTTGAATTAGACAGCTTCCGGCCGCCTTCACAGAGCAGCTCAAGTTGACAGCAGAGGAGGTTGAGGGGCCTGCATGGGTTTCTGCTTTGATTTCTGTTTTTTAAGACTGTCCAAGCTACCCTGAAGGGCCTGGTGCTATTTCCTCCTTCTCTCATGGCCAATTTTATAGAAAAAAGAAAGTACTTGATGTACCTGAGTGTAGCCTATAACTGCCCTGTAAAATGTATGTCAATGAGCTTGCAGTTTTGCGTGTGACATTATGAGTAACTCACCTAGGTTTACAACCCAGAGACACATGAAACCAAAAACATATCATTAAGCACTAAACTCGTAATAACTTTTTTTAAATTCTTCATATGATGGAAGCACACATTCTAAATAATCCCAAGATGAACAATATCTCTGAAGACTGAGGACAGGGACACATAGCACATAGCCTTTGAAACCCTTATCTGCCCACTTTCAGCTGATCATATTGGGCAAGACAAAGACAAGGATAGTTACAAAGGGCTGACAACCTTTATAACTTAAAATCACATCTAGTATGAAGAAACTTGCAGAAATTGTTCTTTCTTCAGAGATTAAGTTAATATGTCAACAGTAAATGCAAAGCAATGGCAACAGCTTTGTTAAGCAAAAGTGATATACTTCAGTGGAAAAGATAATAAATATGTACTCACGAAAGAAGTGTTTAAAAAGGTTGGCCATATCCATTCCCAGCTCTGCGAGCAGCCCCCCTTTCTCACACACTACCGCTCTCTTTCTCTCTCTCTCTGTAACAGAGCAGCAGCTATTCCATGAGAACTTCCTGAAAGTCCAGAGTTATTGACAGAGAGACTCTCCACCCCACACACATGACTGTTCTTATCCAATGGCTGTCAAGAGGTCCTTTCTGTACACTCTGTAGTGGCTGGCTGGGCCTCAAACACTTACAGGGTCTTGGAAACTCAGGGCAACTAACATGACAACACTGTAAAACAGTCTACCTATTTCAACTTACAAGCTTAAGTTCAGTTGCTGTATGTATGTATGTATGTATGTATGTATGTATGTATGTATGTATGTATGTATGTATGTATGTATATATGTATATATGTATATATATATATATATATATATATACATACATACAATTTGATTATATGTATTTCACGAGTTCACACTTACATATAATTTGTAGAGAGTTAATTGAATTGCGTATTAGGCGTGCTGTCCTGGGGGAGGGCTTCAAGCTCGGACTTCGGCCCGAACCCAGAGTACCCCCCGTATGTAAGTGGTTTAGAACTAAAAGATAGAGCAAGATGTGGAGAAGGGGTGGTGGAGGGATGCTGAAAAACTGTCAACAAAATGAAGGTGGGACGGCTGCGTATATATACCTCTTTGTTGATTAGCTGAGTACTCTCCACCTGTGTTAATTATCTGACGTGTTCCTCCCGAACCTCGTTTAGTAAAACAGCATATATCAATATATCAAATTCTATGTATATTCATTTTTTAACTTAAATTATATTAAGATGATTCATTTTAATTTAATTTAATCTTGTGTAATTTATAAAAAAAAGTTGCAATTGCTTGAATCAGGGACGTCGTTAGGCCTATTTTAGGGGGGCTGAAGCTACCCCAAAATGTTCCTAAGCCCCCCTAAATGATAATAAGAACAACATAATTCGATTTATCAATAACCGTATCCTCATTCATATTTAGACGCAACAATATCCAGGTACAAAAAATAGCCGAGAAGTCGGAAGTTTAAATGAAGATTAAATGTCCTTAGTTTTCGTCTTTGTCAATGTATTTCATAGAGCAAATAACGTTCATCTGCATTTCCTTTCCTGCGTCTCTCACTCACGAGTCTCTCTCACATACACGCGCCCCCCCTCCCCTCTCACACACACACACACACACAGCCCCTCCTCCTGCACACCGCCGTCTCCATGAGAACGAGTGTTCGACGTAGAAAGCAAGTTCGCGAAAGGTTGGTATCTCGTGAACACCTTTACACAATCACACATTAAAAAGTGGTATAAAAATATTTTTAATTCTGAATATAGTTTTGTCAGTGTGTTAATGTCGACCCGAAGCGATGGCTACTTTGTGCGAAATCACACTCTGATTCAATCCACAGCGCAGTTACAGTAGTTAGTGTAATTAAATAGCATTCTGTGGACAACTTATCTTATATAGAGAGGAATTAGATATTACTTTATCATACATTTACATGAGCAGACAGATAGCATTTAAGTCATTGCTTATAGTAACTCATCAGGAGCAAAGTCTGGCCTCAGTAAATTCCCCCATGCAGCTTTGATGTGTCTAAAAGCTAACATTACTGTAACTTTTCTTTAACAGAGTAGAAATGGAAGGAGTGGATATGTCTGTCACGTTTTACTTGTTAACATCTTGGTTTCTTGACTGGTTGTTGACATAATTGTAGCTCTAGATGTGAGTGCAAAGATTTTGCAAACACAAGTTACAAATACCCTGGGGCTAAGCCCCCTGTCTTCCAATCCTAGTGACGTCCCTGGCTTGAATTATTATAGTAGTTAGTTAAATTTATGTTAAAACATACACTATATTGCCAATTGGGACGCCCCTCAAATTCATTGAATTCAGGTGTTCCAATCACTTCCATGGCCACAGGTGTATAATATTAAGCACCTAGGCATGCAGACGCTTCTACAAACATCTGTGAAAGAATGGGTCGCTCTCAGGAGCTCAGTGAATTAGGTTGCCACCTGTGCAATAAGTTAATTCGTGAAATTTCCTCACTACTAAATATTCAACGGCCAACTGTTAGTGGTATTATAACAAAGTGGAAACAATTGGGAAAAACAGCAGCTCAGCCACGAAAAATCACTGAGCGGGGTCAGCGTTTGCTGAGGTGCACAGAAGTCAAGTCAAGTCAACTTCATATAGCGCTTTTACAATGGCGATAGTTTCAAAGCAGCTTTACAGTGTTAAACAGGAAAATATTCCAACAAAATTTGTCTCGGCGATACGTTTGCTTTGGAGAAAACGGTGATGTCATCTGCTCATTTCAATTTATCTTATATATTGATAATGTGGGAAGATCAGAGATATAGTTAATATAGTTAATTTAGTTTAGTAATTCATTTTATTTGGATATTTAATTTGATCGAATTTAAACTAAGCAAGCCAAGCCAGAGGTGACTTTCTGCTGAGTCAATAGCTACAGTCCACCAAACTTTGTGTGGCCTTCAGATGACCTCAAGAACAGTGCATAGAGAGCTTCATGGAATTGGGTTTCCATGGCAGAGCAGCTGCATCCAAACCTTACATCACAAAGTGCAGTGGGGTAAAGCACGCCGCCACTGGACTCTAGAGCAGTGGAGACATGTTGTCTGGAGTGCTCCTCTGTCTCGCAATCTGATGGAAGAGTCTGGGTTTGGTGGTTGCCAGGAGAACGGTACTTGCCTGACTGCATTGTGACAAGTGTAAAGTTTGGTGGAGGGAGGATTGTGATGTGGGGTTGTTTTTCAGGGGTTGGGTTTGGCCCCTTAGTTCCAGTGAAAGGAACTCTCAATGCTTCAGCATACCAAGATATTTTGGACAATTTCATGCTCCCAACAATTTGGGGATGGTCCCTTCCTGTTCCAACATGACAGTGCACAAAGCAAGGTTCATAAAGACATGGATGAGCAAGTTTGGTGTGGAGGAACTCATTGACCTCACCCTGATAGAACACCTTTGGGATGAATTAGAGAGGAGACTGCAAGCCAGGCCTTCTTGTCCAACATCAGTGCCTGACCTCAAATGCGCTTCTATAAGAATGGTCAAAAATTCCCATAAACTGCACTCCTAAACCTTGTGGAAAGTCTTCCCAGAAGAGTTGAAGCTGTTATAGCTGCAAAGGGTGGGCAAACTCCATATTAAACCCTATGGAATCAGGATGTCATTAAAGTTCTTGTGCTTGTAAAGGCAGACGTCCCAAAACTTTTGGCAATATAGTGTATGTGTATGTGTATGCATGCATATAAAAAATATTTTTTAATTTCACTTCTGCTCCAGCTTGTTTCCTAGTCTAGCTTTTTTGGCATTGTACACTATGGATATTGTTGGCTCTGTAGCAAATTGCTTATGTTTCGTAAAGTGCTTTGGACAAAGGTGGTTACTAAATGTAACTGAAATAAACACTGACAAATAATTTCTATATTTACATGTAGGCCTACTTATTGAGCAGACTCATAGTGCATTCAAGGTAGGCCTATAACTTTCTATCAGTAAATCTAGACACTAAATCTATTAAAACATTTCACATCATCCTCCCTGGCACCACGCACACCTGGAACTCATATAGCCCTATCACCGGCACTATATATAGAGCACACACACTCCCTCAGTCATTTCTGCCCTTGTCTGATGCTACAGCCTTGCCTTGCTACTTACCTGCTTTATGTTCCTGACTTGCTAGCTACTGCTGTTACTTCATCCAAATTGGTCTCCAGTCATCCAAGTCATCTTCCAGTCATCCCTTGTCTCAACATTGTCCCATTGAGTGTGTGTGTGTGCTCCAACACGAGATAACTGACGCTGGTAGGTCACATGATAATGACAACATGGTACAACATGTATGTCCAGATTACATTCATAATACACACATTATTACGATATAGAACATACTTTTTTTTAGCGGCCGTGAAGTAATTACTTATTCAAAATGAGTACCTACTCAAGAAAGTATGCAATTTTGGACGCAGCCAAAAACTCAAAGCCAACAATACAAGTCTCATATCTCAACGATCTTAAGTATCATCGCTTTTTTATGCATTGTGTTACTGCCATATCTGCAAACAACAATACCTGTTTGAGTTTTACCTCCGTTTTGGTGATTGCGTCCAAACCTGAGTGTGAAAAAATTAAGCTGAAATAAAATATAATAATTAGATGTAAAAACTGATTAAATAAAATAAAAAAAATTGAAATGTTATATTATACTATTTATATATAGTGTATACTGACACTTTTTTCATACACATTGTTTCAAAGCCTTACAGAAAAAGGAAAAGCGATACAGGGGTTTACAACCTCACAAAGATCAAGCCAAATTCAACAGATGAGGAAGAACCCTATAAAAAACTAGAAGACTCTAAAATCTAGGTCATGAAGCAAAACCAGTTAAGTACTGTACTGCAGTTTATTGACCTAATGTGGGTCTTCATGGGTTATTTTGTTGGTTCAATAATGTGTGTAATATGAGTGAACTACACTGAACATGAACAAGTTCTCACAGCTCTCTCAACTCTTTAGCTGTATAAGTGTGCGTGTCATCTGTTTACAAACCTGCAGAGCTATTGTGAAAGAGAGGCTGTCAAATGCACCTCTGGAGCACCTGGTCCTGTGGACAGAGCTGTAATTTAAGGGAAGGAGGTCACAGTTACATGGAGCCGAATTGCTTCCTGAAGGGCGTGAGAAGGTTCAATGACTGAAAAAAGGGGCAGGCACAGCATGCTATAAGCAGCATCCATATTATGAAAAATATACATAAAGAGAGAAGAGAGTGAAAAAAAAAAATATAATTCAATGAGATAACTCTTACCACATATGCCCCTGGTTTCACAGGCAAGGCTTTAGCCTAGTCCCAGACTAAAACGCAGGTTTGACCAGTTTTAACTGAGAGCAAACATATTGTAAAATGTCAGTGTCCTATTTCTAACACTATAATGTTTTTTTTCAAATGTGTTATATTATGAGTTCTATCAAATGGGTTCTTTTAAATGGGTTCTATCAAATGAGCTCTATCAAATGGGCTCTATCAAATGAGCTCTATCAAATGAGCTTTATCAAATGGGTTCTTTTAAATGGGTTCTATCAAATGAGCTCTATCAAATGGGCTCTATCAAATGAGCTCTATCAAATGGGTTATTTCAAATTGCCTCTATCAAATGAGCTCTATCAAATGAGCTCTATCAAATGGGTTCTTTCAAATGAGGTCTATCAAATGAGCTCTATCAAATGGGTTCTTTCAAATGAGGTCTATCAAATGGGTTCTTTCAAATGAGGTCTATCAAATGAGCTCTATCAAATGAGTTCTATCAAATGAGCTCTATCAAATGGGTTCTTTCAAATGAGGTCTATCAAATGAGCTCTATCAAATGAGTTCTATCAAATGAGCTCTATCAAATGGGTTCTTTCAAATGAGGTCTATCAAATGAGCTCTATCAAATGAGCTCTATCAAATGGGTTCTTTCAAATGAGGTCTATCAAATGGCTCTATCAAATGAGCTCTATCAAATGGGTTCTTTCAAATGAGTTCTATCAAATGAGTTCTATCAAATGGGCTCTATCAAATGGGCTCTATCAAATGAGCTCTATCAAATGAGTTCTATCAAATGGGTTCTTTAAAATGAGGTCTATCAAATGGGTTCTTTAAAATGAGTTCTATCAAATGAGTTCTTTCAAATGGGCTCTATCAAATGAGTTCTATCAAATGGGTTCTTTAAAATGAGGTCTATCAAATGGGTTCTTTAAAATGAGTTCTATCAAATGAGTTCTATCAAATGAGCTCTATCAAATGAGTTCTATCAAATGAGTTCTATCAAATGGGTTCTTTAAAATGAGTTCTATCAAATGAGTTCTATCAAATGAGTTCTATCAAATGAGTTCTATCAAATGAGTTCTATCAAATGGGCTCTATCAAATGAGTTCTATCAAATGAGTTCTATCAAATGAGCTCTATCAAATGAGTTCTATCAAATGAGCTCTATCAAATGGGCTCTATCAAATGAGGTCTATCAAATGGGTTCTTTCAAATGGGCTCTATCAAATGAGTTCTATCAAATGAGCTCTATCAAATGAGCTCTATCAAATGAGCTCTATCAAATGGGTTCTTTAAAATGAGGTCTATCAAATGGGTTCTTTAAAATGAGGTCTATCAAATGAGCTCTATCAAATGGGCTCTATCAAATGGGCTCTATCAAATGGGCTCTATCAAATGGGTTCTTTCAAATGAGTTCTATCAAATGGGTTCTTTCAAATGAGCTCTATCAAATGGGTTCTTTCAAATGAGCTCTATCAAATGGGTTCTTTCAAATGGGCTCTATCAAATGGGCTCTATCAAAAGATGCATTCACATTTCTATCAAAGAGGCTCTTTCAAATCGATTCTCTCAAATGGAATACACTTTGAAGGCTACACATTTTGAAAGGTTATAGTTCCCCTTAACTTAACGCCTTACTTAACAAAGCTTACAAACTCAAAATTCATCCAGTGAATTTTTTTTTTTAATCGGATGATTCTTTACCATGGAAACGGTACTCTAAGCGGGCTCCTCCCCTAGTGGGCGGTGTCAGGTTTCATATTACAAAATTTATGTTAACTACTTTATATCAACCTTTTTATCAACCTTTTCTAATCTTGACGAAACACATATCGTTGGAAAGTCTCAAGGTTCCATCTGGTCACTGTTCTTTTTGATAGAAGCGATATTTGGACAGAAATTTTGTCATTTGTTACAGGAGAATGCATAAAAAAAATCTATTGAATATGGATGACACCCGATGGCTATTTTTGGTATAGCGCCTCAACACAATCTCATGGGAACTTACATTTTTGTGATAATAACTTCAAATTTGGAACACAACTTGGTTAGACATATGGCTTTGATTTTTTAGTAATTTTATAGCAATTGTTTTTTGTAAAATATATATTTTACATAAAATAAAAATTGTACAGTATTACAATTTATTTTTATATTTAATTTACAGTAAATTTAAACTTCCATAACTTTTTCATATACTTTCATTGAAGTGCTTTCACTTCAGCAATAATCTGCCAAATTAATTTTGACTATAATTATAGTATCTAACAATTGATTCTAAATGAAAATCATTATTTTCTCACTATTCATACAGTCTCACAAATTATTTATCTCATAATTTCAACTTTTTGTAATACATTTGTTATATTATGATATTTATGATATATCATAGTTGTGACTTTTATCTCAAATTTGACTAGTCATAATTTTTTATCTCATAATTATGATGTTCTATGTCATAATTAGGATTTACCAAAATATTACTTTTTTCTTATGTGGCGGAAATGGGCTTTCATATCCAGCATCCACCTTGTCATGATTAGACAATGATGAGATATCTTGAACATGCAGCACCTGAAAATATACCTAACTTTCACTTTATTTTTCATAGCAGCTTGAAAAGAAGGATAACAGAACATAAAAGAACAAACACTTCAGTGCTTGTGACCCATCCAAAACCTGCAAATGCATGGCAGCTGTTTACTACAGGATTCGCCTGCAACTGCCCTACACGGAAATGAGAGCCAACATGCTGGGCTTGTGTGGATTTCACACAACAGACAAATATACATAATGAAATAACAAATAAACAGCTAAGCATTACAAAACATATGTTAAATATACATTCTTTATTTTGAAATCATTAATTATATATATTTTGGACATTTGCATTTCCAAAAACACAAATACAAAAGCTTTTAAGCTCTCTTGCCATGATACTGGTCCCATAAGTAACGCGTCTTGTCTTTTGTTAACCAAAAACTAAAGGTTTAATCTAACCTTATAATTGCAACCAAGTCTCACACAGCCAGACATCTGTTGATCAGCATAAAGCCTGGTCCAGTCTGCAGCTTGCAGGAACCGCATACCTAGAGAGGATGAGACCAATATGAAAATCAACCAGTCACAGTTTGTTTGTGTCAGTTAGTAGCAGGTTCATCTGATAATGCTGAAATAACAATAAATAATAGACCAGTGCAGAAAAAGATCTGTGATCAGAAAACAAATGATAAATAAACATAATTTACGAATTATACACATGAAGTCATGTCTGCTGCAATATATGCCTCAGGCTCCACCTCAATAACAACAAATATTCTCATTTAACTGCATGGGCCATTGCATCACTTCAACTTCTGACACCGGTGAGGGAAAGCAAAATTAAGAGTGTAAAGTTTCACCAACTATCAGAAAAAACAGGAACATCTAATCAATGTGGTAGGCCAAGTATATAAACCAATCCATGTGTGCTCTGACTCAAACACAGTTGGATGACTGGCCTCCTTCCTCACAACACCGAACTTCTGCTTTCAGAAGCAGGGTTAGACACGTCTCAGAGTGGATGACATCCAGAGAGACATGGGTTTATGGGACAAAACAGACCGAAATGAGTTCAGGAACGTGAGAGCTTGGGGATATCCAAAGCTATAAAGACAAAACTTCCTGTATGAGATATAGGACATGCGAGGCTTCACAGCAAACCCCTCTCACTTCAGGCTTACACATCCTGTTTTAGTTCTCCCTTCCTCTGTGGATCATACAGTTGCATATTCAGATTCTTTTCAGGAGACCTACAGGTCATCTGGTAAGTCTGGAGCCTGGAAAGACCTTGATGACAGAGACAGACAGACAGCATTTCTACCAAAGCTATTTTACTTGATGCATGTCATGAGATGGGCATGGTACTAATGATATTCCTTTAGCTAATGCAGTTCAATGTTTTCAAGCTATGTATTATTATTATTATTTTTTAAAAAAAATTAAGAATCAGGCAACTCTTAAGAATTAAAACTCCATATGTGAGTGATATTGTGAGAAGAAATCCACCAAGCAAGAGACCACATCTGCAACTTATGTTGTCAGAGAGCTAAACTCCAGCACAAGCTCTGGTTTCAGTGAGCCAGCAGACTGCCATTCTTTGAAGCAGCAGTAAGAACACTGATTGTCATCCTTGATCCAGACTTGTTTATTTCTCAAGGGAGGCAATAAATGCTTGCTGATGTTATGGGATGAAATTCAGGCCTGTGTTGATGATAACAGCAAAGCCACAAATCTAAGCCTATACAAATTTCAATGTGCTGACATTATTCGAATGTGTTTGCTTAGACAATATGGGTGCACACTTAGATGATGTCATACAATCCACAGATAAAATTAGGCCTACATTTATAAATGTGTATGACGTTTTTTCTTCTAATTTTGTACACTATATTGGCTTCATTCATTGAAATCTTTTTCAATTGAAATGTAACCAATACAATGTAATTCAATTAAAAATAGATTTGTTTCATTTATTTAAAATGTTTATGTATGCATTGTTACCATTTTAAAATCTATTATTATATAAATTCACTACTTTTATCAGTTTTTTTATGTAATTATTCGGTCCATTCCTCCCACCTTGTGGACACTGTGAAGAATTCCTATAAAACGTTCAAAACAAGGACAATCAGTTGTGCTTGAACTTTTGTTTAGTTTTTACAGTTTAACAAAAAGTGTTCGATTCTCATAAAATGCACAATGAAATCAATACATGCTTTTATTAAAGAGAAAACAAATAGTTGAAAATAGTTTGGTTTAAAACAATACACTGTTGGCTCTTATTTTTAACGACACAATTAGGACATTCTCAGATCTGGGTGACATTAATTAACAAAAAAAAAATGTTTGTTGTAAATGACGAATATTATACGAACACTGCTGTGTTTGCATGGATCATGCATTGTTTTTTCATCTGCAGAAAATGTGTCTTTTCAACCCTGACATGCTACCTTTATGTTACGTATTGGGATCTGATACACAGACGATGCAACCTTTTGGCTTTAACCTCAAATATGAGAATGCTAACTCCTTGCCAAAACATATAGCCTAACAGTTTTTCCCAAATTGTTTACTCACTAAAATTGGAACTTAAAACAATCACCAAAACCTGAAATGCATCAATTCCCTGCCTAAAACAGTCTGCAAAATTGCAGGCTAATTCCCTGCTTTACGCTCAGTTTTCAATTCTATATCACACTGTTTGCAAAACACTCCACACAGTTCTCTACATTTTGCACAACATGTTAAACTAATGTTAAACTAATCACAATGCCAATCTCTTTACACTGATTGGCAACACTTTTTCTTCACTGGTGTAACAGCAGGTGCTGAATTGTTCATTTAGAAATCAGAACTTTGGTGCAATAATTTTGGAGGAAATTGGAAGCCAGTGGTGATGGAGGAGCTAGATCATTCCAGTCAAGCAGAGGGGTGGACCAGAGCAGGCCAGGTGATCTGGGATAACATGAATTTCCACCAGACTGCTCTGGTCTTCAACCGACCACCCAGAGTTCTGTTCCTCCTAACATATTTCTCATTCCTAAACCTAGATGCTTTTTTATTCTGGCATGATGATGGAAAGTGTATGACTGTCATCCTCTTGCATGAATACCTCTTCTCAAGACACTGAAGAATACATGTGGTGAGGTTGCTGCGCAGGCTTTTGACGGCAGGAACATCTCTTGAAGTTGAGATACTTTGATCAGACCAAATGGGAGGCAGGATGCAGCCTAATTTCTTTTTTCTTACATTTAGCTGTGTGTGTGTGTGTGTGTGTGTGTGTGTGTGTGTGTGTGTGTGTGTGTGTGTGTGTGTGTGTGTGTGTGTGTGTGTGTGTGTGTGGACTGGTAATCACTACGGTATGGGGACAAGATGTCCCCACAAAGATGGCAATATCCAAAATCCTTGTCCTTGTGGACATTTTTTGGTCCCCATGAGGAAAACAGGTCATAAATCACACTAAGTGATGTTTTTTGGACATGTAAAAATGCAGCATGTCTCCTGTGATGGGTAGGTTTAGGGGCAGGGGCAGTGTAGGGGGATAGAAAATACGGTTTGTACAGTATAAAATGCATTACGCCTATGGAATGTCCCCATAAAACATGGAAACACAAAATGTGTGTGTGTGTGTGTGTGTGTGTGTGTGTGTGTGTGTGTGTGTGTGTGTTCGTTCTTTCATTCATGTTTTTCTGTCCCGGTGGGGACTTCAACCTGAATGGACACAGAGTCCTAGACTAAAATAATCTTAAAAAATAATAAATACAGAATTAGTTTTTTTATTATTTTATTTAAAAATGCAGAACGTTTTTTAGGTTTAGGGGTAAGGTTAGTGTAGGGGAATTGAATATACAGATTGCATGGTATATAAACCATTATGTCTAGTCCCCACAAGGGTATATGTGTGATTGTGGTGAGAAATTTTTGCATTGGAAAGGGATAAAACAGTATTGAATGCAGTGTTTGCTTTTGCTAGAAATCTGTAGAGTTTTTCATTTTGTGTTTGCGGTTTTGGGAAAATGGGGTAAAGATTCAGTAAACATCTGTAAACAATTGGGAAAAACTGTATTACAATACATTTAAACTAGAGTGAATAAGTGCATGACTCCAACAGACAATATTCCCCATTAAACTGGAAATGATGACATCCTGTGCCAACAGAAAAGCTCTGGCCGACACCAGCCTGAATCACTGTTGCCAAAACAGATTTGATTGACTCAGTTAAATTTAGGCTGTGCCAAAAAAGTGTTGCTCCACTTCTCAGGGTCATATGACCACTAAATACCAACAGGGGGCACTCTTGGCCAAGTCAATTTGGAAGTCCATATTTATGAAAGTATCCCATGTTCCATTGCAGCTCCTCTGCGCAGACATTTATTTGGATGCACATAACCAAACTTGACATGATAATTACTTTATAATGAGTAATACAAATCAATAATCTCTTTGAGCTTCACATAATACAGTAGTCGAGGACAACTTCACAATGGCACTTCATCAATAGACGCGAACTTCACATAGATTTTTCTCAAACATTCACAATAACCTCAATCACGTGTGGGTAGCATTAATTCAAGGCCTGAAAAATCAAACTCCACAAAGATATTTATAAAACAATAACTTTGTAATTGATTCACTTTATTGGTGAATCGAGGATCTCTTCATACTCTTGTCTTTTGCTCTTGCCCACCCAGTAAAGCTTGATGGCCGTCAGAACAACAACACTGATGATGATGATGACGCCCCCGATGATGTCATACACTGAAGGAACCATGTGGAGCACAATCAGCTGCAGAAGCATTGCCACAACAATTTCCATATGCTGCACGGTGCTAACCAGTGCGGGATGGAACTTGTTGAGGGCGTAATATACCCCCAGGAACGCCACGGTGGAGCAGACGCAGATGCCGATTAGATATCCCCACGTCTCTCCATCCAGTGGAATGATGGGCTCCTGCAGGATGAACATAGTTGACACTCCCCACAACGTTCCGGTCCAGCCAAAGGTAAAAAGCGCTGTCCACATGCTCACCTTCTCTTTGATGGCACGATATATGATCATGGACAAGGCCGCCATTAAGCCCGCCATCACTGTCATGGTATAGCCGAAAGCCTCCTTCCAGAAACCCAGGGATCTGTGCTCACCTACGATGTTGGGGATCATGACCAAGCAGAGGCCAAAGACGCTACTGACAACCGTCACCACGTCTGCCATGCCCAGCCGCTCATCAATGAGTAAAAATGCCAGTATGGCGCTGAAGACTGTCGTGGTGGCCCTCCACATGATGGTGCCATTGCTGGGCGGCACAATGGCAAAGGAGGTATACGCACACGTGATGGAGATGACATTGCACACGCCATAGAAGAAAAGACGCAGTCTGTAGCCTTGGGGCCCGAAGGGAGGCTCCTGGTAATAAAACACCACCGCAATGGACAACACCTGGATGACCGAGCGAATGAAAAGAAGCTCCAGCGATGGCACCCTAGAGCGGTCGGCAGCCAGGTGTGTGATGAGAGCCACACAGCCATGTGCAAGAGCCGCCCCAAACAGAGCAGCCCATGTCATACGTGAGGCGAACACGGAGGCCTCCCCAAAGCTCTGCAGCTGACCTCCGACCCCTTTGTCTTTTTGGTCCCCAGGCGGTTTGGACCGACTGTCAAGCGCACCGAATAAAGTCCTGCCCGACTTGCTGTCAGTAAGGTTCTTTCTGTCTGAGGTCTCTTCGACAAATGAGCCAAAGTCTTCGAAAGATGGAGCGTCATCATAGCCCTCATCTCCAGGCTGGGGGAAATGAGTGGCGTATTTGACCGTCACTGTGTTCGGGTGTATTTTGACTCGCTTCTTCGAGCCAAGCAGATGCTTTGTTGGCGAATCCTCCATTTTCTTACAATACCAGATGTCGTGAAGCTCTTGAATGTAAAGAGAAAAACACAATCTGTTTTTAAATGGACAGAAATTGCACTAAGACTTCTCAAGTAAAGGCATCTGTGGCATACAGTATGTGTCCTGGTGCTCTCTAAGTATTTTTGGATCTGGATCGATTATTACTATGACTTTGCCATAGCATGAAATTAAACCTAAGGCAAATTATTTCTTTACAAAAACTTTATACAATTTAAAATAACTGCTTCCTATTTAAATGTATTTTAAATGTAATTTATTCTTCTGATGGCAAAGCTGAATTTTCAGCATCATTACTCCAGTCTTCAGTGTCACATGATCCTTCAGAAATCATTCTGATTTGCTGCTCAAGAAACATTTCTTATTATTATCATTGTTGAAACATTAAAACAGTTGTGCTTATTAATACTTTTTGTGGAAACTGGGATAGTTTTTGTAGGATTCTTTAATTAATAGAAAGTTCAAAAGAACAGCATTTAATTTACATTATAAACGTCTTTATGTCCCTTCGATCAATTTCATGTTTCTTTTCTAAATAAAAGTATTAATTTCTTTTAAAAATAAAATATCTTATCTCTATCTCTAATATATTTCTCAATAACTATGGTGTGTTTTTATCTATCAGTGATTTTCCATGGTGGTGTCAAACACCTAGTTCACAACCACTGTATATTATATTTTATGCTGTTTTTCATTGGGCAAGTTTACACACACATATAGGCCTATTCTAATCAATATTCGTTGGTCAAAACAATGGTTTGATATTTTTGTACATTACTATTTTGCTTTACATTTCTGCTGTTTCATAATTGTTTAGGCTAGGCCTATTTTCCCACATGATCAATGGAAACGAAGTTTTTGTTGTCAATTCTTCAGGGTATAGCTACGTCCATACATTAATAAACCTACGAAATATTCTCAAACTAAAAAAGTGTGACAACTAGCCCCGTCATGCCAAGCTATTTTGAGGACATGGTCAATAATGACGCCTGCTTCGATGATGTCAGATGACGCAGCGGATGAAGCTGTCGTATCTGAGTGACATTTAGCAGAGAGGAACCGATTGCACTCCTGATACTGATTTTATGAATGAGCAGAAGGGACGCTGTCTACTACTACACAGCTGAATGTAGGCTATTCACGCTCCTCCTGTTATTCATAACTAACATACATGATAACTTACCTTCAATGCCTAATATACCTTTTATATGAATCAATGTGCCCATTTTTAAAGCAGGTGAGCCAGATATCTCTATTTACCACCACCTGCGCAATGACAAAGAAAAGCGAAATCTTACCTGTCCCCTCAGATGCCTCTCGCAATTGATGATCCGCTAATTAACGTATTCAATCCAGTGATCATTGTTGTATTTTTGAGGCAATATGTTTATTTTCCCCCATGTCTTTTTGTATGGAAACGTTTATAGATTTGTCTAAATGAATAACAGCAATGCACCCCGCCTCCAGTCAGCTCGCAGTAGGTCTCACAGTGGCAGGATGCTTGTTACTGGATTCTGAGATCTCAGTCGAGCTGCATGCATTGAATATGATGAGGAGCATTTGCTCTAAGCGTGCGTCATCATTCAGGAGGAGCGTGTCATTGACGCAGTACAACTTCACCTAACAGCATCACTCTATCACTCTTGATTAGACTATGACGGGAATATAATTGATAAATTAACAGAAATGAATAAATAGCCTACAGCTATTTTATTTAAGTAATTTTAGAGCAAGGTGAGTAAAACTGGCACTTACCATGAGGCAATATAATCAACAAGTATCAAAACCTTTTTTCAAGGTTTTACTTCACAGTTAGGCTATTATATTTAAACATGTTAAAAAGGTCAAAAGCCAAATCAGTGGATTTGTTCAAAAACTCATCAAGCATTTAGTTTTCAATATATCAGAAGAGTCATAGTGGGTGTAATATTAGCTAAATGAAATCATATGAACCTAAATTATGCACTAACAATCTGTAATAACACACTTACTGTGAGATAGTATTGCAAGGCAAATAATTCTGTATGCGTTGCTCTCAGAATGAGAGTCTTTGAATCACTCTATCACTCTTGATTAGACATGAATATCATATACATGAAGAGAAATTAATAAATACAGATATTTTATTAAAGTAATTTCAGAGCAAGGTGAGTAAGAGTGTGCCTGGTCAAAATGTAAAACTGTCTGGCACGTTCCATCAGCCAATATCAGTCAAATCAAAAGCCTACACAAACTGCATAAGTTTTTATACATTTTTTTCAAGGTTTTGCCTGACATGTATTATATTTAAACACATTAAACAGTCAAACGGCAAATAGAGTTTAGTCAAGCATTTAGTTTTCAATGTTTATTTCAGAAGACTCCTAGTCATAGTTACATTTACAATCCTGATTTTTTTTTTAGGTTAGCAAAGATCGCATTGCATAAACCATTATTGACCAAAACCTCCATGCAGACTAACCGTAGAGATCAGCTGACAAATCATATTAAATCAAATGAACCTAAATTATCCAGTATACAATCTGTAATAACACACTCATGGCCCTATTGCTACAGTATATAGATTTGCAGAGCAAATAATTTTGTAGTGCTGGCATATAGTCAGAATGACAGCCTTGGTCACCATTCACTTTCATTATATGGAAAAAAGAGTGAATGGTGTTTGCCACCATTTTTTAAACTTCTCCTTTTTTGTTCCATTGAAGAAAGAAAGACACAGAGGTTTGAAACAACATGAAGGTGACAGGATCGTTTTTTAAACTGGCACCCTTCTGTAGTATAGTAAATGAAAGCCGTATTGCCCTTTTCATCCATTTAAAACATGCTTTTCAAATGTGATCAGGAGCCAAGAACTGCATCATTCATATTTCATGAAATGATATGACCCCTGTGACTTGTGTTACTATAATGAGGGGAGATCTCAGCATGTTTTGACCTCCCATCAGCTGGCTGATTATATGACACAGATGCAACCTTTTTTAAAATAAAAGCTTTATAACCATAGCCATTTAACCTGGTTGTTTTTAGTCTAACATTGTCAAAGACCAATTTATATTTCTTTGCATTTTTTTGTCTTAATTAAGTATTTTAAATAAAAAATATTTTGACCTTTTTATCATCTTAATTGAGTTTGCTCCTCTGTTTCTAATTAGACTCAGGCATCTTTTAATATTTATAACATAACAAGGGTGTGTGAAAATAGCAAGGCCCTGTTTCCATAGTAACTACACCAGAGAGTTCACTAGAACATGTGGAGGACCAACCATTTATCTTAAAGTGTTTATTTTTCATGTTTTAAATAGGCTGACTGTGAAGCTCCCTGAATAAACAACACATGGGCAATTTTCTACATGCTATCAACACTATAGTCATCGAGACACTAATTCCAACTCTCCTTCTGTTGTCATGCCGGGTTAGTGAGGTTTTCTTGAGTCCGACAGGACGCTACATCACATACGCACCTCATCAGCATTAATTTCTTATCGATTTCACAGATTTTTGGAGTGGATCAGGAAAATACAGCCTTTAGAGTCTCATGCATAAAGAAGATTTTATGTGAGCTGTCTGAAAGCTCTGTCTGTCATTGTGACAGATCAGTAAATGTATTATCCTCAGACACCTCTAAACTCTTTTCCTCTCTGTGCTAGTGTGTGGAGAATGATGGATGAAACTCATTCAACAGACACAGAGAACAAAGCCAAGGCATCAGGGCCATTTTCCCTGCAGCACAGTTAAGATGCTTTGGTGCCCTTTGAAGACACATTATTGGGTTAGTATTAACTTACAAAACGTATGTATATTATTTACATTTTTCTTCCTTTAAACTGAATGTGTTACTCTTAATTAAACAGCCATAACATTTCAAGCAGTAATTTATTTTTTAATAGATTTAATAGGTTTTAAAAAAGTTTTTAAGCACCCCTGGAATTTGCTTAAAGGGATATAGTTCATCCAAAAATGAAAATTATGTAATTTACCTCTCAAGTTGTTCCAAACATTCAATAGAAGAAAGAAATTCATGCATGATTGGAACAACTTGAAGGTTATTAAATAACAGAATTAAAATTTTCAGGTGAACTATCCCTTTAAGTGCCCCCTGGGTTATTTGTATTCCTGGTGTGGAATTTATGTAGATTATTATCTTAGAGTTATTCAAATAAAATGGGAATTATTTTGTACACAGATCACTAGAGGGGAGTTAAAATCGGCTTTATATGTGCTGCTCATAATTAATAGACAGATTTTTCTCAATGTTATTTTAAAAGCATTAAGCACAGCAACACTCAAGCCAGAAAATACTGACAGACTAAAACAGGAAAGTCAAGCAGTAGAATCAATATGAACTTCCATTCGACTGAAGAGAATATACACTGCAAAAAGTGATCAGTTGACTTTACTTAAAAAAGCTAGGGAAACCCATGGCCTTAAAATGATTAAAGGAACAAGCCAACTTTTTGGGACTTTAGCTTATTCACTGTATCCCCCAGAGATAGATAAGTCCATACATACAATTTTTATCCCAGAGCGTGCCATAACTCTGTCTGACGCACCCTATAGCCTAGGTTAGCACAAAGACTGGAGGTAAACGGCTCCATCTAGCCTACTGCTCAATAAGTGACTAAATAACGCCAACATTTTCCTATTTACATGTTGTGATGTGTATAGTGACATCGTGTACTAAGACCGACAGAAAATGAAAAAATGGAAGGGGTTCCGATATGGCTAGGAACTACATTCTCATTTCTGCATAATAATCAAGGAACTTTGCTGCCGTACGATGGGTGCAGCAGCGCAATGATATTACACAGCACCTGAAAATAGTCCCCAGCACACTCTCTGTGCAAGCAGGTTGTCACGTTGGTTATGTTGACGGACGTTAGTCTATTTCAGGCGCTGCGTAATATCATTGCGCTTTCTGCACCCATGGTATGGCAGCAAACTGTAGTGACTAGACATATCGGACTAGAAAATTGCAACTTTTAATTAGTACATAATGTAACTATACACATCACACCATGTAAATATTGGCGTTGTTTTGTCACTTATTGAGCAGTAGGCTAGATGGAGCCGTTTACCTCCAGTCTTTGTACTAAGCTAGGCTAGCGGTGGGTGCATCACACAGAGTTATGGCACGCACGGAGATGAGATGAATAAGCTAAAGTCCCAAAAAGTCGGCATGTTCCTGTAAGTCATAAACTTTATGTGTAATTGAGAAAATTAAGTTGTGAACTTGACTATTCCACATGACATTATATACGCATTAAGTTTATTTACTTAATAATTTTAAGTCAACGGGTTTCCTCATTTTTTTGTTGTTCTGTCATGTGTTTTTTACTCTGACTTCGTTGTCTGCTAGTTTGACCCAGTTCCCCGTTGTGTTTAATTAGTCATTTAGTTAACCTGGTGTTCATCTATTATCTGTTCCCTCTTTGAGTTTTGGCATAAGTACTTCCTGTTTTGTTCAGTTCATTGTCCTGTCTTGTCTTGTCTGTGGGGTGTACATTCTCCTGCTGTCTTTGTTATATGTCTTGTGGATTATCTAGTAAAGACTTTCTATTCAGTCCTTTCAATATTTATAAAGACTGATGCAAATATCATTCTCTGTTTCATGTATATTATCACAATCTATCATAAGGAAAGTAAACTAAATTGAACAGCAAAGTGGTGTCAAGTCATATAATCAATCAATATAATTAACAAACAACTAAAAGTGTGTGTATAAAAGACTTCAAATAATTTAGACAGCAATACAAATACATCCTTGCTATTCTTAGCACATATTCAAAAAATATTTCATGATATACATACAGATTGGCATGCTAACAAAGAGAATGTAGGTCCATTCACCATGCACAAAAGGAGCAGGTGTTATTATACTTCCAGAAGCTGCAGGCAGGATCCAGCTGTCTTGTTGAATGAGGATGCTGAAACATAGTTTGCACAATTCAAATCCTGAAATATGAGCTCCTGTCTGCAGTGGTAGATGAATACAGCTGTTCTGTAGTGCGCCAGCATCAAGGCTTTTCAACAAGCCTGTTGTGCAACTCTTGAAAGAAACTGCCACATATCCTTATCTAACCTCAGACTTGGTTTTCTTGTCAGTCAGACTTTTTCCCAATGCTACTGGAGTCATGAAAAAGAATGTCCTGTTGTTCTTGGCATTATTCTGTTATTGATAGCAATACAAAAATGGACAAGGTTTTCCTGTAACAAAAGCTGATTTCGAGATCTGAAAATATCTCTTCTTCTGAGAGCTGAGAATGTCAGTACTACTTCGCCTTTCGACCCTTTTAGGGGTAGGGCTCGCCAGGCCTCTCTATCTTGGGCTTTCTTCTCGACCTCGCAGGTGTAACCCATCTTTTTTTGCAATCCACCTCAAAGTCTTGGTGCAAGGTGTTCTTGGCCTTTCTCTTTTCCCTTTTCCTTGGGGATTCCAGGTCAGGCTTTCATAGTTATGTTTGATGTTGGTTTCCGGAGGGTGTAGCCTATCTGGCGCCAGTGCCTCTCAGTGATTTTGTCCTGGAATGGCAGCTGTGATGTTTTTTGCCACAGGTCCCTGTTACTGATGGTGTTTGCCAGCAGATATGGAGGATTTTTCTTAAAGGTGTTGATGAAGGTCTGGACTTAAATGATCGCATTTATCCTCCAAGTCTCAGGTCCATACAGAAGGATGTCAGTGCAATGGATAAATGTATTCTGTTTAATGGGATGCATTTTATATAACTTGATATAAAAGTTATCAAGAAATTCCAGTCAACAAAACAATAAAAAATAAAACAAGGCATTAAAAGACATTGCAATCCATTTGTCAGCAAGGTTGCAGGAATACACAAAGAAGAAGATGATGATTCAAAACACAGAGTTTAATAAAAATCCACAAAGTAATCCACAGAAGGTTCAGAACTGATACAACTACACACAACCCAACTCAGACGAGATCAGACAAACACTGAGTGAAGGTAAGTGATGAACTAAATGACGAACAGCTGTGGTGAAGATTAGTGTCCATGGAAACAGATGAGTGGTGGGAAAACTCAAAGAAAGGAACACATGTAATTAATGAAAACAAACAAAAAATCCATGAAAACGAAACTAACAAACACAACTGATACATTGTGACAGGAAGCCCACTCCTGGAAGGCGCAACCTTGCGGCGTGGAGAGGAAGAGGCGGATGAAGGGATGGCAGAGGGATGTGACAGGAGGATGACGAAACCCCGGCGGCGATGATGGAGGGTGCCTGATGCCACAGACCCAGACATGGCAGTGATGACAGAGCATGGCGCAGATGACAGCAGGCGGTTGCTCTTCATCTATAGGGTGCTCTAGCAAATTCTCTCTGTTTGAGGGTGGTGGTGGGCTGGACTCTAGGTCTGGCTGTGTCCTGGATCTGGGACAGATGCTCTCCAGACACCTAATGATAGCCTCCCTCCAGTCAAGCCCTGAGGTGTTTGGGAGGTAGGTGGTGGTAGATGACCCCAATCCAGAACATCGATTTGAGGGTCTCGTTGTCGTAGGGGCAGATGATGGCAAGATGGCAGAATTGTTCAGTGTAACAGTGTAGCTTTTTTTGGCCAATCACAGCAGATTTTGCTGCATAATACATTTCATTTCTGGTCTTCTGTCAGCAAAGGTGCAAGAATCCACAAAGAAGAAGTAGAAGAAGAAGAAGAAGAGAGACAGATGCAGTAAACATTACATTTCTGGTAATTAAACCAATCAGGTAACAGGTAACATTCTGGGCCACTATGGGTCACCCATTCTCAGTCCCACTTTCCCCTCCACTTATGACGCCCCTGTGTAAGCTAATATAGCATTATAGTTAATGTTCTTGGTGTGAACAGGACTTTAGGGTCTATAAAAGTTTCTGAGGATTCTATTTTTGCCTGCCTCTTGAGAAAATATGTCATACATCAAGTCCCAAGCAATTAATGGGAAGTGCTCCTTGACAACATGCTTGTAAGGCTGGAGAATGAGGAATGGAGATTGACTGCTCGGTTTGACCAGCCAATGATTGACCATCATAACTATGAGTGTAGTATGAGTGTTCTCAACCTCATCCATTTTTTATTGTTGCTAGAGAGAGCAGACATCAACGAAAGGGGTCGGGGGTGGGGTGGACAAGCAAAGAGCTGCTACGAGAGCTCAGAGCAAGGTTACTGCGCTGTAAAAATAGAGCTGAGCTGCTGGACATGGGTGGTTGCTGTTAGCTGCCCTTGCTTCAAAGACATTGTGTGATTAAGGCTAAGTGAGTGACACTGTGTTGACAGCATCATTCTGTATTGTTTTTGCATGTGCTAGTTTTTTTTCACAAATGTGACGATGACCCTGCAGAATTTGGAACCACGGATGTAATAAATGTAATCACGGATGTAAATTTAAGGACAGCTAAAGCAATAAATCCTTTGTGAAAAATGCCTTAATGAGGCAGTGGCCTTTCCTCCTTGACATTATGTATGTCAATTGTACATATAAATGTCCTATGGACATGTAAAGACAATAGCTAAGAAAAGCACAATATTTTTTTAATCCATACAGATGTGAAAGAGGTGGTCAAGGAGACTGCTACTGCAACTATAGGTCTTCAGCTATATTAGGTGTTCAGAGAAAAAGCTTTAAAACTGTATCAAACATGTGTGACCTGTATATGTCAAACTTATTAAACACTCAGACAACTGTGCCTGTTAACTGCTTTTTGATCATTCCGCCTCAGTGAAAATGTTTTGAACTGCCTGGTCGAGACGACAGAAAGCATGCATGATTAACCATTAAAAAGCATTAAAATCGATTGAGCAATCAGGCAGTTATTCATGGCAATAGGCTGTGATGAAAAAATGGTAGCACTTTATTTTACAGTCCTGTTTCCCATGCAGAGGTGGACAAAGTACACATTACTTAAGTAAAAGTAAAAGTACTACTGGTAAAATATTACTCCATTACAAGTTAAAGATTGATTTTTACTTAAGTAAAAGTCCCAAAGTCCTTGCTTTTAAAAGTAGTTAAGTATCAAAAGTAAACGCATTATTTTATTATTTTTGTATGAATGCACACTGTGCCATCATGTTGGTTTAAGCCAGTCATGCTCCATCTGACATGCTAACATACAACTACCGTGGACTCATTTAAATACTTGTTTAAAAGTTACAAAACTCTTATCAAAGTTGAAATCATACTAGAAAATAAAGGTTTCTATTAGCCCAACTATATTTTTGCATGCTAACTACAATCATTGTCGAACTTTACCTGTGCGTTAGTGCTGTATCCACATGGCTATGGCAATTTGGTGGGAAAATCCATAAAAAAAACATTTGATCGACTTCCTACCAGTGTTCATTTTAACAGCAAATTTTGATTTAGTTTTAGTCATAGTATTATTACTAAAATGCTATTTAGTTTTAATCAAATTTTAGACATCTCATTTGTTTTAGTCTATTTTTAGTCAACTAAATATAATAAGATTTAGTATTTTAGTATATTAAATCAACTAAAATTCCAGACTGATCTCATGAAATGGCGTATGTATGACACGCCAATTCGTATGCCATTTTGGCGTGCTATCAAGACGCATAATCGCTTTTTAGCGTGTTTATCAACGCCGTTTCATTCTATGCCCTACACTGCCCTTACCCCTAAACCTACCCATCACACACACACACACACACACACACACACACACACACACACACACACACACACACACACATGTGTGTTTCCATGTTTTATGGGGACATTCCATAGGCGTAATGCATTTTATACTGTACAAACCGTATTTTCTATCCCCCTACACTGCCCCTGCCCCTAAACCTACCCATCACAGGAGACATGTTGCATTTTTACTTTTTCAAAAAACATCACTTAGTGTGATTTATAAGATGTTTTCCTCATGGGGACCAAAAAAATGTCCCCACAAGGACAAAAATTTGGATATTGCCATCTTTGTGGGGACATTTTGTCCCCATACCGTAGGGATTACCAGTCCACACACACACACACACACACACACACACACACACACATACACACACACACACACACACACACACACACACACACACACACACACACACACACACACACACAAACACACACACACACACATACACACTTTTACATTTTCATAAAAAATATAATTTAGTATGTTTATAAATCCATTTACATTGTGGACACACACGCATACATAATGGTTAGTTTCGGCGTTGACATACATTCAAAATCACACGGCGTAGACAAACACGTGGAGATGATGGTTCGTCGGCGTACACATACACACGGAATCACACGGCGTAAGACATACACGTGGATAACTCAAAATGCGTACAGATAAAGCGCCATTTTTGGCTTTAGAAAGTGGTGTGTATGTTTACGCAAAGTCATGATGCCATGTTGAAAATTCAATACTTGTGCTCTGGCGTCTGAGAGGCAGCTTTCTGTGTGCGCATCCAAAAAGACTTGAGCTCTTTCGTGGCGTCGCCTTTTTCAGACTAATCCACAAGTCTGCTCTTCTCTTTCTCTGTGCGCATCTCATGTAGGACATCAGTTCTGACTGGATCTCTTCCCAAATCATCTCTCCCTAACATTTGTCTCATATTTATTTGTTGATGATAATGTCAATAGATTTTTGTCATTGTGTTTGTCATTCAAAAACAAAGTTTTTTTATTTATAAAAAATATCATAGATGAAAATTACGACACAAATTATTCATCAACAAAATGAACATCTGCTTTATACAGAAACTTTAGCTCTAAAAGCACAGACAATTTCCATTTCAAGCTTTCACCAGAAATTAAAAGTTTTGACACCTTTTAGTGTTCACTGATGGGCTGTCTGCAAAAAACAAAAAAACAATTACATTTTTAAAGAAGAAAAAAATAATCCACTGACTTTCAAAGCGGCTACTTAGAAAGTACTTTCTACTTCAAGGACCTTGATAGAAATGTAGTGGAGTAAAAAGTACGATATTTGTCTTTCAAATGTAGTGAAGTAAAAGTAATAATTTTCCAGAAAAAAAATAATACTCAAGTAAAGTACAGACACTCAAAAAGTGTACTTAAGTACAGTACTCAAGTAAATGTACTTTGTTACTGTCTGCCTCTTTTCACATGTACATACTATTATAGTAATGACAATAACTGGGTAATAACTAGGTACTAACCTTGAACCTATATAGTACTAAGTACACTGTACACGCAAGTGTATTTGCCACATCACTTCCATGATATATAGACATTTTTATTCTAAAGAAAGTGCTCCTTCAACTTTCAACAGATGTGTGCTAGATTCTGAAGTGAGTATGACTCACCTATTACAGTATATAAAAATAAATTTTGAATGGCTCATCAGTGACCTGTGAGTCAGGTAAAATTGTTATATTTCATTCCACCTTTGTTGCTCCCTCCCACTGATTGTGTCCTAGAGGAAAGGAAGCAGGGGATAAGCCATCTTCAAGGACTTTTTGGCCAGGGTAATTACATCCCTTATGTCAAGTTGCTATGGAGACAAAGAAGAGAGCAGCAATCAGTGCAAACAGGCTATACTGTGTCTGCTAAGAATGGCTTTGTTTGAACATACTGTGGCATCTGATTGTAACTGAGAAACAATTCGATAATTAAGAAATATCTTCATTTCAAACTGTATGATGACATAGCATGGATTAATTATTTTCATACAGGAGTGAAATGTTCATCTGTAAATCAAGAAGTACAATGACAGCAAAATAAAACGCATTGAACAGTAATGGTCCTAATTTGTCTCACGCTTTATTTGTAAACGTCCAGGTTTTTTTGTTTAATGTGGCCTGCAAGTGGAGTCAGAAATATTACGAGTTCCGACAACATGAATGACCAAGCGAGTTGTATTTGCATAGCTTTTATGTCGCAAGTGGAGTGTCGATGTGAAAAAATCGGCAAAGCATTTTAATTTATGATTTTTAAAAATGTGTGATTTATTTAAATAATATTAGGGATTTACTTTACATTTACATGCATAAAACACAATAAAAATACTAGAAAACTTTTGTGATTTCAACAATTACTGTTATCACCAAACATCACTGCTGATGGATGATTCCCATCGGAAGGCACTTGCTGCTACCAAGAGTCTCTTTGTTCCTCTCTGTCTCTCAAAAGGAGGAAAGTGTCGGTGACGCATTTATCTTATTTGAGCATGTGGCATGTTTGCAGGGTTGGTGCTCAGTGGAAAGACTGTGATTGTGAAGTACATTGATTGCTGTTTGAACTTTACACAGACATAGACGTTATGACAGATGAGGGAGCAGAGCCCAATGAATGAGTCACCACTAAATAGCCTATCATCTTTGAAGACGTCATGATATAAAAATGGGAGTTGTTGCTTTTAACCCATGCCTTGTCTATTAGTTGTGAGGCAAAATATTGTTGGTATAAAGATCTCAAAAGCACTCAACACTATGTAGCATGAGAACTTTGGATATATAGTGTTTTTTCGGAAGTGGGTGTTCAGCGACAGAAGCCATGTGTGCTACCAGCTCTGTTCTCATCACTGACTCACTCTTTCCACCCCTGGTCTCATTTCCATTTCCATCATTCTTCTCTTGGGAGAAGAATGAGGCCTAGTAAATTCTCTTTTGTCCTGCTCATAAATCTAAAGTCAGCTAATTGGGTTAGAGCATCTCGAATCCATCAGCATACTGACAAAAGCCACCACTGGGGAGAGATGCTAGACTGTACACAACACTGGGTTTAATTTGATGTTAAAACCAGTTGGGGGAGGGAACAGGCGGCCTTGAAAAGGAAATACAAATGAAAGAGTGTGCATAAAGATGGGTAAAAAGTGCTCCCATTGGTTTGTGATGTTTGTGAGGAGAATAATAAGATGGCCTGATCTTCATCAGCCTCACTAATGACTTGTTCTGCAGTTTGTGTCATATCCAGTATTGTCTCCAGGTAGTCTTTATCATCTGCAGTGTAAATAGTGTGAAACAGCAAATAGACAAACAGAGTGGGTTGGTTGTTTGCAGTTTTAGCCCGGTGTCGGATATCACTGCAGTGTGAGGTCTGCATTGTGGGATTTATCTCTTAGATTAGGATCTGTCCCCACAGAGCTTGTGACTCTGCTGCAGCCTTTAACAGCTTCTAGAGAAACTGCTACGCTCACCGGCGACCAGACGAGGTGAAACACATTACCTTTTAATGCCTGAGCAGGGGAGAGGCTGGGAGATGAGGCATGAAGGAGACATACACTGTACGCTTAAAAGCAGCATGTTAGCACCGCTCCCAGGTGAGCTCTCACTGACTTCAAGTGATTCAGAGAAATCATTAAACCAGTAGACATACACCATCTGGCATTTCTATCTGGCATATCTATCTATCTATCTATCTATCTATCTATCTATCTATCTATCTATCTATCTATCTATCTATCTATCTATCTATCTATCTATCTATCTATCTATCTATCTATCTATCTATCTACCTACCTACCTACCTACCTACCTACCTACCCATCCATCTATCCATCCATCCATTTATCTCTCTGTCGTTATATTAGTTAGTTATATTATTAACTGATACTCATAATATTAGCATTTATGGGTATCAGTTAATGTTGGATATGCTAATTTCAAATACTTTTACATAAATGACATTTAAAACACATCTGTCATCATCTAACAAAGTTCAGAAACACTAATGGTTTAACATTTAAATGTAATCAATTGATAGTCCTATCTATTTTTATAGTTCACAATGTTGTGATGCCTAAATTGGCTCATAGCATTAAAATGGTTGGTTTTAGTTTTATTTACTATTATAAATGTGATAAAAATGTATTATATAGGCTAAATAAAAAAACAAATAAAAATATTTATTTTATTTTTTATTATTTTAAAATTGTGTTTAATTTCATTCTGTTTCTGTCTGGATTGTCTCTATCAATTGTACCCAGATTTGAGCTAGATACAGCATATATAGATTTCTCAAATGTTTTGGTAATATATTTTTATGAGTACTACAAACTGATTAAATCAACTGTCTAAAATCAGAGTATTGTGCATTATCAAACAATATATTTTATTATTATTATTGTTTTACACATTATATGATACATTTGATGTCTCAATTGTGTGTAGGAAAATAGAAAATAAAACAGCAGATGAAGAAAATTACATTTCATCCTTTTTTATATGTTTGGCATCTGTGTGGTCTGATAGGTTGTTTTCATTAAGTTCAGGCCTTTCTCCTAATTTTGAATGACTCATGAGCCCTGCAACAAGATGGACCAGCCACATACATTACACTCCAATCCCCTGGTGCAATTACACAAAGGTCACTACAGATTAGTCAATTACCATAGACTGGGAGCTTTAATATATTGTGTTTTCACATAAATGGAGAAATGTGCAGAAGAGCAAAGAAAAGCCAGCCAAGGACATTCAATTAATGCAATCACAAATAAAGGGAGAAATAAAGAAGGAAGTAAAAAGTGAGCATGATAAAACCAACTGATCTATATGCTATGCTATTGAAAACAAATGTATTTCGAAAGTTTAAAGGAATGAAAATCGTTATAACACTTTTTTTTTTTAATTCAAACACAATTCAGAGAAAGAATTGCAGGAGTTTACAATTTATAGAGCTCCTGAAACATCAATCACACAATTAAAATTAGGCTATTATATTACATCTATACATCTTATGATGTTGACCAATTATGTTTTTATCATTCTACCGTTTGAACGCCAATAGTCCCAAATAACTCGTCTTTCATAAGAAGAAACACATCAGTAACAAATTTGTGCTAATTTAGCGTGTAAACTGCAGATATGCTTGTCCTGCTTGTTCACTGCTAATATCATCAAAGACATTAACCACCCTGCAAAATCCCATTTCACCCCACTGCCATCTGGTAAACGCTTTCGGAGCCTGATGGCAAAAACTGAAAGACTCAGGAGGAGTTTCTTTCCCCAGGCCATCAGACTCCTGAACTCAGTCACGTGACTTCACTTCACCCCGCACACACATAAACATCCAGTTTAACATTAACATCCACATACTGTCATTGCACTGCACTTTATGTTCTATTGTTACTGTGTAACAGCCTGTTATAAACCTGTTTGCACATTATACTTCTGTTTGCACATTACATTATACCTATTGTTTGCACATTATACTTTATATATATATTTTTTATCTCCTACTTGATTATTTATAACTCTACATATGTTTAGTACTTTTTTTATTCTATTTTTATTCTATTTCTATTTTAATTTCCTCCTTGTGTTTTCTTGTAACTGTTATTTGCACTGTCTTTAGAGCGGACCTGTTTACATTTCACTGCCAGTTGTATATTCTGTATATAACTGTGTATGTGACAAATAAAACTCTTGAATCTTGAATCTTGAATATGAGGGTCTCTTCTCCTCCCCCTGCCGCCCGCTGAGTCTCGGCTAGTCTCGGCTGTGTCCGCCAGAGGGCGCTCGGGCTCCGATGTCAACACGCGCCATTCGATTGTGGAAAATGCCACCAGATGGCGGTTTAGGATTGCTGCTCTTCTGAAAGGCGCGGTTCCTTCTCCTGGTCCAATTTTCAATTAAAAAATCCATATTTAACAAAAATTTTATCGAATTTCGAATAGCGGGAACGCCGACCTTTACGACCATGAGCACCCCAGGTGAGTTGTTTGCGTTTTTGTGCCGTTAGTGGTGTGTGAAGGGTAGCGGGTCTGGAGATTAAAGATGGAGGACAGCGGGGCTGGTGGGGGATGGGCGGCTTCTCCTCTGCTCTCACACTGACTGCATCTCCTCAGGCCAGATCCACACACCCGCAGCCGAGCTTTAGCTGCTCGCACGCGGCTCTGTGAGCACACACGGCTCGGTCACGAAGACACGGGTTTATTTTCTTAAGTGTAATATAAGAGCTCAAATGTGTCTGCAGAGCTGTCTCGGGTTTGTCGTCGACAGTGAGCTGCACTCATTATATAATGACCCGTTTATGGCACTGATTGCTGCTGGCTTGAGTAGATGCTGGTTTGTTTCTCAAGTTTTTTCCCCCCTTATGATATAACAAAGGTCCCGTTATTTAATGTCAAAGCCAAGAAATTATTACAGACTTGTCAACAGCAGGCTTAAAATGTAATCTGGTGTGCTTGAGTCATGATAACACGATTAATCCCAGTGTAAGAGATGGTGTGAGGAGAGAAGGAGCCAGACAGGTGTAATACTGTTGCTATAATAGAGGATTATAATATAAGCGACTTTACTGTGTAGATGTGAGGGGGGATGGGTTGAGTTTTCACCTTTGTTTTCATCTGTACTTTCTCAGACTCAGGAAGATCACACTAGTAGTGAAACTTCACAGTCAGCCCACATGTCACCCGTGTTATTATTAGTTATTTCTCAAGTTTTTTAGCATGGCAACTTGGCTAGTGAGGCAACTTCATTCTAAAGATTTTTAAAGGCCCTTTGCTAAATGTGTTGTGGCTGAAATTTAATTTGGGTGCAATTATTCTCAGTAAAGTTGAGCTTTATCTCAGAAACACTCCCAAATCTCCTGTTAAACATGCTTGTATGATCATCTGGTTTATGTTCTACCTTGCAGAGAACGGTTTACCTGCTTTTTGTAGTGTAATGCAGTGTTTTTATCACCAACTAAAACTATTAACATAGTTTCATTGCCAAAATAAATGTACATTTTAGATGAAAATCTTACAATTTAAGAAAAATAAAAACAAAATGGTCCCTTGGCAACTAGGCTAACTGAAAAAAGTAACCAAATAAAGCCAAATGCAAGTATTAAATAAAAAATAAAGATGGCATAAGTCAAAACTACTGAAACTAAAATTAACTAAAAATAGAATTTTCTGAAACTAGTTGTGGAACATTATGGAAATCTTAAAAATCCACTCAAAAGTCATAGAAGTAAATACTGTTTTAAAACTGAACAGAAAAGTAATAGAATGAATAATATATATATATATATATATATATATATATATATATATATATATATATATATATATATATATATATATATATATACATACATACATACATACATACATATACAAATTCATGACCATTTTTTGGGAAACTAACATTGTTTTTGACTTACTTATTTCTTATCTTCAGCTTTAAAATATGAAATATTTTTCACATAAATATTTTTATTAGAAATTGTGTTGGTCAAAAGGTGTGGGAACCTTATTCTAGAAGTGCTATTTGAGACCTGCAAATATAAAGTATTGAAATGTTAGCTTGAAAACCTCATTGTCTGGTAATGGTTTACCTGTAATCATCAAAACAACAACTTCACATTCATACATTTTCAAGCCAGACAGCCCTGGAAATGCTTTTGTCAGTTGCTTATGACTTTATTCTTGTTATATTTACTGATCATTCTTATTATACAGTCTTTTTTTCATGCAGTATCCACTAGACTGTAACGTTAAGATCTAATGCTGTGGCCTCTCTTCAGTCTTAAATGTCAAAATTGTATTGCTGTAACGTTGCAGAAGTGTGCCCGCAGAGCGTTGCACTTCGGGACAAGTAGCAGCCAGGAAAACCACTAGCTGACTTTTTCTGTGATGTGCAGTTACCCAAGAGAAATCAGCATGAGCACGTAGCACATCCTGTGGTTGAAAGTGTGGGCATTAAAAAACATCTGGAGAAAACTGACTCCAGTTCAGTGTGTTAAATGTATAGCCTACGACCTGACTGAAAAGAGACTTTTAAAACAAGCCAACCATGTACTTGCTTTCCTACTTTACATTGGCTTTTCCTATTGGATTGAAAGTACAAAATCATGTTATGCAAAACTGAAAAGTGTTGAGTACCCCGTTAGGTTCAGTCGGTGATCTCAGGGCGCATCAATGAGAACAAGAGCTGTGATGTCTGGTTTAGAAGCGTTTAACTGTGGCTCACCAAATCCTTTAGAAAACCTGTTGTGTGTCCTCGTCTCCAGTTGTTCACCATTATGCCTCACAACATAATCATAATGACTTAAGAGTCAGTTAGAAGGCATGTGTCTATGTGTACATGTCTTACTTACAATTGCAGAGGTGCTTGTTCAGAATGATGTTTGACATTAACTGGGTTTACTTCAGTGCCAGACAGGAAAAATTATTTAATTTGGGAAAAGGCCAGCTCTGTATGTTAGTGTGTTACCAGATGAATATGACAGTAGTGCATGCAAATTATTTACAAATCATGCTCCTACTGTTGTGATTTAAGTGGACATTTTGTGTTGGTTCCTATTTCTGATCTTTATCTCATTTACTAGGCTAGATACAAAACTAATAATGGCAAATATCTTCTACTTTTGGAAGAAAAACTTGTTTAGGTGTAAAAGTTTCAGCTTCTTTGCATCAGTTCTTGACATTTGACCAGATCCATAAGAAGATTGCATTGTTTATCTATGCTGAAAGATTGTTGCACATCTAGGCTTTTTATTCATGCTAAATGAAAATACAAAATTAGCTTTACCTAAGTTTATTTTGAGTAGCTTTTGAGTTCATTCACTTGGCACGGTGCAGCAGATTGTTTGCTGGCAGTTAATCAATGTCTGTGTCAGGCCTGAGGCCAAAGACCGTCTAATGAAAAGGGTGAATGAGTTGAAAGGGTCTGTTGATACTAAAATCATATTAACATACGAAAGAGGCTGTTGAAGTACTAGCTACTTTTTTTGGTCAGCGCGGGGCAACTGTAATAGTTGATCGGGCTACAAAACACGGTGTTTAAACAGACAGTGAAACTCAAATATCTATAATATCTCTATTAGGGCTGCCCAATTAATCAAATTTGTAATCGTGATTACAATTATGGATGTCCAACACGTTCTCATGGAATGTTTGTGTTTATATGTATATTTATAAATTATAATTTTTTTTATTTATAGCACGAATTGTACTTATCGTGCGATTTATACGGCAAAATTACTTTTTACGTGCATTTGATATGCATTGTCACCCCATTGGGTAGGTTTAGTGGTGTGGGTTATGTGCATAACGTTATAAAGTGCGTAATCGTGTATCATATGCACACAAAAAAAATGTAAAAACTAATTTTGCCGTATAAATTACACGATAATTACAATTCGTGCTATAGATACACATTTTAGCTACCCTGGCGTGGCCATAATCAATACTAGTCAGAATATGAGTCTGGTACCGCTCCATTGAGCTTTGATTATGGGGTGTGTTTCAACCGAACCAGGAAAGACCTCAATGGGATAGACCCACAACCAATCAGAGCAACGGAGCGACGCGTAACGTTAGTTGTCAAATATCAACAGAACTCAACTGCACTGTGTTGCCAAGTCCGTGTTTTTCGCCATGTCCGCGGGTTGAAGCGACCCCAATTATGTGATTATATAAACCCAGGAATGCGAATTTTAGCAGGCAACTGTGCCAAAATAACATATTTTGCCAACCAAACGCCATTTTTTTTCCGGAGAGCCCCCCGGAAAGTTATTGTTTTGGGCTATAGTTTTGAGTAGCAATTGTGCGCGACATTGCAAAAAAACGTGGCACCCCTGTCTGCACGCGCGCTGGATTAAGTAACGTTACAAGAAAAAGATGAGAGTAAACGATCTTTGCCAGTATTGTAATAAAATAATTTAAGGATACACAGAGTACTTACCAACACGATCATCGTTTCTGAGAGAAATAGTGAAGGTGAATGCATAAACAAACAAGTTCTCCGTTTAGGATAAGAGCAAATTTCAACCCAAAGCGCCTTTGATGACGTGGATGATTACGTTACTGTTGATCATCTGTCCATCATCGTCTAAAGCCCGCCCTGACAATTTCATTGGTCCGAACAGTTTCTGTTCGGGCATAATAACTCCTCTATGGAGCGATTCCAGACCGAATTGCCCGAGCAAAAAAATGTGTGGGCGGGGCTAAATTCGGCTGGCATCCAGGCTACATTTTCGTATGATCATGCTGGGATCTCACAATTATGTGATTGTTCAAAGGCACTATTACAAAAAAAGTTAACTTATATTATTCTGTGTGCTTAAGATTGTTTTCAGCTTGTTTATTTTGATATAACAATGCAGTTGCAGTTGCTTCAAACAATGGCATAAATCTATACAAAACATCATTCAATGTAAATTGTAATTCATCGTAATTAATAATCGCAATTACAATTTTAAGGGAATAATCAACAATTATGATTTTTGGCATAATCGTGCAGCCCTAATCTCTATTAATGACGTTAGTTTCCATCTTTTATCAACCTTGAATTTTAACATTGGCCTTTTGATTTATATGGTTGGACTGTCAAAAGATTTATCAATAATTTAAATTTATTAAAAATTTATTTATTTCCGAAATGAAATAAACATTAAAAACTGAAATAAATATGCAACATAGTGAGGCACATATGTACTGTTTGAAATGTAACTTTTTTTCCCCTGAAAAATAAACTCTCTTAATAAACACTCTCAGTATTTTATTTTTGTCTAATAACACGGTCCAACAGGGAACATATGATGCATCACAGGAAAATTCTGCTGTTGTCCGTCATTAACATTTTCAGTGTCATTTCCACCACATCTCAAGCAGTACATTGGGTGTAATAAAATACTGCCGGAAATGACATTGTAAATTTCATATTTCATCTCTTCTTGGTAAACATGTACTGTCACAAGCTAAGCTCCTTTACAAGTGCACTAACCTTTTAAACTTCAGTAGGGAAAAATGTGTTGATTATGGTGGGAAAAAACTGATGGATAGATAAATTGATTGATAAATTGATAGATGGATAAATTGTCTATAAACTGATATGAATTTGACTAAATAAATATAGAAAAAGAATTTGTTTATTTTACTTTATTTAGATCATTTTCATAATGTCTTTTTTAATCAAGATAAAAAGTTGCCAGGGTAAAATATTGACATTTATACATAAAAGTAAAAATTATGACGAAGACATGGTGAAAGTTTCCATGATCGTTTTAATAAGGCCAATAAAGTTCACTACTCAGTCATAAGTGGCCATAGTCAGAGAACCAGCCTCATATTGGCAGTAACTGCGCTCCTCCTGTCAGTCGGGGGTCTGTAGCAGATCTGTGAGATTACCAATTATTTCACCTGACATCTTCAGTTTGTCAGCACACTGCTCCGATACGTCTGACGGTACAGATATGTGATTATCTTCCTTGCTGAAGTTACCCTCAAAACAGACGTGAATGGGTCCTTTGTGTTCAGTGAAAGAATGTGATTGAAGCTTGTTAATGTGCAGCAGCTCTGAGAGTAAGACGGCTCCATGCTGAGTCTCTCCTCCTTCTCCTGCAGTCTCCATTTTGTGAGCGCCTGTAGCGGGGCGGCCATGACTGCTGCTGCAGTGACACCAACACAAAAGCACTCTGCCTGTCCCATTCAACTGCATGTGACCAGTGCAGACTCACACTGTGGGGATGAAAGTGCTTTTGTTGCTGTTTAGTTTGCTGTTTGTGAAGGATTTAATGGTATTGTCTTCTGGTGAAACACATTTGCTAGCCTCTAGTGTAGCTCCCAGTGGATCTGTCTCATCAGTTATTACTGTAGTTTCTCACACATTCAGCACCAGCTGCTGGTGTGTATGTGTGTGTGTGTAACCTTAGAGAATGCGAAATGTCTTTCTCACTCTTCAGGACCTTCTCTTTTTCACAGTTAATGTGTGTTTGGTGTCTCTGCTGAACAAACCTTCCAGAATAAAAGCAGGAAGTCAGCACAATGTCATGCTTCAAAAGCCACAGCTGCATTCACACACCCCACCTAGTAAAGTGATTTTACACTAGAGTCAACAGTCTGCCTTGTTTATCAGGTTTGTTGTGCATTAAATATATTTAACAAATTTTTTCAGTTGTACCATATGGAAGGGTGTAGGGATATAGGCTTAAATGGAAATATTCTAACAGAGTGAATGACTTGGTAACCACAGGTAAAAACCATGCTGGCTACTCACTACCACTGTCAAATTATATTATGTCAAAGGTTTCTATAAATCTAAAAATACACACACACACCTTCACAAAGACATGCCATCATTTTATAACAAAAATGTATTATATTCCCTTACCCCACTTAAAGTGCCCCTATGCTATTTTACAAGTTCCTTCCTAAATTTGTTTTGTAGGTCTCCTATTAATAAAGCTTATCTGCGCACATCAACCATCAAGATTAAATCAGATTTAATGTGTCTATTAATATGTAAGATTTAGTCTATTCCCGGAGACCCTTAATTTACATTTCTTTAGGACCAAATAACAATGATTTCATTACAATCTATGGTTTTTAAAATATGAAATTTATTTACAGACATTAAAAATTAGTAAATAATTATTTGACTTAAAGTAGGATATCAGTACAATTATGTCTAACTGTACACTAATTGTGCAGTTTAGTTAGAATTTACTCTCACATCTATTAATTATAAGTAATTGTTCAATAAAAAGATAAACGAATTAGTCAGTAAGCCAGTAAAATGAAATAATTTTCTAATTCATAAATGTTTTAATTACACGTGTGAACGGTTTTCGAGAGACAGGAGAAAACGTGTGCTGGAGAAGAGCGTGCAGATCAGAGGCGCGCAGTAAATGAAGATCGAAACAAACCCACAGATTTATGATTTCTCTGCTTTTCACACTATGCTTAACAATGGCTTGATATTTTATCTATAAATTTGGATTCATCTGATCATTATAATGCATTTTGATTGATCTGATTACGTGTTATTAAAAGCTGTATTAAACAAATTTCAGAGCTCAGGTCATTACACAAAAACATCTGCAACATTTTAATTGGAAGGTTTACATGCAAATGGTAACCTAAAAATAACCATTAGGGAACGGTCTGTATAAGTTATTTTTTGGTTATTTAAAAATAACCATCCTGCAACATTCTGCAACGTTATTTTATGGTTGTAAAATAACCGTTAAGAAGCGCTCTAAGTTAATTTTAGGTTATTTATAAATAACCTCCCTGCAACGTTCTGGGAATGTTATTTAATGGTGCAGAAAATAACCAAACGAGAACCAAATACTAACATTAGGAGAACGTTCCGTGTTTGTTGGGGTAACATTAAAGTTTGTAAAACAAATCTTGTTCATTCTTTATCTTTACTCAAAGTAGTGAGAACAGACAATCTGCATTAATGGACACAGTTTTAGTAAGAGTAATAACGAGCAGAAAACTGTCTTCTTGACATGTACACAACACGAGACAATAACTTTATTTATTGTGCACTTTTGACTTTACAACTTTGCTGACCGTTTACGCTCACAGACAGCCATATTACACACTGCATTAAAGGTAATGTTTGAAAAAGCTTTGGGGCACTTTAATAAATCTAATACAATATAAATGACTAAATATATAATTAATTAAACTCTGGCATGTTCTCAGGCGATAATTTAAACAGTCAAGGCATGGGCGAGGCTAGCCCTTTTTTTAGGGGTGCTTCAGCACCCTAAAAAGGAGCTCAGCACCCTAAAACTTGGAGTAAGAAATTGTGTTATTTAAACATTTTGTTAGTCTTTTACATGGTTAAATAATGTCCAACACATACTCCGTAGTTTGTGGTTTAAAATGTATGTGTTAAGGAGGAAAATGAAAACATCCCGCATAGCAAATGGTTTCATCCTCTTCTCTTCTTCTACTTCTCCTCTGTACCTGCACCGTTCAGCACGACCGTCATCCAGCGCAAACACACGCAGAGTGAGAACCCGTGATGTAGTGTTGAGATCGGTTGAAAGCTGTGTCTGACACTTCTTTCCTTTTACCTAGAGTTGTTCGATTTGAAACCATATCGGTGAGTACTGGAGTCAGTATCCTGAATCACCATGGTGGTACACCTATAATAAGTGTTTATTCTCGGACTTTTAGTCGGCGGGTCGCCGCCGCTGTGGAGTAGTACAGGACCCGGGTGACTCATAAACGGAGAGAAGTAACGTTAAGTAGTTTATCGTTAATTTGATACTCATTTTAACAATCGAGTCATGTAAACATGACGTCACGCGCGTCTTTTCTGGTCAGTCGCCATGGAAACATGAAGCCCTGGCGTTTGGAGTGAAAACAAACGACGATCACTGAAAACACTCACAGTGTTGCTTTTTAAATTAATTGTTATTAATTCCTAGTTTTATATCTGTTATTTTTCAGTTGTGGCTGACTATCAAACTAGACAATAAAAGAAAGTTTCATGTTTTTCTTTTGCTGTATTTATTCATTCATCACACAGGATTTAACCTGAACCAGGCTTAACTCCTGAACTCTTAGCATAACTCTCTCTGTGTGTGTGTCTGTGGCCTGGCAGTGAGCAATGGACATACGACAAGTCTTTAAAAGAAAAAAGACAGATTCAGGTGAGAGACTAGGGACAGTCCATAATGACCTCTGTCTTGTTTTTTTTTGTTCTTCTGAAAAGTGTTAAGCTAGAGTAACAGATAATGCAAACCAGCTGTAGTTGTATCAAATTAACTTACTTATCTAGGCAATGGTCCCCTGCTTTTATTTGATTTATTTCAAACTCACAAGCTTCTCTTGTGAAATGAATTTGTAATTTAAAAGGTTCATCATATCCTTAGAATCTGTAAATGGTCTCATGGTCTCATTTTTGTGACATGACAAACTGACCTCAACTCTCCTGACTACAATATAGTTGTGTATGATTGTCAGTGCCAAGGGAAAGAGAGGGAGATGGCGAAGGAGAAAGGGAAAGGGAGAGCATGCAGGAAGAATCAGGTGAGGAAACAACAACAATAAATTGACATATAGTGAATAGTGGCAAGCAAAACAGTAACTACTCCTGTTTGTGTGTGTACTCCTACAAACTTATTGGCATTAAGTAACGTTAGCCTATATTAATTTTTTTTTCTGTCTGTGTGAACTATCACAATTAAGCTGGTGTTCTGAAAAGGTCTAAAAAAAATAAAATCTGGATTTTGGAGTTAGTTGAATCAATGTTAAAATGATAAAGTTATTTTTCAATAGACATATTTTTTGTTTTTGTGTGAAAGAGGGTGGGTGGTGGCAGTGGGGCTCATTGGGTGCTCAGCACCCCTAAAGCTCTGACCCTAGAATCGCCCCTGAGTCAAGGTAAAGTTATTTGGCAATGAGTTGCTTCTAGATATTTCAGCTGAACAAACTTTACTTATTGCTACCCTAGCATCATGTTTGGTGGCAGTTTACTGCATCCACACTGCTTATGCTTGTGTGCACTAAATAGATGCTGACGTGTGCAAAACGCATCATCAGAGATGTACAACGTCATTGATTCAGTCAATGTTTTTGTTTTGTCTGTTTCAGGCCAAAGTTTTTGGTTGATGCATTTTCGCTGCATCAGTTTTCCATATCTTGTGTTGTTGATGTCCATGTCCATGTGTCCAATGAAAAACTATGTGGGTCATTCCATGTCAACTCAACCAGAGGTCCCTGGCTAAAAAAAAATTAAAATGTTTTCTGGTGAAAGACATGCATAAATGAAGAAAGCCAAAATGTTAAATGTCATGAATAAAATTAATATTTACTGAGAAATCCAATATTTTCTAGAGGGGGGTGAAGATGACAATTTTCACCTGAGATTTGGAGCAAAATTCAAGAGGGTAAAAAGTATGTTAGAAATGTGGCAGGATTACAGAGATTGGTAGATATATTAGTAAAATCTGTTGACTTTAGCAAATTAGCAATCTTTAATTTCCAGAAATAGAGGAACTTCAATGTGAGTGAGATTTCAAGATATCTTCATATCCTTTTAGATTCTGGTTCCTTGGAAATGTTTCTTTTGATGAGTCTTCATTTTAAGGCCCTATATCAATCCCAGTGATATTGGGATCTTAATGTAGCTCTACATCCAAATAGTTGGTTGAATTACCCATTTTCAAGGATTAACTGCAGGTATGTATGAGCTGTGTAAAACATAATATAAGATAACCTTGAATTCTCATTTACCCAGAGTTTAGAATTACCCAGGGCGAACTATTTCAAGTGTGAGAGCCCTTAAATATTTCAAAATGTGAGTGGTGATTCCACCAAAAATGCCCCTTAGCAGTGGATACTACTTGATATATGACTATGCTTCACATTTTATAACAATAAGAAACTGTAGTCCTTAAACAATCCAGACGAGGCAAATCTTGGTTTATTGATGTGAATACAATGTGTGGGGAGAGCAAACACAGTTAGGGGCATGAAACTTGTTTCAAACATGTAGTTACGATACTGCATATTTGAACTCTTGCTATCCTTCAGAAGGTGTTAAATTTAACAAAATCCCAAATATCTCTGAAACTGAATCAAATATAGAATCATATGAACAGACTACCGAGGGCAAGTTAAAGGCACAATATGATTTTTAGATTAAAATAACCAAAAACCACTAGAACTACCACTAGAAGTTTTATTTTTTATTTTTTTTTGTATGACCTGTGTACTTACATTATCCCAAACATTTCCAACAATATTTAAATCCAGAGAAATCAGGGGCATGTTATATTTGCACTAAGTTCTCCTAATAGCAGTAAAAGTTCTTAGTTAAGAGTTTTCTCTTAACCTATTCCCAAAGCTGCTGAGAACAACTTTTATAGGAATATAGAGAAGTCTTAAGCTAAGAGTAAGGGCGGGGTTGACCTAGTGGTTATGGATGATGTCATCACACTTACCAACTATGACCACAGTGATTGGCTGATGGGGGAGGGGTCTGTGTCAGTGATTTAATCTGTAGAATGAGGTATGGTGCCATATTCAAATAAAATTGTTATTATGATAGGACAGTGAGTAGACAGGAAGCGAAGCGGAATAGCGAAAGGAGAAAGGTCCGCAACAGCCATTGGGATTGTTTTTTTATTTGGTTTCAGTGACCTAGGAGTCCTCCTGACTACTCCTAAGGCCATGTGTCCACCAAGGTGTTTTTTCACGCAGCTGACTGGCGTATTCAATTGTTTTCAATGGGAGTGCCGCTTTTTTAGAACGCCATGAGCGTAACCAGGCGCTGAGTGAGTATTTCACGCTCGAGCGCTGAGCGTTCAGCGTTTTTTACTGGTCGCCGAGAGTTGAAGAATGCTCAACTTTGAATAAAACGCAGCGCTCATCACTGTCACTTTTCACCAGCCATCCAATCACAGTAGAGGAGGGGCGGGACAAACACAACACTGACATTCTGCTTGTACAACATCCACAGATGAAAACAAGCAGCATAATAACGGAACAAAATCATTTAAAACAAGAGTCAAAGTAAATGCTTTACATTGTATCAGCATTTTTATATAGAATCAGTACAGAAACAAACTATCTGTGAGATAAGATACTAGTAACTAGTAACGGATATTCCATATCATAACAGGCAAAGAGTCTCAACTGAAAAAAACGCTACGCTGTCAAAACGTTCGCAAGTGCCCAGAGGGAGGCATTTTCAGATGAGTGCCTAGCGTTTTCAGCCGGCTAAAAACGCCTTGGTGGACACACAGCCTAACTTTTCACAGATTTAGGAGCTGGTTTTAGCGCTTTTGCTTTGTGAAATACTCTGAGCAAAAATGTAGGAGTCCTAAAATTAGGACTGACACACCCATTATTTTTAAGAGTTTCTCCTATATCAGTAAGTTAGGAGCTACTTTTAGCCTTAAGATGCTTTGGGTATATGGCCCCAGATATTTTAACCAGTGTTACAGACCGTGTCCTTGCGCTGCCTGTCAATGACATGATTTCTGCGCTGCCCTTGATTTCCGCAGAATACATGGAAACACCAAAGATGCTTTAATATAGTATGCATTTTATTAGACAGGCAAGCAACTGTTTGGATATATCAGCAATAAACCTATCATTGTTATAAAGCACAACACAGTGAGTCTTGTTTCAATCGCGTGTTTTCTTGATTCACAGAGTAATGTTTTTACCATGCCTCACAGACAAGACCATTTTGTCAAATTTGTCAAGAGTTTTCCCCATCATACAATATATAAAGGCCTTAAAAATTAACATCCCAAAAGAAACGTTTGCTAAGAACCAGAATGTAAAATCATATTGAGATATCTTTACTACTTCTAGAGTTACAAGCATGCAAATTTTGGGAAAAAAAATATTTATGGTACTCAGACTGGTAAGTTCTATGCAATTGTTAAAAGAAAAGTGAATCAAGATACATTTCTAGTTGTTTGTTCTTTAAAAAAGAAAAGAAAAGCAACAGCTCTATTAGGGCTTGGCGATATCCCAAAAAAAAAAAATCTCGATATTTTCAAAATTTTGACGATATTCGATATATATCTCGATATGTTTGCAATTGCTTTTAAATTTTAAAAAATATTTTCTTTTGCCCCCATTAAAACAACAAAAACTATTTAGATAGAACCAAATTAAATACAAAATGTTTACGTTTACTGGTAACGGGTTGGGATGACCAAAATCTTAAATCATGATACGAGTAATTTCATATTTTTTTAAATGTACTTTTATAATTACAATATAGATTTTTAAAAAAAAAAACATAAGTAAAACAGTGCTTTATTTTCACCTACAGTGGGTCTATTTAACAGCTGCAAGTCAAGAAATAAATCAAATATATATATCTCAGTGTAGCCTATGGTTAATTTATATAATTAAGACTGAGCAGTTTATATATATATATATATATATATATATATATATATATATATATATATATATATATATAACTGCTCAGTCTTAATTATATAAATTAACCATAGGCTACACTGATTCTTAATAAATATATTAAAGTTGTTTAGCCAAGCATGGGGTGGTTTTTTTAATTTTCGTTGTTGTTTGATTAACATTAAATCACACAGAATATGAGGTCCGGCCCTTTAAGAGCTCCACGGACCAAATTCATTGTAACACACGATTTCTCACTCAACTCTCTGTACGTTCCACTGATCTATATAAATTATATAGACCAGTGGTACGTTCACTAAAGACATACATTACTGTGTTTACCTGAATACTTGCCAGCACGTGCATTTTTACATCTGTTTGACCACTGAAACCCAATAATCCATGAAGGAACTGAATCCCGATCGCATGTTGTCTGAAAGGCGTGTGCGCGCGCTTCCGGTCAGAGTCCGGCAGTGGGAGAACGTCCCGTGCTGCGCTATTATTTCTCTCATGCGCGCATGTTTCTGTTGCTTTCTTTTTCATACGCTGGGCGTATATATTTAACTCTTCTGCTTCCGATGTTTAGTGAATGGTGGAAGCAGACCTCTGCGTTATCTGGTAATGTTATTTGGGAAAGTTTGCATGTTGAATTTGAAATATTCGATATTCACGATATTTTCAAATTTTACACCGTCGTCAAAATTATTGCGATAGTATCGCTAATATTCAATATATCGCCCAGCCCTAAGCTCTATGCAAAGTGACCCACATTTTTTGACCATTGAGAATGTGTACAATTTATTCTTAAAGCCCTATTGAGTTATCGAGATTGGAATTAAATCACAAACGATCTTCAATATAAAGATACTAAAAGAAAAGTTCAAGAACCAAAATCTAAAAGGATATGAACATTGAATTGAGAAATCAACTTTCCCTTGAGCCTTTGATATATAAAAGTTAATTGTGATATAAGTATATCCTGTAAGTTTCAGAGCTGAAAACTTCCTTGTCAGTCAAAGAAAAGCTTTTATTGACACCAGGCCCAGAAAACGAGAGATCTCAGAATATGTCACCATTGACGTCACAGAATGCAGAAACGGTGCCTCAACAGATAAATATGTATGCCTGATTCTGTAGCCCCACCCATCGAATCGTGGAGCTAAACGGATCACGCTACCGAGCAATAAACATGCCGGTTCCATTTGGATTTGCAGATTAAAACACAATGCTGTGCCTTCTATATTGGATCCAACAGGACATGTTTTTTATATGTGATAGTATTGCATTGTTACAGATCGTATTGATTATGTGTCCGTGTAACTGAACATAACTTGGCACACTGCCACAGGCTGAAGAAACCTGTATTTGCGGTGTTGTGCTACGATTCGTGATCACAGATCAGACATGTATGGGCCAGGGCTTGCAAAGCCCAACGTCCCGGGGCTATGTGTTTTTCAGACGGTCTACCAAAACGTAAGCCCGGCCTACCGACAGGCTTAAATAGTGAAATAACATTCCTTGATGTGCATTTTCACTCTCTGGACTTATTTAAAGGGCGTGCCTTATATGTGTGTGTGTGTGTGTACAGTTTGTGGTTATAGTAATAAAAAAAACATTCCAATCAATCGCGGGTGGATGAGAGATTAGTCATTGTGTTTGTTTAATGAAGACATTCTGCGTTTCCCCACACACTTTCAAAACAATTCCCACATGTACTGATAGGGGAGCTGAAGCTAATTAAATATGCAAATCTTATCCAATCCTAGCCGTGGGCGTTTACTTCCATGTCTTCAGTGCGGCACACCCATAGAAACCTAGCGTTTTTGAGAGAGCCTCAAAACCAGAAAATTGCCTATCACTTATTCATTATGATGTTTTTGAATGTAAAAACCATGCAAACGTCATAAGTTGACCTCAGACAACAGTATACAATTTTTTAAAAAGCCAGTTCATGACACATTCTTGAGTTACCATTGGCATATAATGCAACAAACATTGCTAAAGTCAACAGATTTTACAAACAGACCTACCAATCTCTGTGTAAAAATAAAATAATAATGCCGCCATCTTTCTGAAGTTCTTTTTACCCCCTGCAATTTGGCACCAAATCATTTTAACATTTTAACTCCCCTCCACAAAATAGTGATGAAAGCCAAAATGTTAAATGTTATAGATTAATATTTATTGAGTAAACTACTATTTATGTTTGTCTTTCAACATTTTAAAATTTGGACAGAAATTCTAGGAGGTTTTTAAAATGTGGTTGATTTGACATGGAATGACCCATGTTTGTACACTATTGTTTGGACTTGATCTATTCTGCAGCTATTCAGATTTAGGAGAACCCATAGGACACGCCGTAGTATTGTTTAGCTGACAGTGATGAAGGAAGATTATAGCGAGCCCAGCGTTCAGGGTTAATCCTGCAGATTTCCCATCAGTGGAGAAAGATCCCTTATGATTAAGGGCTTCTCGCGTCCCCTGGGTCAGTCATCTGCTGTTTTGAGCACCTTATCTCATTAGTGTGCAGTATTGTGTCTGTGAGATTTCAATGTTGCACAGAGTTGCTGCTAGACAGTGTTCTTTTATAGTTACATAGTGCAGTTAAATACTTAAAAATGTATGAATGTCATTGCATTAGACTTGAAACCAAGTGCTTCTGCAAACAAATGATGCTAGACCTTTTCTCAGCAACTAACTTCGCCTTTTTGTTTGAGAAAATTGCATTCAATTATGCTATTTCCTATAGTGCCGGTGCAAACATCAGCATGCCAAATGAGTAGTATATCTGAATATGCAATATTTCTAAAACAGTGGCCAGATGACCTGCTGCTTTCATTTAGACATTTCTATGTCATGAAGTCATGGGAGATAGTGCAGAACAACAAAACGGTGGACAGGGTAGATTACATGACCGTACCAACAGATGTAATGTGTGTATTCATAGTTATGTATTCATGACCGTGGACCATATACTGTAAAAAAAAAAGACAGATAGCCTTCACTTTCTTTCGTAGAAAAGGGAAGCCGCCAATGTCCCAATATGGGACTGACATTATGACTCGATTTGTGATTCGAGTCTGCGCAGTAGTGAGCATGAAGTAGAGCCGCGTTATCAAGGCCCCGCCCACACTCCCGCAGCATTATGTCGGTGTGAAATAAACAGTAACGGAAATGTAGAAATCAAAGTGAAAGCTCCAATCTCCTCTCGAATGTCCTGAAAAAATATATTTTGGTTACTAATTCGCTAAAAACGACCTAAAATGACAAACTATCTTTAGAAAAAATGTATTTGATATGTAATTTGCTTGTTTAGTTTGTCTTACTGACCAATCGATTACATGGAGAGGGGCGGGGTTTATGACCTATTCTGGGACCAACCACCTAGGGGCGATCGAGATGCTTTGGCTTTACTTTTCTGGACTTGTGCGGCACGCTTGCTGTGGACATTTTTTGTTAAGAATCAAGAATCCAATATAAGCCTTGCTTCAAATCCCAAATATGGGTAGCCAGGATAGAATGTCGCGCTCTAGAGCTTCTGTTTTGGATAAAAAATATCAAACTATTAAAATGTAATGAGCCAAGAAGTCAATATTTGACATTTAGATTTAAGTTGCATGGTTTATTATAAAAGTTAAGTAAAATCATAAAATACATTTTCGTTACTTGAAATAAAATAATCATTAACTGAAATAAAACATTTAACAGACTAATTCAAAATTTGTTGGGGAAAATAATAGTATGTTGATACCAAAATAGCACTGATATTGAGCAAGCAGGCTATTTCAACTCTTGCTGGTTCCTACTTTCGTCCATAGCTTTTCTGTTTCTGTCTGTGTGCTTAAGATTGCAATTCTTAAAATGTCTCTCTGCTCAGCCATCATCCCCTCACCTGACATTCCTCTCCCGCAGGTGAATGGGCTCTTTGTAGCGTACGTCTCAGAGCTGCGGTCGTGACGATGGCTTGTCTCAACAAAGCCCTTTTGTTAACACTGACTGCACTTGGCTGGTTATGTGCAGTTTAAGGCTTTTACTTCATCATGTTCCGTATGTTCTGTACGCTCTGGGCTCTTTCCCACGGACGAGACGGGGTCCTGAAATATGTGTGATTTAAGGAGAGCAGATGGAATTACAGACTGTGGCGAACAAATCAACAGAGAACTCAAGCTGCTGCCTTGCACAGATCCGGTTTCATTAATGTGTTTGTCATGTAATGTAGTTCTCCTGCTCTGTAAGGCAGAAAGTCTCCACTTATCCATTCAATCAGGTCATGAGTTTGGCTGAAAATATTGCTTTTTGCAAATGCACCTTTTTACATGTTTAACCTCAAAATCATGCACTATCATATCTTGTTTTTCTCCCTCTGCTGAACAGATGAGAATTTTAGCAATCATGAAAATGAGTGTAATTTCTGTGCCACTAGCAAACAGCACTGCAGATAATCTGTTTTAGTATTTATTTATTTTATTTTTTTGAAATACCCATATTAGTCTTCATTTAATTTTCATTAATGGTGGACCAACAATCTGCAAGAGAGTCTTTCATCTGTAGTTTGTCACAGACGAGGAAAACTAAAAAGCCTTAATGTCTTAATCCTCATTTCTCCTCAGAGACATCTGTTTCTGTAGCCCAGAATGTCATTTCACCCTCTTATTCTGCCCTGTGTCACATTAAGAGGCGATCAGTTTAGCCTGTTCACCAGTCTCCCATCAGCCTCCATTGATTTACTCTTAATAGGGTTTCTGCCCTTGACCGAATGGAGGGAGGGAGTCGTTCAGCTAATGCCTTCACATTTTGAACGTGGCTGCGATGTCTAGATTTCAAAGTACCTACTAAAGCTTTTGTTCTTTAGAGAAAAAATTATGTTTATTAAAGTCAACATGAAAACCCATTTTACTGTGATGTAACTGATTTGCTGTAAATGTTTTCTTTATTTCAACTGTATTCATTTTCATTAAAGATCACAAACACACAAAAAATAAAAACACCAACAAAAAAGGATCTTGCATACAGAAAGTAATTATTATCTTGACTTTAAAGGCAGATATATGGTTTATTTGTCAAAGGGGTGGTTGATCAGCTTTTTTCGAAGGCTTGATTGTGTTTGTGGTGCACTGTAACATGGGTTCATTTGTTTTTAAAGTTGCGGTTCGTAGTATTTCCTCTTTGTCATCATCTGTTCGAAATCTGCAATTGTAATTATTCATGGAATTATCAACTTTTACGTGAATTGTGCATCGGCACGGTACAGCGCAGATGAATCCAATGTTTTGAGGAGACTGCGGCTGTCAGTCATCACGCTGGTGTGGATACTGTCATTCGGAATCACAGATTCTACGTTTTGAAAGTATGACCAACATGTACCGGAAAATGTAATCTGTAGCTAACATCCACTTTTGTTATGACCAACTAAGGAAAAAAAGCATTGCAATAAATCACGATGATTAAATCTAACGATCGCTTATCATATCATGTCAAACCGTGCAAATTATACTTTTTCAAATTGTAGTTCAGTTTCTATTTCTGTGCAGTCTAATTTCTAATTTTCCTATACCAACAAAATGAATGTGGAGTAGAGGTGAATTGCTCCCTCTCATAGCTAGCACAAAATAATTGACATTTAACATAATGCACATAGCAAAACGAGAAAGGCACAACAAAGAAAACTGCGTAACTGTATGAATTAATCGAACAAGTGTGCTACTGTTACATAATTTAACCATTGAAATGTCTTACCTGTCCAGCAGAAAATAAGCCGCCTCTGCGTCTGTTTTGAACCCCTTCATAACACAGAGTTCACGCCACCTTTCAAAAGCCCTTTTTATCCTTGTTTTCGTATGGGCCCGGTTGCATTCTCTGTATTTCTGTAGCCACTCCGCCAAAGTCTTTAGCATTTTTAAGGGGGTGAATCTCCAGTTGTCACTGGTGATTGTCATTTGAACCTTTCTAGATCCGCCTAGAAAGTTTTTCTAGACGGTTTTTTACACTGTTAAAGACTTGGATCCCCATGCTAAACATGGACAAAGTTTAAAAAAATAAGTTTGACGTTTGATGGAGTATTTCTGTGTCAAAAAGTTTTTTCTGAGCATGGGTCTGTGTGACGTCAAATGGGGCGGAATTTCCTTGTATAAGGCACTTCTCCCCACGCGCGCAACCAAAGCGAGAGGGCAAACGCACACCCATAAACGCGCTTTGCTCGGCTTTAGGGAAGTTGGCTGCCCTGCAGTCACAGGACTTCACAAAATAAACAATGTCACCAAAGAAGTGTGTTTTTGATGAAGCGGTCCCAACGATAAAGGTTCACGTTGTGCATTAGTGTGAGTAAAATTGCTTCAAATGTCTGTGTTGTTGGCTATCAGCGCGTAATTGCACATCAGTAAACAACATGATCGTGTATAACAGTTAATTTATCAATGGAGCATGCGATGTATGGTGTGTGTTTAAATACATTTGTTTAGCTGACCACTATAGGTGTTGAACTAAATGAATTATTTCATTTTAAACCTAGGCGACGTTCACACAAGGCACACTTCATTCAAATGCACTACTATTCCATTGTTTTTCTATGTAAACCCTAGTCTGACATGCAAAACCGTTCCGCTTGCTACTGCTAACGTTTAGTCGCATACAACAGTCCATAAACCAAATCATGTCCTCATAAACCATGAGTAAACTGTAGTCACTGTTGTTCCTGTTCAATTTCAGCATCCGGATCAGATTCTGGATTATATATGCATTGTTGAATCTGATTGATAGCCATGGTTTATTTAGGATAACGTTTTCTTTTCCATGTTTAAGGATCACAGCTTTCAGACGCTCTCAATGCAATATCTGCGTGCGCTCGTGGCTCTTTAGCTCCGCCCACACAATACGCCTCCATCCGCTCGTTTTTTTCCGGAAAGACTCTTTACAGCTTTTCTGTCTTTTATAAATATAATAAAACTAAGACTTTTCGGAGATATGAAGGATACAATACTACTCTATAGGTACTCAAGATTGACATGAGATTGACTGAAACTGAGTGTTTCACAACCCCCTTAAGTGCTGTGAGAAAAGGCTATAAATCTCCACCTTCAACATCCTGACACGCAATATAGCCTACTCGTCGGGACTCCTTCATGTGTACAGATGTGACGTAATGACGCAAAGATATGCTCGAATTTCCCGCGGAAATACATTAGTACCACTGGAAGTAAAAACATTATTACAATCTTACTGTTGTAAATCAAGCTAAGGTAAGCAGATAGTTTTGATCACTGGTTGGTTATGTACTTGCTCAAAAATTTATTTTGGATCATTTTGATCCCAAAAAAGTTACGGACTGCAGCTTTAAAAAAAAAAAACACATTATTTTCACACATTTTAACTTTATTCTACAACGCTGCAATGTGTTTTTAGGGATGACGTCATTCCGCACACCATTTTATCTATAAAAGGTCAGTTGGATGGAAACAAAATTAAAAAAATGGATTGGAACTTGGCTTATGACTCTATAAAACAGGGGAAAAATATTTAGAGATTTGTAGTGTTATAAATGTATACAACATTTAAAAAAAATTAAAATGTATAAAACTTTACTAGATTTGCAAGGTTGATAACTGTGGAAACGTGTCATCACAGTCCGTGAAAAGGGTCCATTATCCAGACGGTTTTTGGGGCACATATCACAGCAGGTCATCACCCTGTTCTACAGCTCTGCTGATGTACTGTTGGTATTCATTCCAATATGTTTTCTTTCAGAGCTGATGTTTTTATTTCTGTGAATTCTGGCTACATCTGACAAGTACATCTTGATAATTTAATAGCTGTCTGATACTGCACAAAAAAGCTGCTCAATAAATCAAGCAATACTTGAATAGGTAAATATGCTGTCTTTTTCTTTTCTATGTATAATGTAAACATGTGCAGGTTTCTAATGTGATACAACATTTTCTATTACAAATTTTAAAATCGTAACAGTGTGAAATGTCTTTTATTATGTTCCCATTTTTCTTTAATAATTGCAGCATTAAAACTGCATGAACTCCAAGTAGTGATCATGCAGTGATTTTTCTGCAGATGATCCAAACAGCGTCTTGTGTCTCAGATTGGAAGCAGGAATGTCTGTACAAAGTCACATCATCAGTGTCATAAATGTTTAGGGATGCACAACATTAGATTTTTGCCGTTATCTGACATGTGGATATTTTAAACCCATTTTAGCGATTTAATATATTTATTTCCTTTGTATGAAAACAACACCAAGTCTCTTGTGTACAGGAATTATAAATAAGTTATCTTTCAGACAGTTAGTATTGAATTAGTATTTGAGTTTTGAGGTCTCCTTACTAAAAGGTTACTTGTTAGAGCTTAATACATGTTAAGTAAGTTATTTTTTAATAAAATAACATTAAAAGTTACATTAAAAGCTTTGAAAATAACAATAAAAAAATCCATAAAAACCGATGCAGTTGTAACCTAAACATTTATTAGTGGATTTAACATTTGTAGCTGGAGTCGTCAACATTTGAAGTGCGGGTGGCAAAACTTCAGTTGAAGGTTGATGCCTTTTGACACCACATAATCTAGAAGATATAAGCATTCAATACTTGCAGTCTCTCACTTCCGGCAATATGGATCAACGATTTTGATGACATCACTCTGCACTTCAGCTTCTCTGCTGATTTTCTGTCCAATCAAATGCTCTCTAGAATCTGATGCATCCTGTCCCAAATAGATGCTGAAGCGGCTAAAATCAGACCATAAAACTTATCTGACTCATTTGAATTCTGTTCCGAATGCTATATTTGAAAGCAATAATGGAGGATGGTGAGAGGAGAAACGGTTAGGTGGAAGCGATTAGGAGGAAACTTCAGCTTTACAAAGTGCAACAGCTCTGGCCGAGCTGTGCCTGTGATATAAACTAAATGCTATTGGCTATTTTAAAAAAGGTGTCCCGCCCTATCGTCCTGTTTCAGTGGAAATTATGTCAACGGGCCTTATAAACTTGTTTATCCCAGATTTTCATTGTGTTCTTAGTGCTGTACTTTAGTGTAACCACATTAACTGGTGTTTTGCCTGTAGTTGTGGTCTTTTGAATCTGGGTTAGGTGTTAGGCCAGTTAACTCTGTTCTCATAGTGCAGCCTTGATGTACAGCTGTATAATGTTTAAATTTAATGGATTCACTGTGAAAAGCGTCCTTGTCCTTGTCCACCTCCTCAATGACTGTAGTAAGAGTGTAGTAAGAGAGTCCTGAGTGACTGAATGAACTTCTCTCTCTAGGTGCACATTTACATTTAATTTAAGTTGACTGTAAGTGGATGTTATTTAATTAAAAAGCCTCCTTGTGTAATCTTAAAGTAATTCTTCCTGTATCGATCGATATATGTGAAAGCATGCCTACTGTCTCACATGTGTGTCGTTTGTGGCTAGTGGATTAATTGCTCCGTTGTGTGTGTGTGTGTGTGTGTGTGTGCCTGCGCACATGCACATGTGTGAGTGAGAGGTTTAGTAGTAGTTGCCAGGGATGTGAACGTGCTCCACGCATGCGTGTGCTGCTTTTACTGTAAAGCACTTAACATGCATGACATGTATTCCAGAAGGCAGGCATTACCATGGCAACCCTTGTAGGTCATAAGCTGCAGGTTTGATTTGATTGGCTGAATGAAGCAAGCGCACACGGGAGAGATCCGTCAGTGGCAAGGACTTTTTATCTACAGGAAATCCTTTTGGATCTACTCTACCAATCTGATTGTCTCTTCACCTATTTTATCTTAAGAAGCAATAAGAATTGTTCTGGCTTTCCGTATTAAAACATGCTCCACGTTTCATATTTATTTTGAGAATTGGGATTGGCTTTGACGTGTCTGAACTGTACTGGATGTTGTTTTAGTTTGTGTGTGCAAAGCCACTTCATCATCCGATTGTTCACGTCTGTGTGTTACTTGCAGTTTTCACCTCATCGCAATAAGGGTTGGTGCCATGACCAATGTGTTATATCACGGTATGATGAGTCATTTATTTCATGGTAACAGTATATGACAATAATCACAGTTTGTTTGTTTATTTATTTATGATAAACCTGTGAATTAAGCACAATTGAAAGGTAATTTTTTTATATTTAGATAATTCATAACATATTTCAGTAAGGATGCATTAAAAGTACATTCTTTTACATTTATACAACAGATTTTTCTTACAAATTAATGTTTTTTATTCATCAATGAATCCTGAAAAAATGTATCATGGTTTTCTCAAAAATATTAAGCAACAGGAAGTGTTTTAAACAAATGATAATAATGAGAAATATTTCTTGAGCTGTAAATCAGCATATTATAATGTGACACTGAAGACTGGAGAAATGATGCAGTGAAAATTCAGCTTTGCCATTTAGAGGAATAATGAATAATTGCAATTGTTTTGTAACCATATTTTACAATATAACTGATGTGCTGCATTTTTATCAAATAACTGTAGCTTCTTTCAAAAATATTTTAAAAATCTTACTGTTATCTACTGAAATCTTATCTCTTTTCTTCTTCTTTTTTAATCAATATAATATAAATTACCAGCAGACTTGCAACTGTTGCAGATGTGCTGTTGACACTGCATGCTTGTTTTTTTTGTTGCATGCCGCCCACAACTCAATAGAAAGACTTCACATTTAATATTTTAGAGCTTGGGTAAAATATGATTTCTTTTGTGCTGTAGATTCAGCAGTGGTGGCCTAGAACAGTAGACACGGTAAACCCAGCCTGATCTGCCGGCCATTTGATTTTGAACTCAGTCTTGAAACCTGTACATTAATTTCTACTGCTTCTGTTACACTTTTGCGGGAATCAATCACAGACTGGCTTATCCACCTTGCGCGCTATTGGCGGGTTTAACATGATGACGGATAGAGAAGCGATGGGTCGTTGCCTCTAGTGGTCTGATTGGTTATAGGACTATCCAATTGCATACAGAGTCATTTGAATTATGCTCGTTTATCACGCCTCTTGTGCAGTAGAAAATACATAGCAGACTCCCCAGACAAATGTTCAAATTGTGCTTGGTCTGGTGATAGCCAGACAACTAGTACAGTGGTGTAGAAAACACTGTCTAACGATTGAGTTACTAATAAAAGACAGTTAAAGGGATAGTTCACCCAAATTGAAAATTAGCCCATGATTTACTCACCTCAAGGCATCCTAGGCAGAGGTGGGTAGAGTAGCCAAAATCTGTACTCAAGTAAAAGTACAAGTACTAACAGAAATATTTACTCAAGTAAAAGTAACAATCTTAATAGTTACGAGTAAGAGTAAGAGTAAAAAAGTATTGGATGAAAAAACTACTCAAGTAGTTAGTTACTAGTTACTTTCGATCTGATTGATTAGAAGCAACCTCTCCATATAATATTATTTCATATATATATATATATATATATATATATATATATATATATATATATATATATATATATATATATATATATATATATATATATATATAATACACACACACACTGTTTAACCATTAAATCACACACACACACAGTCACATTAGGCTATTCAATTTGCTTTGTTTTGTGAAAAGAAAAAGGACATGTAAATGTGCAGATGGGAACGTTCTGTCATCGCTTGCACAAGAGCGCATATGAGGAAAACACTCGGACGGTGTGTGAAATAGTATTACAATAAGGGAAAAGCACCCATAGTTACCAAATTACCATTAATAGTGTTCAAATATAGGCATCATTGTGACACTTACCGCTACATGTTTTTTCAGGTTAGAGCTGGAATTCTTTTATGCTGACTTGCTGAGATGTCAGTTTGTTTCGGTACACACAGCTTGCATCATATTATGAAACTATTCTGTGAAGACTGAACTTGAGGCCACGGGTGATCTGCCTCCCGTAGCTCACACACATCTTCCTCTGCTTCAGCCATCATCTTCCGACTAAACGTGCGCTAATTATAAGCGGATGATGCGTAGCCAAGACTCGCGAAGCCGCGCCTCTCCCACGTTTCGCAAGACTTACGAACAAGTCATTATTTGACTTGAGGAACGCCACTGAATGTAACGAAGTAAAAGTACAGTTTTTACACAAGAAATGTACTCGAGTAAGGGTAAAAGTACCCAACTTTAAATATACTCAAAAAGTACTAGTTACCCAAAAATGTACTCAAGTAAATGTAACGAAGTAAATGTAATTCGTTACTACCCACCTCTGATCCTAGGTGTATATGACATTCTTCTTTAGACTAATTTTACTTAAAAAGTCCTGGCTCTTCTAAGCTTTATAATGGCATTGACTGTCGTTTTTGAAGTCTATAAAAATGCATCTGTCCATCAAATAATGTGCTAAGAAAAATACCTAGTTGCATAAGTCACTTTCAACACTTTTTACATAAATTTAATGTGGAAGGCGATCGGCCTAACCTTAAGTTATAAAGTTTTAAATATGGATATATTTCTTACACAAACGCATCAGTACTAGGGTTGGGTATGGTTTGGGTTTTTTACGATACCGCAAATAATTTATGTCTGAGCAAGGCCTATAGGGTATGAACACACAGAGCAATGATGATCTCAATTTTAATTCTCTTTTTATGAACCGATATAGATTAATAAAATCCCAAGAATCAATATTTTAGGGTGCATGCACACTTGTCATGTTTGGTTCGAATAAAACGAACCCTGGTGTGATTGCTCGGTTAGTGCGGTTCATTTGAACATATGTGAACACTGCCATCTGAACCCTGGTTCGCACCAAACAAGCGGACCGAGACTGCTAAAAAGATGAGTCTCGGTCTGCTTCCAAACGAACTCTGGTGCGGTTCGAATGATATATGAACGCAACACGGACCACAGACATGTAAACGAACCAAAAACAGGACGTAATGTCACAAGATCCTTTGATTTGACGACGTGGAAAGATCGTGTACCTCGTTCTTCTCATCAAAGAACCTGTGTTGCCCATTAGTCGGTACAGACGACGGAACTGCCGTCTCTTTGCAGCAGATCTTTGTTTCTGCATACAACGGAGGAAATCCTGGTGCTGTTTTGAATGTTTTTAACATTTTATGAGCTCTTCGTGAGTTCTCAGCTGGTAAAAAATAAAACCATATGTTCACGCATAAAGCATTGTTTTTAATATTCGGTAAGCAAGCTCCGTCGTAAAAGATGCATCATAAAAGCCAACCAATCAGGTTGTGACCGTATCCCTATGCCTTTGGTTCGGTAACTTTAGGTTCGCTGTTAAAAATGCCAGTGTAAACGCTCAGCGGACCAGGACTATATGTTTTGTTTTAGTTTTTTGGTCCGGACCAAATTAACTGAACTACAAGTGTGAATTAAGTCTATGCTGTTTTCAGTTGGTGAATGAACAGAACATTGTAGCATCCTATCCAATAAATCTCAGTAAGCTTTGTGTCTTACTTTTGCACGTGAAATGATCATCTCGTCCGCTTTACTAGGTTTTTTTTTTCTACTAAATATTCCACGGTCAACTGTTAGTGGTATTATAACAAAGTGGAAGCAGTTGGGAACAACAGCAACAGCTCGCCACGAAGTATTAGGCCACGTAAAATCACAGACTGGGGTCAGCGCATGCTGAGGTGCACAATGCGCATAAGTCGCCAACATCATCAAGTCAAATGCAAAGCGTCGGATGCAGTGGTGTAAAGCACGCCGCCACTGGACTCTAGAGCAGTGGAGACATGTTCTCTGGAGTGACGAATCCCACTTCTCTGTCTGGCAATCCGATGGATGAGTCTGAGTTTGACGGTTGCCAGGAGAACGGGACTAACTGCATTGTGACAAGTGTAAAGTTTGGAGGAGGGATGATTATGGTGTGGGATTGTTTTTCAGGGGTTGGGCTTGGCCCCTTAGTTCCAGTGAAAGGAACTCTTAATGCTTCAGCATACCAAGACATTTTGGACAATTTCAACTTTGTGGGAACTAGTATATAAAAAAGTAATTGTATGTCATTTGTGTTTGTATATAAATCAGTTAATTTTAACCAATATTACAGTGATGTATTTTACAGCATTACTGTAGTTGAGAATTTTTCCCTTGAGAAAATGTGCCATGTATTTGATATCTAAATGAATCGATATCAAATCAATTTGTAAGCTTATGAATCAAATCATTAATGACTCAGTTTAAATACAGATTCATCTTCCCAGCGCTGAAGTACCCCTTTAATGTAGTAGAGATGTGAAATTATTTTTGAATTTGGTGCCTTCTAGACGGAGAAAACACAGAAAATGTATTTTTGTCTCATGGGGATGAAAGACAACAATTCCCAGAACGCACTGCTTCACTGCCCTACTCTAGGCACGGCTAGTCGGCTACAGGATTACTGGATCACTTTCGCTCATTTTCAGAAAATCTGTTCAGTTAGAGACACTACAATTAAAAACTGAACGTGTCTGTTCGATATAATGCGAGTGAGCCGATTGAGCGTCACGGCACAAACGCAGCAGGATCGGATTACAATCATCACATGAGCTGAGGTAATCGCGGGATTCACATCTGCGGCTGTATTCACAGCGCCTGATCAGTCTGGCGCGTATTCAGTTCATGTCTTTGGAAGCTTTACTTTCATAGAAAGTTCTTTTGAAAAGTTGAAACACTCACTTTGGTCTCCACCGCTCCGTTTACATGAATCTCCGCAGCTCCGTGAGCCGAGCGCTGTGAGTATGATGTTGAAAACATGTGGAAACAGCGCCTCCTGCTGGCTGTAGTCTTCAGCCTCTGGACAAAAACTCAGATGACGCAAAATGACGATATTTGCGTCATCGAAGGAATTTTTCCAGAAATAAAATACATAATTCTCTCGTCTCAGGGTCATATGAGGGGGGAAAGTACGATAATTATAATATACTCCTGTGTTTCTACTGATACAAAGCTTAATGCTAATCGCTGAAGTAACCCTTTAAGTTTGCGTCAATGCTCAGCTCTAATGATCTGATCTGTTTGGGTTCACACATCTGTGTCTTTTCCTCCCATCACATATACTTACACTCTTATGTGACATACTGTGTCTCAGTCATAATGTAATTATTTGCTCTACTGTATAGTTTTCTTTGGGGCTTTAATGGAGCAGTCAGCCTGAGGAGCCAAAACAGGGCATGTGGGTAGTTGATGTATAATGTTCTTATTTATCACCATCAAGATTTTAGGATAAAATGTATGAAGGAAAGTGTAAATGTTTGGTCCTGTAACAGTCATAAATGATCTAAAATAAACTTAAAGGCCCACTGAAGTGCCTTGAAACATGCAGCATTATTCAATGTGTTTAAGTAATTTTCACTGAAAAATGAAGATAGGGCAGAACATATTGAACAGCTCCTCCCCTTTTAAAAAAAAAGCAGATAACGTTTTGTTTATATCACAGCTCTGCCAGAGCGTTGAGCTTGGTAAAGCCGCAGTTTCCTCCTAATCCCAAACCGTTTCTCCTTCTAATCTCCTCCATATCGCTTTAAAATATAGCATGCTGTGCAGAATTCAAATAGGTCTGACGTGGTGTGCGCCAACTTTCGAATATGATCCGCTCTGTGCTGTCTTTTCTCTGGACCGGAGCAGACTGTGTGTGCATTGCGGCCATTGCTTGAAGTGGAAAAAATAAAGTGCCGGTACTCACCAATGGAGCGTAGTTTTGTTAAGGGGGCGTGGTTATGGGGGTATTGTTTAGTCAATAATTCAAGATGGTCATTATTTTAAAGCTGTTTTAACTTGTACTCAGCCTTAAAACTAACATATAGTTCTTGTAATTGTTTAACTATAGCATTTGTTACAATAAGAGTTTATTTACAAAGCAAGACCATTGGCTCCTCATTACCATGCAGGCCAATGTTAACTTTTTTCTTTTTTTATGCCATTTATGAAAAATAGCAACACTGATAGAAACTATAATTACAACATGGAACAGGTGTGAATTAATGTAGGTGTATGTTTTAATGCAGATGCTCAAGACAGATGTGTGCGTATTATTTTGATGGCTTGAGCTGAACTCTGGCAGTGATAAATGTCCCATTTATGTCATTTTAAGTGCTGCTTGAATTTTTGCAGCTTGAAGGTTTCTGTTAATGAAACAAGTGTGTGGCTTGGAAAGAACAGAAATTGGAATAGCTTGTGGAAATTCAGCATCTTGAAAAAACAGCATCTGTGAACAGTGGACATGATCCCACCTCCTAAAATCAGACCATTAGGAATGCATTGGCGTTAGTGGTTATTACATACATGTTATATTTTATAATTGTCATTGTGTCACGGTTGGTGCTCAATGTATAATTTGACTCTTTTTCAAATCCCAGACTAAACAAGCTGCTTAATGTGTCCACTGTTATTTTTGCACTGGGTTTCAAATCTTTTTCATTCAAAAACATCAGAAAGAAGAAAATGATCATGAGAGGAAGATGATTTTAGTTAAATCCTGACATGTTCTAGCTCTAATTACTGCCGTTTTATGCCATCTGCAGGTTTGTCAAACATTTTTAAACAGATCCATTTCCTGGAGCCGTATTACTCTAGAGCCGTTCTCAGCTTTATTGAGTTTGACCAGACCAGCCCGCAACAGTTATTTAACTCAAAATACACATTTTTTGCTTGATGTGTCTTTAGAGGCTTGTTTTGGGCCAGTGCATTTGTTACAGGCCATTATGGATTAACGCAGCCGATGTGGATAATAATATTATCTCGGCTCAGCTTGGCAGCCGTCCTGGGTTGGCAGCCGGTAACTGAAGAGCAAACAGTAACACGCTGCAAAACTCTGACATAATTTATTTGCATCCCTTTGAGAATGTTGCACAATTTCTGCTCTGCCCTCAAACCACCAGTGTAATTTAATAATAATCTGTGTGAGTAATAAGCAATTATGATGTGCCCTGGCAAGACTTACTTAACGGTTTACATGCTCGAAGATAAAAAATAGCACTGATGAGAGTGCACAAAGTTTCACTTCAAAAAATATTTTTAAACGGGGCAAATTAGCGTGAGAGCGCAATTCAAAAAAGGCACAGATGGGAATGGAAAGTTCAGCACAGGATTTACTGACGACGTGCATATTAAAGAACACAGACGCAGCCGGTACATTTGCATAATAACCAACGCAATCTACCAGTTAGCTTTTTTTGGGCTGTAAATAATGGTGCAAACACCAGTAAATTGACGAGCGCAAACCTTAGTAAATCACCTTACACAAATTATTTAAATGCTCTCCTCCCATATACACTTTCAATGGAGGGACAGAAGGCTCTCGGACTAAATCTAAAATATCTTAAACTGTGTTCCGGAGATGAATGGAGGTCTTACGGGTTTGGAACGACATTAGGGGTAGTCATTAATGAAAGAATTTTCATTTTTGGGTGAACTAACCCTTTAATAAAAATCAACTTATCAAATTTTTTAGAGAATTATATTTTTTCTCAAGTTAATTGATCTTGTTCTAATATTTTATTTGATTAGGTTTTTTTTGTTTCTGAAAATTTACCATCGTAAACCTGTAAACTCGTATATGAATTATTCCTTGAATTAAGGCATCAAAATAGGACCAAAACCACGACGGGTTGTCCTGTTTTTGTGACTGGTACTGTGAGTTTACTGAGGCTGTGGCTCATGTATATGATACTGTGAGTGACACCTTTACCTACACTTAGGGATGGTATGATCGATTGGCTGCAGATTGGTATCGGCCGATAATCACATAAACACTATGACTCGATCGGGGTCACTAAATTTGGCCAACTGATTGCAATTTAATGACATAAAACGAGGTGCATGCAGTTGGTATACAGGTGAGGCTTTTGCGGCACGTTCTGCTTTGTAACTTTGTGAAACATTAGTAAACCATAGTAAATCAGACATTTTTATTAGGTGCAGGTTGTCTCGATTCAAACGACATGCTGTGTGGTTAAAGCTGTAGGACTTCGGTGATCCAACCGCATGCGTCGCCATCATGACGCTGTGTTTTCCAACGTCATTTGAAAGTTCATCCAATTGAAACTAGATCTTGGGAATGGTGGTGGGTAGGGACGATGCCAAGACCAATCAGACATTGTTTTATAGCTGGAGCGCGCTTGGATTGGAATGATCGCTCCGATTGTAAGGTCTTGATTTACTGTGCATTACAAAATAGGAGCACTGGAAGATCATCAAAAACTAATCCAAACTTGATTTTCTAATAGTCATCATGTCAGGCATGAAAAACTAAATAAGTCAAAAAGATTACATCACTTTTTCTGGGGTTTTCTCAGTGTTGTAACTAGGTCTGTCATTTTTAGAAAAATCGAATTTGAACGGATATCAAATATCAAGCAATGTATTCAAATATCTACTGTTCGCAAAGACCCGCCCCCTTTAGTTACTGTTACTATGTCTGACAAGCCGTGGCGCTCTCACACCACTCACGTTCACATGTGGAGAAAATACATTGCGGAGCAAATAGGACACTGGCATTGGCAACACACCGACAGACAGGACAGCAAGTTACTTTTGATATGAAACAAAGTCTCAACTTTCAAATTTTCATTTTTTAAAGTAATGTGAACAATAAATACCGTTTTGTGGCTAATGTGTCCTGATCACTGTAACGCCTCAGCTAAAGCTGCTCGTGAACCGATCATCTCTTCCTTCTAGTTCATTGATAAGCATCAAATAAACATGAATAAACACTAAAAGAAATGTGGTTTCAACCGCAAATTCAGCGATTTGAATGCTCAGATCTACTGTCAATCAAACTTGCTGCAACGGGTGAATTGTCTGCTCAGGCTGGCCGTTCTGAGAGTTATCTTCCATTTTAAAAACAGACTAGCTATTATTTGCTTGATTTGGACATGGGCCTACGCTACAATACATCTTGGATGAGATGGCAAACAATAAAATAAAAAACAAAACGGTCTAATCATAGACTGTAAAAATGCGATAACTAAAAAAAAACTGGATAGTTTATTTATAGTTCGATTACGGATATTTCACGTCATATTCGAATACATATTCGAATATCGAATAAAAAGTGACAGCCCAAGTTGTAACATACGAACATCCAAACATCAGAATCAATTTTATTCCAAATTTAAAAAGGTTTTCTATCAAATGAGACCATGTACTTGATGATACCTTGTATGTTTTTTTTTGTAGTATTACTAAAAGTAAGCTATTACTTTTAAGTATGCAACTCATTAAAATACCTTCAGGGTATAAGAGGTTAAAAGTGACAGCCAACAGAGAGCCACTTCTATCCACTTATTATAAAGCTTGAATGATTGGGATCGGTATTGGCATCAGCCGATCATGATGACAAGAAATTGGTAGTCGAATTCAGCTGCAAAAATCTAAATCCCGCTACACTGTTTGTTTTCCGTTAATTCAGTGTCCGTACATTTGAACTTATCAGTCTGTTTAATTCAAAGCTTGCAACTTAAGTTTACCACTCTTCTAAACTAACGGGGTAGAAGGTCGAGAGATTTATATTAAAAAAATGGTTTATGGTTTATTAGGTTGAGGGAGAAAGGGAAGGATTGTTCGGAAGGTCTGTGAGAGCTGTGAAACAAAGGTGATTATATCAGAGAAGACAGATCCCTTGTAAAAAAAAAAAAAAACTATTTTTCCTCACAGTAGTGCTCATTAATCATATCTCCACACCACTGGAGAATGAGAGAGAGCGAGAGAAGCTATGTAGAAGTCAACTACATCACCTGCTAAATCCTCTTTTTAAAAAAATATATATATATATAATCTTCACGCTTAATGCTAAAAAAAGACATGAATTCTCAACAATCCTTCAAAAAATTCTTCCACTGAAACACATTACAGTAAATAAATAATGACACAATGCACAGTTTTGGGTAAACCCTTAAAGAAAGGCATTGTTCGGGTCATTTAGAGTTTTTCGTCTATTAATCACAATATATTAATTTGTGTGTTTTGAGTTTATTTATACATATATCTTGTACATAACTGTTCTACTCATTCATGTTCTCCTTGTCTCTTGCTCTGTTGTTCTATTTTTTGTTATTCTTTTGGCTATAGGTAGGCAATTTTGTTATGCCAATAAAGCACTTGAGAGATAGAGAGAGCGAAGGTCCGTCTCCACTGCATTAGCCTGTTTCAATTTTCCTCAGATTGATTCTGCTGAACATCAGGAACAAATGAAGGTCGTCTGTTTACACCCACGTTCTTAATGTTCTCATACTGTAACTCTTTGCTGGTTGTTTTTTTTTCCCTCTTCATTCTCTTAGAGTCTTATCATCATGGTGGTGTAAAGATTTTATTTGATCCCAAACACTCTGACCTCTAATGAGCATGAGCCTCTCATTTTAGATGTTGTTATTTATTAAATATATATTTCAAGGACTGGGTGATGTGCATTGACTCATTTTTGAATTCATTTACATCAAGTAAAATAAATGATTCCACAGACTCACTGTATCACTTCCAGAAACAACACAGATAAGCTCTCCAACACCTTTATTTAGACTTTGATCACTCATCCCATCCACATCCAGAGGACTCAAACCGAAGTTTTGATCTGGCTGATCATTGCTCCCTTTTTTTGTTTTGATCAGTGTATTAAGGACAATGTTTGTCAGCTGATACACCCTGTTAACACACTGAAAATTAGAGTGATACTGTATGTTGATAATAACGTGCACATGTAGTGTAAGATATCAACTTTTTTCTGTGAAAACAGATGGAATGTGTATTAGGTGGGTTGTCTATACAATTGAAATCAGTGGGCTCCAATATTATTTGGTTCCCAACATTTTTCAAAAGATCTTTTGCGCTTTGACAGAAGTTTAATTTTTGGATGAACTATCGGTTTAATTGGGGAGTAGTGGTGTCCGTTTTGATCAATTTGTCTACTTAAGTACTTGAAAGATAAATTATCCTAGTTACTGAGTGTATATGTTCATAATCACACCAATTATGCTTAATCCAACAACATCTAAACATGAAAGGCCATTAAAATGTATATTTTTCCCCAGTTTTTCTAAGGACTTAAAGGCCTTTATTGGAGGTTCCATCATGCCTTGTTTTTTCCACACTTTTTGGTCTTAAGATGGCATTAGAAATAAAAATAGTGGATTTTAACCAGGTCGGACTATTATGAAGTCCAAAATTCTTAAAATTATATAAATTTAGTTTCATTAACATAATCTTAATTCAAAACTAATAATAAAATATAAATTTGTTCATTTTATTACCACAGACTAGATATATCCCTGAAAAAGAACTAATGGAATTCAAATGAGAACATGAAAAAATGTTGTGTAGTTGTTGCTGGATTATGATCAGTGTTCCATGTTTTAAAGTTCAGGAGAAGAAAAAGTCACTCAATTAATGTTTTCACGATGAAGCATTGCTGTCCCTTTAAATTACACTATATCTGTGGTGTTTTTTTTTTTTTTACTTTTCTATTAAACCCATAACTAGATTGGCAGAGGAATTAACTATAGGGTTTTTAAAAAAAAAAAAAGTGACATTCTCACCTCAATCCCTGTTTATTTTAAGACATGTGTGTGTTGTAATTTTCTCAGTGGTGCGGTGGTGTCAGCGAGGTGTAATGTGGTGGTGGTGAGTGTTTTGCGGCAGTGGGGGAGGGGAGGACGTATTTAGAGCGCTCCCATGTGTTCAGGACGCCACTGAGGACGAGGTTACAGGGTCAAATATGAACCATAGTTTTCCTCAATTCCTACACTTTTTAACTTTAATCTATGCTGCTTATTTCTTGTTAAAGCTCACATAATACATGGTTTTGCCTCTCTACACAAGAGTTTTTGTCCTTGTGTCCTGACAGTTTCTCAGTTTAACTTCTGCAGACGCACCTGTAAAACCGAGTCCTCCAGGACAGCTACAGTGTACAGCCATCTAGTGGCAGTCGAAAAAGGATAATATTCACCTCATCTTTACACCACTTTACACTCGTCCTGTAGTGCATGTTTCAATTAGGTTTGTTTCATCTCCTTTTATTGATTCTTCATTTACCATATAGTGATGGTCAGGATGAATAACTTTTGATATATGCAATTACACTTTCTTTTCCATTGACACATTTCAACTTTCTTGGAGAACATAATTCTCTGCAAGTCATTGGCATGGCCTGGTTTTTCTTTTGCATCACTGTGAGAGTTTTCTGCATTAAAGGGAGATATGAGAAAGAAAGAGATGATTATGGTGTGACTCAAACTCGTGTTCATTTCCTCATCTAAGCATTAGTGAAAAACATTTTAATGAAAACTTTCTTAGCCTGCCCCCTACTGTTGCCCAAGAAGTGCTTTACATCCTCTGGAGTTCAGCATTCTGTTAGTGAGAGAAAACTCACCCTAAAAGGGTCTTTATGATCAGTACGGTCTCTTAGAGCCAACTGAACATTAATTTAATTTTTTATATGTTTGGAAATTCTCCAGAAACACGTTTAGTTATGCCATCAAAGAACCATTAAAGGTCAAGTACTTTATGGTTCATACTGCCCCTAGTGGTGATAGTTAACTTTAGTCAGAAAACAAGCACATTCACCCAAAAAAGTCATATTTTATTATTTAACTGATGTTTTAAATGAAATGCTAAATATATTTTGCTCCTGTGTTGTATTAACAGGCAAACACACCCTTTTAGTCTTCTGTTGGTTCTCTGAGGTGAAAGCGTCATGCTAAATAAATCAGTTTAATTATTTTGGCCAGTCAGTGGCACAAATTCTTTAAATATTTAACCCTTCAAAAAAAAAATATATATATATAATTTAAGAAAAGAAAAGAGATTTATCTGAACTTAGGAAAATAAAACACCTAGATATTTTTTCTCAATGATATCAAATATGGAGAAAAAAATATATAAAATGTTTTTTTCATTTTTTTAAAGCAGAAAACCTGTGTGTGGATGTGTAGCACTCTTCCCTATGTAGATTGACACCTTGGTTAATGATGTGCTGCTGCAGTTCATCAAATGACCAGTTGGTGTCACTGCCTTTAAACTTTACTTCATGTCCACATTACGGCGTTTCAGAAGTTCTGCAAGGTTGCAGATCCTGAACAATGTGTCAAGTTCATGGTTTTGTCATCAATTAAAAAATATTGTTTTTGTAGCATTATTCACAGTATTTAACATTTCTATAAGCACTCATTTTTAATTGAAAAATATTTGCTTTAAAGTCATTAATTATTGAATCCAGATGTTGTAGGTGAAATAATAGTTCATAAATAAAGTGCATGTTTTTCTAGTGCCTAAAGACTTGCTTTACAAACATATTTGTTTCCTTCTGTCTCCTGCAGGCTCAGAGTTGCAGTGTTAATACTGTCATCAGCACTTAAAGCACACTGAAAGAACTCCTCCCAGCAGAGCACCACCCACACACACACACACACACATCAGACCTGTAACTCACCAGACCTGCCTCTCCATTATCATGATCACCTCAGAGCTGCCAGTGCTACAGTGAGTCCAGACTCTCCGCTACAATTAAAGTACATGTTCAACTACTGTTTTACTGTACATGTTTTACTGCACAAGTGATTATTGTAAAGTTTTGAAACATTTAAAACAATATGTCTGACCTCCAACGTTTTAAGTGTTAATATATTGTGATGTGCCATCTACTTGCCATTCAGAATCTTCATCTTCATTATGTGATTTAAAGGGACAGTTTAATTATTGTTTTGAGGTAAATAAGTGGTGTGACGGGATCAAAACTCACAGACTCAAATTAATGATGCTGTCTCGCAATCTTTTTTTAATTGATTTTCATATAAAATATTTTAAATAAAATTTTGTTGATTGGCTCTACAGACATGTAAAAATGCATACTCTAATGTAAAAATATACCACCATGAAGGGGTATTTTTAATATATTTTAAGTATATATATATTTCATTAATATTAAATTAATTATTAGAAATAAGCTTGGAAAACACTTTTTTAGTTCATCAGATGTGGACACAAATACAATTTAATTTCATGATGTTTCAGGATGTTCAGAGTTCATGGTGTGTTTTTCTCACAGGGACTCCGGTGAGTCGGGTCAGGACACAGTGAGTCTCAGTATGAGCATGAGTGAGCTGGACGACCCTGGAGATGGAAAGACCAAAAAGAAGAGAGGAAGGCCTGGCAGACCACCTGTATGCCTCACACCAAAACTGTTTTCTTGACTTACCACAGATATATATATGTGTGTGTGTGTGTGTGTGTGTGTGGCTTAACTTAGTATTTTTATTCCCCCTGACTCCAGGCACCCAACAAAAAGCCTCGGAAGTCACCATCAGAAAAGGGTTTAATGGGAGCCCCGCGGGGACGGAAGGCCAATGGAATGGCTCAGCAGAATGGAGGGGATCCCGTTACTCTGTTTGAAGTGGTCAAACAGGGAAAGAGCGCTATGCAGGTATAAAACTCAAATATAAAATCATAAGAGAGAACCGATCAACATGCAAATTAGCTTAAGCTCATGTCTAATGAGTTATAATTACATTTCACCACATAAAGAATGCAAATGACATTTATTAAAGATCCCATCTGGGTCTGATTTATAAATAGATTATACATAAAAAATGTCTTTCATTATTTACTGAGTAAAGCATTATCCGTGCTTGGGATTTGATCAGTTTAGTCAGTTTATAGAAATCACACAGAACAGAAATAATTATACTGCCAAATTTAATACATTTGCTAACAGTGTTAAATAATGTAATTGCATTAAACTTGTACACTACCATTGAATATTTTGGTGTTAGTAAGATTTGTTTTTATTATTATTCATCAAAGCTGCATTAAATTACAGCAAAAACATTTGTAATGTTAATGTTGTTTGTATTTTCTATTCATCCATGAAAAAATATATAACAGTTTCCACAAAGTATTAAGCAGCACAACTGTTTTAAACATTCGTAGTAATAATAATAAATGTTTTTATTACCAAATCAGCATATTGAAATGATTTCTGAAGGATCATGTGACACTGAAGACTGAAGTAATGATGCTGAAAATTCAGCTTTGCTATCCCAGGAATAAATTCCATATTATAGTATATTTAAATAGAAAACCGTTATTTGAAATTGTAATGATCTAAATTAGATTAAAAGACCCAAACTTTGGAACAGTTTGATAATTAACACATTCATTTAACAGCCCTAGCTATAAAATATTAAACGGTGTGTGTTTTTTCAGTGTTAAATAAAGAGTGAAATATATAGCTGGTCTCCAAATGTTTCATATCAGGAGCAGATGCTGGAAATGTAACAGCTTGAGGTGTGCAGTTATAACATCCTCCGAGTCAGACTCCCTTTGTAATAACTCACTTAAGCCAGACTGTTCTGCTAAAGAAGCAAGTGTTGAGCAGCTCATCCGCTGTGTTTATATAAATAGTGACACATCTGTCCCTAAATCTTTCAGTCGGTCGTTGATGACTGGATCGAGTCGTACAAGCAGGACAGAGATATAGCACTTTTGGACCTCATAAACTTCTTCATCCAGTGCTCTGGCTGTAAAGGTACAAATAACTTATGCTCGTAAATGTCTATCTGTATTATTAATGAATAATAATATATTATTCTTTCACAATAGTAGTGATTACAGATCATCCTTCATTTCAGGCACTGTTAGAATCGAAATGTTTCGCAACATGCAGAACGCTGAAATCATCCGCAAAATGACAGAAGAGTTTGACGAGGTACCCTTTCTGTTGGATTTACAGAAGCTAGTGTAGTTAAACGACCTTTGAACTCCAGTCTGAGTAGGTCATTTTTTGTGTCTTAACGCAGGACAGTGGTGATTACCCCTTAACCATTTCTGGCCCTTTGTGGAAGAAGTTTCGCTACAACTTCTGTGAGTTCATCTGCGTCCTGATCCGTCAGTGCCAGTACAGCATCATCTATGACGAGTACATGATGGACACGGTCATTTCTTTGCTCACGGGTCTGTCGGACTCACAGGTCCGAGCCTTCAGACACACCAGCACCCTAGCAGGTAAACCCAAATTTGTAATGAGAATCGTTTTTAAATCTGTTCTCAAAAGGACTCTGTGTTTTCTGCCAAAATAAAAGTTCTATGGTTTAAGAATCTATGAACAAAGACATGACTTATTATTTTACAAATTTTATTGGTGTTCTGTAAAATAGATGGTATTATTATTGTTGTTGTTGTTATTATTATTATTATTATTATTATTATTATTATTGGTAACACTTTACAATAAGGTTGTATTAGTTAATGCATTAGTTAACATTAACTAACGATGAACTGCACTTATAAAGCATTTATTTATCTTTGTTAATGTTAATTTCAACATTTACTAATGCATGAATAAAATCTTGTTGACATTAGTTAATGCACTGTGAACTAACATGAACAGCTGTATTTTTATTAACTAATGTTAACAAAGATGACCTAATGCTAAACAGAGGTGTTGTTCATGGTTAGTTTATGTTAATTAATGCATTAACTAATGTTAACTAATACAACCTTATTGTAAAGTGTTACCTTATTATTATTAATAAATACTATTTTTTTTACATTTCAACAGGATTAATACTTTAGTATTAATACTAAAGCTATATATTTCTTAAAGGGTTAGTTCACCCAAAATTGAAAATTAGCCCATGATTTACTCACCCTCAAGCTATCCTAGGTGTGTATGACATTCTTCTTTCAGACGAATACAATCGGAGTTATATTAAATGTCCTGGCTAATCTAAGCTTTATAATGGCAGTGACTGTTGGGTAATTTTTTAAGTCCATAAAAATGCATTTGTCCATCATAAATCTGTCTGATGAGCATAACTGGTGTGCAATGTCGTCAGACGTAGCGTAAGCATTTTGAACAGCGAGAGGCGTGGGCGCTACACTTTTTTCGTGTGTTTAATATGGAAGGCGATTCGCCAGAAGCTAGATAATTTACTTTATACATTTTTAAATATGGATATTGTTCTTACACAAACACATCGCGTCGTTTCAGAAGGGCTTTATTAACCCCCCGGAGCCGTGTGGAACAGTTTTATTTCGGACAGATGCACTTTTATGGACAACAGAAATGACCCAACAGTCACTGTCGTTATAAAGCTTGGAAGAGCCAGGACATTTTTAATATAACTCTGATTTTATTCGTCTGAAAGAAGAAAGTCATTTACACCTAGGATGACTTTAGGGTGAGTAAATCATGGGATAATTTAAATTTTTGGGTAAACTAACACTTTAATTGATTTAATTTGTGTAATTAAACAAAATTAAATATTTTATTGAATATAAATAATAAAAATAAATGTTATTATTGTATAGTCATATTTAATGTGTTCCATCAAAACAGCAGTGTGAATGTGGCCTGAGACAACTGAAGTAGAGAGAAATATTTTTAAATTCTGTAAAAAAATGAGTTTGCATACCTGTCCTTTTATTGCTGTTTCTCAGCCATGAAGCTCATGACAGCTCTGGTGAACGTGGCTCTGAATCTGAGCATTAACCAGGACAACACACAGAGACAGTACGAAGCTGAACGCAACAAAATGGTGGGAAAGAGAGCCACTGAGAAGCTTGAACTCCTACTTCATAAAAGAAAAGAGGTATTAAACCTTAATCTTTTGCATTTGTAGACCCTTAGATTAGACATGAAATCCAACACACACATCTGCAATTTTCCACAGAATTTAAACACTTGTCCTACACATATTCCACAGAATTCACAGAACACAGAATAGATTTTACCGCGAAATGAATACAGAAAATTGTGTCAATATACAGTCATTATACAGCTGATCATTTACTCAAATGAACAAACTTTCTCATCAGCTTCAAGAAAACCAAGATGAAATCGAAAACATGATGAACTCCATCTTCAAGGGAATCTTTGTTCATCGTTATAGGTGATCAAAGTTGTATCTTCTCACAATAATAGCGTAGCTGTAGCTATGAATGTCTGATCTAATCTTCTGTGTGACTGGCAGAGATGCAATAGCTGAAATCAGAGCGATCTGTATAGAGGAGATCGGTGTGTGGATGAAAATGTACAGTGATGCCTTCCTGAATGACAGCTACCTGAAGTACGTGGGCTGGACGTTACACGACCGGGTACGGCATATCCGAATACACCAAGAGCAGCACTTTTGCACTTTGTTTCATTTTCAGTATATTAATATCAGCATTCTCCATTTCAAGCAAGGTGAAGTACGCTTGAAGTGTTTAAAAGCCTTACAAAATCTCTACACAAACCGTGAACTGTTTCCAAAACTCGAGCTCTTCACAAACCGCTTCAAGGTAAGAATGCAGTTCAGGAGAGGTATTCCAATTCTCCGAATGTCTTTATGACGATACAATCTCCTCACAGGATCGTATAGTGTCGATGACGCTGGATAAAGAGTATGATGTTGCTGTGGAGGCCATCAGACTGGTCACACTAATCCTTCAGTGAGTGAAGCTCAGATGCTGTCAAAAGCTGAACATAACTGCAGTCTGGATGCTTTCCTCCATCAAATGTTCTTCATTTGTTCAGGGGTAGTGAGGACGCGCTGTCTAATGAAGACTGTGAGAATGTCTATCATCTGGTGTACTCCGCTCACAGGCCTGTGGCAGTGGCTGCTGGGGATTTTCTACATCGAAAGTGAGCCAGCTTGCATTCTTTCTCTGTAAAATAAACTTGGCTTTTGTCTGATTATTTAATTGTTTTTATTTTTATATATTATTTTATTTTTAATGTAATTTAATAAAAAAAATTGTGTCCACTTTCTATGCTGTGACGTGTAGGTTGTTTAGCAGACATGATCCTCAGGCGGAGGAGGCTCTGGCCAAACGCAGGGGCAGGAGCAGCCCAAACGGAAACCTCATCCGCATGCTAGTGCTCTTCTTTCTGGAGAGCGAGGTAAGGCCACTACTGATGTTCTGCTGCTTACGATGAATTATGATATTTTAACACAATATTTGTCTCCTGAAGTGTCACTAGAATCCAGCTAGTTTTATTTATATTGGTCAGAATCTTTTGTGTTTGTGTCAGAGCTCACACGGTGTATGTGTGTTTGTGTTTCCAGTTGCATGAACATGCTGCCTATCTTGTGGACAGTTTGTGGGAGAGCTCCCAGGAGCTGTTGAAGGACTGGGAGTGCATGACTGAACTGCTGCTGGAGGAGCCGGTGCAGGGCGAGGAGGGTACGGTCAACCTGAGAGGGGTTTCTCTGCCGCCCATAGTAGATAGAAAGCATAGTGAAGGGTGGGGCTAGTTGTCACAAAAGGCTTTATTTCAAAAACTGTTGTGTTTTCAGACGAAAGTCTAGATTTTAATGTTGGTTTTAAGGAAATTTCAAACTTGTGTCATTGTTTGTTTTATGCTCCATAATTGGTTCACTGTTTAAATTTAAACATCTGTTAAAGGTGCACTGTGTAAATTTTAGCTGCATTGAGTGGTGAGGTTGCGAATTGCAACCCCCAACCGTTAACCCCTCCCTTTCAAAGCACATAGAGAAGTTACGGTGGCCGACATAGGACAAAGATGTCGTCGTCGGAGCGCTCTGTAGTGCAGTTTGTCCGTTTAGGGCTACCGTAGAAACATGCTGGCGCAAATTGATGACTGTAAGGGGGATGTATGTAGATAGAAATGGCTCATCCTAAGGTAATAAAAGCATAACGGTTTATTATGTAAGGTCTTTATACATTATTATATTGCATTTCTGTCAATAGATCCTCATAAATATTACACACTGCACCTTTAATTATAGGCTTTACAGATAATAACATGTTTCATTGTTATAACTTACACTATGTAGTGTGAAAATATGTTATGCTACATGTGTTTCATGAACTGTACCTTTTTTAACTGTTTTTGAAGCCAACATTTTATGATATACTACCTTTCAAAAGTTTGGGGTCAGTATGATTACATTTTTTTGAAAGAAATTAATACTTTTATTCAGCAAGAATGCATTAAATTGAAAATTCTATTCATCAGATAATCCTAAGAAAATGTCATGGTTTCCACAAAAATATTATAGCAGCACAAGTGTTTTTGACTGAAAATAAAAATAATACATGTTTGTTGAGCATCAAATCATAATATTAGAATGATTTCTGAAGGATCATGTGACACTGAAGACTTGAAAAAATCATTCAGCTTTGCCATCACAATATTTTGAAATATATTAAAATAGAAAAGATTGTAAATTGTAATAATATTTTACAATATTACTGTATTTACCGTATTTTATCCTCAGTGAGCATAAGAGACTTCTTTTTAAAAAAACTTTAAAAAATCTTACAGACGCCAATCATTTGTATGGTAATGTTGATATGTCGAAAAATAAACTCTCTAATAATATCTATTAAAAGGTGCCCATCTTCCATATTATCTCCCCTATCTGTGAGCCATATTTCGTATCTGTGTAAAATGGACATATTTACCCTTACAGTATATTCTCATAAATGGCCAAATATGTGCATGTGCAGTATAAGCACGGCTCTGACTCTCTGTTTGTCTTCAGTGTTGTCAGACAGGCAGGAGGGTTCTCTGATCGAGCTGACTGTCTGTACTATTCGTCAGGCTGCTGAGGCCCACCCTCCTGTGGGGAGAGGCACTGGGAAAAGGGTAAGATTTAACCTGACAAGCATTTTATTATAAAACCATTTGTTGCCATCATTATTTAGTTTAGTCTGTCTTGTTGTCTAGGTCTTGACTGCGAAGGAAAGGAAGACCCAAATTGATGACAAAAACAAATTAACAGAGCACTTCATTATGGCTCTTCCCATGTTACTCTCAAAAGTAGGATGAAGTCTTCTATTTTCATGCTCTCATACATCATAAATGGCTCATTCATATACTGATAACCACATTTTCTACTCACAGTACCAGACAGATGCAGAGAAAGTAGCCAACCTCCTACAGATCCCGCAATACTTTGACCTGGATGTGTACAGTGCTGGGAGAATGGAGAAGGTAAGACGTTTCTCCAGCTGGATCTCCATGAATGCTGTAATTTCATTCACCGTTAGCTGATAGACTGAATTTGAACGTTCCAGCACTTGGACGCATTGCTCAAGCAAATCAAGTTTGTGGTGGAGAAGCACACGGATACAGAGGTGCTGGAGGCCTGCAGTAAGACCTACAGCATTCTGTGCAGTGAGGAGTACACCATCATGAACCGCGTGGACATCGCCCGCAGTCAGCTCATCGATGAACTAACCGACCGCTTCAACCACTCAGTGGAGGAGCTGCTGCAGGCGGTGAGGGCTCTGTCGAGGTGACGGACAGATTTAGAGGGATTGTTAAAGTATCACATCAATTTCAAAAGATATTTAAAAAAATTATGAATCTGATGTTATTTATTAAGCCTTGTCATCCCAAACATTTATGCTGTTCTTTTTTTAACATTGTTGTTCTTTTTCATACAACAGTGGTTCATAGTGTAGTGATGACAGCTGAAAAGTGCATCAAAATGTGTCATAAGCAATATGATGGCTTTTTGTGAGTTATTCACCGCAATCACATGAGTGATTCAGTGAGTAGAAACTCAATAGACTCAATGGTCCAATCTTTTGCCAAATGGACCAATCAACTCGAATTTCATCATGTATGGCTTCAGAAAACATGGTAAAAAAAAACAATCAAACATGAATCTTATATATAGACTATTTATGGGGCTTTTTTACGTTTTTGTGCCAATTTTGGTGGTTAACAGCACAGTTTTGTTTTTTGTTTTTATATAGACTACTTTAATGGGGCTTTTTTGATGTTTTTTTTGTGCCATTTTTGGTGGTTAACAGCACAGTTTTGGTTTTTGTTTGAGTCTTTTTATATAGACTACTTAAATGGGTTTTTTTAAAATGTTTTTTTGGTGCCATTTGTGGTGGTTAACAGCACAGTTTTTGTTTGAAATATCCCATAAAAATGTTAGTGCTTACTTAGACAACTCTGAGCTTTATTTAGGCTGTTATTAGCTGAAATAGAGTTGGTGAATGACTGTGTATGATTCTTAGACATTTCTGAATGTCTCATTTACAGGGGGAAGAGGCGGATGACGACGACATCTACAACGTTCTCTCCACTCTTAAGAGACTCACAGCCTTTCACAAGTATGCTGCTGTCTTGTTAAATTACTCTACAAAAGCAAGCTACTTCTGACCACTTGGAGTCAGTGAGTGCTAATGAACAAGCAATGTGTCCATCTCTCCTCTCCATCAGTGCTCATGATTTGACCAGATGGGATTTGTTTGGGAACTGCTACAGGTTGCTAAGGACGGGAATAGAGCAGGGCTCTATGCCAGAGCAGGTGCGTCTGTTTCAGATATGAGATGAATCTCATGAAGCCGGTCAGGAACATGTCACATTTCAACCCAATTAATTGCATTATGACATTATTTTCATGACAGTTCTCAGTACTCTAATAAAAAAAGCAGCATTATTTAAATTAAGTATCCATATATCGTGTTTAGTATACATTGTGGAAGTTTTTGTTGCCTGTAATTTTACAAAACAATCTTCAGAATGGATATTTTTCTTTACTTTATAATAGTACTGAGAAGTGCATCAAATATTGATTTATTTTGTTAGAAAGAAAAAGGAGGGAAAATCATATCATTATTATACAAAAATACTGACCATTTAAAAAGCAAACAATTAACAAAATATATATATAATTTGTTTGAATTTCTTGATTTTGTTTTTTTCCCTCTCTCCACGATTCACTCAGTTATTGAAGATATTCAGGTGACTAATGCAGATTTATGTAGATCATGTTATGTCCTGAAGCTGAGTGTGTTTCATTGTGTGGTTTGTAGATAGCAGTGCAGGCCCTTCAGTGTTCTCATTACTCTATACTGTGGCAGCTGGTGAAAATCACAGAGGGATCTCCATCCAAGGTCTGTAAGGCATCTATTTAATGCCTTATTATTTAGCAGGTGGTTTTGAATACACTGCAACCTTTTCATTAGCAACACTGAACCATTCATCCATTGTTTTTATATCCAGAATTGATCTCATCTTTTATTGAATATGACCAGGCCGAACAAGCAATAAAGGTGCGTTCATTAACTGATTATTGCAACTTTCAACCAAAAGACAATTTTTCTGTTTGATTTTAGGATGATCTTCTAGCACTACGGAGGGTTGTCAAGTCTTTTCTAGCTGTGTGCCAGCAGTGTTTATCAAACGTTAACACACCGGTTAAAGAGCAGGTAAGCTAAAGACCTTTCATTCAGGATCGACATGCCTGTGCAACAGTCATTCATGCTGTGATTGCGCCACCTTCCCACTTCTTCCTCCAGGCGTTCATGCTGCTATGCGACCTGCTGATGATCTTCAGTCACCAGCTCACCACAGGGGCCAGAGAGGGTCTGCAACCTCTGGTGTTCAATCCAGACAGCACCCTACAGAACGAGCTGCTCAACTTCATCTTAGATCATGTGTTTATTGACCAGGATGATGAGAATCAGAGCATAGGTGAACCTACAGACAGTATTAATGATGTGGTGAATTAAAAAAAAAAAAATATATATATATATATATATATATATATATATTTATTTACAGGCGTGGACAGAATTGTTGGTACCTTTGTTAAATATTGATCAAAAAAAGGCTGTGAGAATAAATCTGCATCGTTAATTATTTTGATCTTTCATTCAACAATTTAAAAAATCTAAGCTTTTAATTGAAGTTTTTAAAAAAATGAAAGTTTTTTTTTTTTTTCGGTAATACACTATGGCCACAATTAATGTTAGCCCTAGAAATTCTTATAAGTAAAATATCTACATGTTTTAGTACACCAGGAGAGTTTGAGTGGCCATAGACTCCCACTGGATCACAGATGGAGAATTGCAGAAAGTAGTCTCTGGGTCAGAAAGCCTTAAAAAATATCAAACTGCACCTAAATTGTTTAGGAGGGTTTCAAGACAAATCCTCTGCTCTCATCCAAAAACTCCAGCGTATTCAGTTAACAGACACGACTGGAACTTCAAAAGCGAACTGGTTCTTTGGTCAGATGAAACGATGCCCACTGTTAAATATACCACTGGATCTTTAATGCTGTGGGCCTGTTTGTTTGCTGGAGATCCTGGACTTCTTGTTCAGATACATGGTATCATGGATTCTAGCAAATACCAACAGATAAAAAATCTAAAACTGACGGTCTCTGTTAGAAATCTTATAATGGGCCATGGTTAGATCTTCCAACAGGACGATGATCCAAAAACAAACTAACCAAACAAACCAAAAATCAACACAAAAATGTGTCACTGAGCACAAAATGAAACTTCTGCCATGGCCATCCTAGTCCCCTGACCTGAAGAAGCACCAACATGGAGCTGGGAATTTGAAGGAACTGGAGAGATTCTGTATGAAGGAATGGTCTCTGATCTCTTTTCAGATGTTCTCCAAACTCATCAGGCGTTATAGAAGAAGACTCAGAGCTGTTTTTTTTGGAAAAGGAGGTTGCTAAAAGTATTAAATAAAAGGTTACCAATAATTGTGTCCTATGTGTATCTCTCTCTCTCTGTGTGTATATATAAATGTATCCAATGGGATATCCGGCAGATATAAGAGTCTGTAAGAGGCTTTTCAATAATGTTTTGAAGTCTGATGTTTTTTTGTTTTTTTTTACAGAGGGTGATGAGGAAGATGAAGCTAACAAGATTGAGGCCTTACACAAGAGGAGGAACCTTCTAGCGGCCTTCAGCAAGCTCATCATTTACGATATAGTAGACATGCCAGCTGCTGCAGATATCTTCAAACACTACATGAAGGTAAGACAGCCAGTCATTACCTGGAAATCCTGTGCAGCTGTCTTTTATTTCTGAATTGCCAAAGTATACATATACTTTTGTCCAACCACAATGAAAGCATTCAAAATTAGAGTTAACCTCTGATTGTGCTGTTTTTCTGCTGTTTAGTGCTCTAGTATTAATTTGAACATCTCTCAATTTTTTTTTATGCACTCATCACTTGTTTTCGTTCTGTTAACCACAACCCCCCCATGCTGCTCAACTCCCATAGAAAGTGATGTGACAATTCCTGCCAACAAATATTTTGCTTTAACTTCTTGTACACTACTTGCAGTACTACAACGATTATGGAGACATCATCAAGGAGACTCTAAGTAAGACCAGACAGACAGACAAAATATTGTGTGCCAAGACACTCATCCTGAGCTTACAACAGGTGAGATGACAGCCTCCATTTTAAGGGATATTCTGGCATAAGATGAACATGATATTTGCATTGTCATTTTAATCGTATGATAATTGTAGTAATCATGTTACTGTTTCTGTTCTTCAGCTCTTTAATGAGCTGATCCAGGATCAGGGGCCTAACTTAGACAGGACCTCATCTCATGTGAGCGGCATTAAGGAATTGGCTCGTCGCTTTGCCCTCACCTTTGGCTTGGACCAGATCAAAACCAGAGAAGCTGTGGCCACACTGCACAAGTAACTTCTGTTTCATGTTTAAATTATTACTCCTCAAACATCAAATGGACCTCTTTATTTTACTTCTCACAAATATTTTTGCTGTATTCAGAGATGGGATTGAGTTCGCCTTTAAATACCAGAATCCTAAAGGACCGGAGTATCCCCCTCCAAATCTGGCCTTCCTAGATGTTCTCTGTGAATTTTCCTCAAAACTACTTCGCCAAGACAAGAAAACAGTGTAAGTTGATATAAAGAGCACTTTGTTTAATGGGTTTTTATGCTCATATGCTTGAGCTTTGCCTTGATTTAGTAATAGAGTAATAGAGACTCTGAGTTTTCATTGGATGGAACCTTTGAGAAGCTGAGCAGAATCGTTGTTTTATAATGTATTAAAAAAGTTTAGAAAAAATGTATATGCTAATAGAATTGTTTTATTATATTAATTATATATGCTGGTACCTTTTGTGTTTATTATATAAATATATAAATAATAAGAGAGAGAAAAAAAGGTGTGTGTGTGTATATATATATATGTATATATGTTGGTTCTATTTTTTAAGATGTGAAATTATTCCAATATAAAAATATATTAATAACTTTAATGTCAGGATGCATTTAATCTTGATTAATTACAGAAAAATGTGATTTAATAAGTTAATTTTTTTAATCGATTGACAGCACCAATATATATATATTTATAGTGAGCACCAAATCATAGATGTTTTTAAAATTACATTGTGTGATACTTTTTTTATTATATTAATATATATTATATATGTCTGTACCATTGTGTTTTCTCTTTGACTATGCAGGCACTCATATCTTGAAAAGTTCATGACAGAGCAGATGATGGAGAGACGGGAGGACATCTGGCTGCCGCTCATCTCCTACAGGAACTCTCTGTTGACGGGTGGAGATGAAGATCGCATGTCCATCACCAGCGGCAGCAGCAGCAGCAAAGCTGGATCCATACGAAGCAAGAAGGGCCGTCCACCCCTGCATAAGAAACGCATCGAGGGTGAGGATGCCAGTAGATGTAATCATACTAATAGAAGACAGGAGGACTGCGGGTTGTTTCAGTTGACTAAGATGCCTAAAAGTAAGCAGTCATGGGCTGTTTTGTGTGTGTTGTCGTGGTTCTGCAGAGGAGAGTATGGAGGGCTCATGGATGATGAGGAATGACACCCTACAGACACCTGGAGCCCTGCAGACACCCCAGCTCACCTCCACAGTGCTCCGAGAGAACCCGCGGCAAGCTGCTGAGCACCTCCCTGACCAGGACTCTGAGCCTGGGTCTGAATCTGACTATGTTCATAAGTAAGTGCCCAATCTCATACATTACATGGTTAAAAGAATGCAGATGCTTAAGCAGCGCATTCATTTCATTTCATAAATAGGAAGTTGCTCCACCATTTTTGCCATGCTGTGAATTTAATGTTGTTTTCAGTGTTATTTTAGTATTATTTACTTTTTATACTAGTTTAACATTTTAGAGCAAATTTGTCATTTTTTTGTGCTTTTGTAATTTCTGTTATTTGAATACTTCGTTTTAGCTTTAATTTTATTTTAGTTTTAGTCACTTCTACTTATCCTAATTGAGTTAGCTGCCAAAGCAGTATTTCTCATTTTTAAGTTTTCGTCTAATATTTTTTTTTCAATGAACACATTTTTTAATAGTTTTAGTTAACAATAACATCACTGGTTGGTTTATGTCACTAGTATGTGCACAGTATTATGTGGTTTTCCTCTCGATCAGTCCTCAGATGCAGATGTCCTGGCTCGGCCAGCAGAAGATGGAGGAGGTGAACAGGAAAGAACGCACAGCCATGAACTACATGAAGGCCCGTAGCGGAGGAGTACGACAGACTGTGTACGTGGAAAAACGTGTGTGGGATGTTTCACAAATGAGGAAAGTGCTGTAGATAATGTTACTTTGATTTCTCTAATCTAGACGCGGTCTCATGGAGGACGACGCAGAGCCCATCTTTGAGGATGTCATGATGTCGTCTCGAGGACAGCTGGAAGACATGAGTGAGGAATTTGAGGACACCATGGTCATTGATCTGGTAAGGTTTAAGCTGATGACACCAAAATGACTCACACACAGTCCCGAAACCATTTACAGGTGACTATCCTGAGGGTCCGCTTCCCACTTAGGAGCCCTCCAAAATTTGGGCACTGGTAAAACATCCTATACTAGGGGTGGCAAACATCGTCCTGGAGAGCAACAGTCCTGCAGAGTTTTGCTCCAACCCTAATCAAACACAATCAAGGGTTAAGGGTTACTAGAAAGCTACAGGCAGGTGAGTTTTTTTCAGGGTTGGAGCAAACTCTACAGGACAGTTGCTCTCCAGGACCGACGTTCGCCACCCCTGTTCTATACTATGAGATATTAGCAATTTGCATGTTTCTTACAATGATCATCAATGGAGAAAGACACTATTTCCACCATAATGGTGTAGTTACATTGCCCAGCACTTATCAGAGTATACTAAATATAAGTGTCTCAGAATACTTATGTAATAAAATATAATAAAAAAATCACATTATATTAAATCCTGTGCAGCCTCCATCCAGGAACAGGCGGGAGAGAGCAGAGCTGAGACCGGACTTCTTTGACTCTGCAGCCATGATTGAGGATGAGTCGGTAAGAATGAGTAGCCAAGGCTTTAACTCATTATATAAATATATAACTGTATTGTTTCGAATGTAAGACGACCCTGATTATAAGACGACCCCCCCTTTTCATGATGTACCTTTTGGGAAAATGCTTTTTTAATAAAGAAAATGATTTTACTCAAAAATCATTTTCATACTGAATATTTTTCATATTTTAATTTTTGTATCGAAAGTATGTTAAATACTGGTAAAATGTACCAGTGACACATTTAGAAATAAACACTTGTTGGCATACCATAAAAATAACATGAAGCCAATCTGAATTATATAACATTTAGGCTATCCATCTTGTAAAAACCATTTGAACCAAAATTTGAAATCTTTGATATCTGGTTACCCTTACATTGTAAAATCACTTACGGGGGAAGTTTGGTCCTGTCAGCAAGGCACTGAATCATGTCAGTCATGCAGATCTTGGACGGTAAGGTTTTTGCATTTGCGATCTTCTAATGTTACACCATATTTCTTGGCACACTCGTTTTACCTGTATTTGGCGCCATCTATTGTTGTGGGTGTATTGTTGACATGTAAAGTGTCATGTCTAGACCCTGAATATAAGATGAATCTGTTTTTCAGATGTATTTCTTAGAAAATAAATTATTATTCAAAATAAAACCAAACATTTCCATATGGCTTAGTGCGATTATCAAATCACAAAAGCTGTGATTAAATAAAATAAATATATGAGATGTTGCATTTTTCAGAGTGAAGCATGGCACTGTTTTCTTTTACACACAAGCAGCTCGTGATACGATGTTTTCAGTGTCTCGGAGGGACTTGCAGTAAATGTTGCTCCACTCAAAATCCTTTTCTGCGAGCGTCACGTCACCGTAATGTGCATTTGAAAACGCAACGCATCAACCATCTTGCCAAATTTGTAATTTGAATAATTTTAAAAATCTGTTGTCAACAAAAGACAACAGCTTTAAGGTTTAATATTTGAAAGCATAGAAATCAAGACAGCCATAAATCGTAGTATTGCAATTTTACAGCTGAACTTGTATTTTTATTTTAATATTTTTATTTAGTAATATAGTAATATACTCAAACTGATATAGAAACACAATTTTTTGCCAAATCGCGCAGCCCTACAAAAAAAAACGTTTTCCTTAGAAAAATCACAATTAAATGTTTCCCTCAAAACGTGCAGCCCTCATTGTCACCTGAATTTTTGTCTTTTTGCAGGGTTTCACAATGCCCATGTTCTGAGGTCCCACGACAGATGTAAAACATAGCTTTTGAATTGATTAAAGCAAGGGCTGAAGAGACATTCACAAAGGAGCGTGTTGAGGTCGAGTGATTCTGGAGCGAACTCGCCACTTTTTATCAGATGACACAGAGGAGCTGTTATTCATCCACAGATTATTTGATCAGTCCAATCATGTTACATATATAGTGAATTGTTCTGTAAAACAAGTTCTTCATCAGCTCAGTTCTTCAGAATCACACTGGATGGGATTTACATCATGGTACAGATTTATCATGTAAGAATGTACGGTCCCATATGTTCAAGATGTACATATTTGTGTTTATCCATCCTACTATGTAGATGCCCTGTACAGTTAGATTATGAAGTTGATTTTTATATATTAGGTCAACGAACGGATTCTTCCACCCAAAACCCAAAGCAGTATTAAATGTTGGCCAATCTTTAATCATTCGAAATTTACATATAAACAGTTTTCAATAGTCATAATTATGGTAAATGTCAGAGGAAGATGAGAAACGTTTAGTCAGAGTGTTAAAAATGCAGTTAATATTGTCAGAGCCAAAAATCTGTGTGTGACACAGGTGTCCTGAAGGGGGCATTACATGTTGTGTATTTTGGCTTGCAGAAACATTTAAATGGTCAGTATTTGATTTCCAGTAGATTTAGGTGAGGTTTATTTGTGTGAAATGTCTATACGGCAGGGTTTTCATCAGTTACTCTCGTCTAGATCAAACAGCAGAGGCTGTCGTGCCGTGTGTCGAGTGAGGCCCGTTCAAGTATTGCCTCCGTTTAAGTGCTCTATGGTCCCGTGCTCTCATAAAGTAAAATGTTATACTGTCAACAACATGAGTTTCCTATGATTGTCATTACTCCCCATTCTGAGCCCTGGTTAGTTTTGCTAGTGTACCTGTAAATTGTACATTTTCAATATAAAATGGTTTTCTTTTGTACAACCTAGAAATGATGTATCACTTTCCCTTTTAATGGAAAACTGTTCTAAAACTTTTCTGCAGTGAACTTATGGAAAACTCACTTTTTCAGAAAAAAATAAATCTGTAATCATGAACCATGGGAGTGTTTTATTGATATGTGAATGTTTAAATAACGACATAATGCATACGAGTGGGAATAAGGCACAATGTGTAAAAACATGATGTTCTCTCCAGGCTAACCACAGATGTTATCAAATGCTATAAATTAGTGTTGAGGAGATTTATAAGGGAATGTTAGCATGTTTTTTCCAGGGGTTGGTCTGTTTCTTGCTGGCGAGCACCTCCAGGTCTCTACAGATCCTCTTGCGCGTGGTTGAGGGCTGAATGATATCGTCCACAAAGCCTGTGAAACACATTCAATGTTGTTTAGCAATAACACACACAAGTAGCAGCAGAACCGAGCACATCTGAATGGCAGTGTAGGGTAAACATGTCGAGTAAGATGAATGCGTGTTGCGTCTGTTGAGAATATAAATGTCCGGTGCACCTCTGACGGCAGCGGGGAAGGGATTGGCAAACTTCTCCACGTATTCAGCTTCAGCCTCGGCTTGATTCTCCTTTCCTCTGAAGATGATTTGAACAGCACCCTTAAAAATGAAATGATGCATTATGTAGCACTACATAAAGATTATAGGGTTTCACACTATATGATTAATTCATTTATGATTGTTCCAGTTATTGTGAACATTTTATATAAAAACTAAATTTAATTTCACTTGCAAGTAAAACTTGGAGCCTAAGAAATACTTAAACATACTGACTGATTGCAATTCTTTTTGTTGTTTTAATTTCCATGATCATATCAAAATCATATTCAAAATTCTTATATTAAAACAAAAGGGTACATTTATCAAAAATATTATCAAAGTGCAATTTACTGTAAAAGTAAATGTGAAATTACAATTTAAAATAAGTGTTCTCTCTTTATATTTTATATATATATATGTGTGTGTGTGTGTGTATATGTAATTTATTCAAAGCTGATTTTATCAGTGTCACATGATTCTTCAGAAATCATTATAATATGCTGATTTGCTGCTTAAAAAAAATCTCTTATCAATGTTAAAGTTCACAATTTTCACAGGATTGTTTTTACTGTATTCTGATCAAATAAATGCAGTTTTGGTGAGCATAAGATTTAAAAGCATATACAATTATTCCTAACTTTTGACCAGTAATGTACACAGATTCAGAGAGCAAAATATTGTGAAGATGCCAAAGATCATATGTCAATTGTGTTTCAATTAATTATTACGTTCAATTTATTTGAAATAGAAATGTGTTGTAAAATACATGTCTTTAATGTCACTTTTGATCATTTAATTAATCCTTAAAAAAAAATCTTACTGGCCCCTATATATAAGAAATTATGTAAATATGAGTGTGTATTTATATATACACATCATAATTAAACAGTCCACACACACACACAGCTCTGGAAGAAATTAAGAGACCACTTAACATTGATTTCTGAACTTTAAGTGGTCTCTTAATTTCTTTCCAGAGCTTTATATTACATAAACACAAACTTTTATTTCGGCACTGCGATTAATCGATTGGCCACTTATATATAAGTATACAATTTTTTATATATATATATATATATTATATTATATGCATTATATGAATATCTATGAGCATCATTGTTGCTTTAGTGTCACTAATGGACAGCCAGCAGAAATATTTTTAGTTTGTACTTTAAACAGTCAACATGTGATGTGTTCTGTGCTATCCAAACTCTGAGTCAGCAGCACCTGTTACTCAACTCGCAGCTTGAGCGTCCAGCTTAGAAATGAAACGAGTAGAAGGGACATTCACAAGCAGCGTAATCACCAAAGAGAGCCAAGCATAGTGATCATTGCTGCTGTAAGTGTATATCAGTGGCCGTCCTGGCCTGAAGCGCTCTCATGTGTATCTGCTACACCTCTGCACTGGTTACAGGATAAAGAATTTCTTAAGGATGTATTAAGGATTTCTAGGACAAATGTATTTATAATATATATTTAGCCCACAAAATAATTAGCCATCCTGAGATTTAATGGCAGGTTTGGCTTTAAGCTCATAAATGCCCTAGAAAGCCCCATAACTCACCCACAATACATATCTACTATGTAAGTGCATTGGCCATGTCAATTGTTTCAGCTCATAAGTCTGCGGTTTTACCTTTGCACCCATCACTGCAACTTCAGCGGATGGCCAGGCATAGTTGACGTCTCCTCTCAAATGTTTGGAACTCATCACATCGTAAGCACCTCCATATGCCTGAAGACAGGACACACAGGATTCAGCAGACAAGCTAGTTAGAACCATCCACACACACACACACACACACACACATCATTCTGCCTCCTACCTTCCTAGTGATGACAGTGATTTTTGGAACTGTGGCCTCGGCAAAAGCATACAGCAGTTTGGCTCCGTGTCTGATGATGCCTCCGTACTCTTGAGCTGTGCCTGTGGAAACACAGAATGTTCTGTCAGTCTTTATTTAAAAGGGAAAAAACTGAAAAGTTAAGGTTAGGCTAATAAAGTCTTTAGACACCTGGCAGGAATCCAGGCACATCCACAAATGTGATGATGGGAATGTTGAAGGCATCACAGAAACGAACAAAGCGAGCTCCTTTAACAGATGAATTTATGTCCAAACAGCCTAAAATATACAAGAAAAAAAGAACAAAATGTAACGGATTTATAGAATATTTTACATGTAATCCACTAGTGTTCAGACGTTTGGGGTGATTTTTCAGAAGATGCTCACCAAAGCCCTATTTGGACGGTAATAGTTTCTCACGTGAAAGTCCGGAAAAAATAATTTAGCAAGCCACCCCAGAGATAAAACTCATTCGGATGGTGATTTATTCACGGTGGAGGAGCGAGTTTGTGATCCTGCGCACCTGGGAACGCGCTGCTCATGTGGTCAATAACATGATTGTATGCTGTAAATAAAATGTCATATGCTTGGTATAATATAAAAGCATAAAGCAAAATAATTTCCTAATTATTATGTAATTATTTAAATCTGTTTAAAAATAGGAAGATATATAGAAGCACATTATAGTTAAAATGGTTTTCTGTCTTGTATTTTATGTCAAAATTTAGGATGTCATTTTATTCCACATGGAAAAGAGCAAAAATTAGTTAATAAAGTCTCTTATTTAAATTAGATAAACACAATTCTGCTTGGTTATTTTAACATATAATTGCTGCCGTAGCCTAATAACGGCCCGTTTCATATTTAAGTGCTTTTATTCTTTTTATTTTTTGAGCGGTGATGAAATATATGGCTCTTGTAAATATCTGTCAGCATTTCAGTAATAAAAGTCTAGATCTTTAAAACGCATCCAAATTACAGCGAAGCGCAACAGTACGGTGCTCGGCAGTGGTCAAAAAGGATATAAACAGTGAATTTTGAAGTGATATGTGGATTTGGACGGCAATTATATACCCACAGAGTTGTTAATTTGAGAGGATTTTTACACTGACATTCTAGATTCAGACAGCAATAAAATCACTAATTACAGCAGTAAAATTACACTAATCCCTGTAAATGATGAAAATACCTTATGACAATTACGTCATACTTTATGACAATTACCATCTGAATAGGGCTCAAGGCTGCATTTATTTGATCGACAATTTAGAAAAACAATAATACTGTAAAAATATCATTACAATTTCAAATAACTGCTTTCTCATAGTTTAATCTGTAATTTATTCCAGTGATGGCAAGCTGAAATTTCAGCATCATTTCTCCAGTCTTCAGTGTCACATGATCCTTCAGAAATCATTCTAATATGATGATTTGTGGATCAAGAAACATTTGTAGACAAACTTAATATTTTTGCGGAACCATGATCATTTTTTTCAGGATTCTTTAATTAATTAAAAAGAACAGAACTTATTTCAAATAAAAATTTTGAATTATAAATAAAGTTACCCACCAGATGCCACTTTTGGCTGGTTTCCCACTATGCCTACAGTCCGACCATTCATTCTGGCAAATCCCACCACAATATTTTTGGCATAGTTGGGCATAATCTCAAAGAATTCCCTCTCATCTACTATCTGTAAGAGCGAAATGACAATCATAAGCACTCCCTGATTAGTGCATGACTAGTTAGTTAGTTCACTAAAGATGCACATACACCATGAACGATGTCCAGCATGTCATAGGCTTTAGTGGTTTCAAAAGGAACAACAGTGTCCAAACCAGGAACCAGCCGGTCGCTGAGGACAATAAATGGACATGATAATGGCAGACTCCGTGTGATTAAAAAAAACTGCTCAAGATAAGTTGAAAATTTAATAAAAAAACTGTTTCTCACCGAGGATCATGGCTCTCAATGACTGGAGCGGGATCTTTGTTGCTCAGTGGGAGAAAGTTGAAAAAGTCTCGCAAGTTCAGAAGGGCATCAACATCATTCTCAAAGGCCCGATGAGCAACACCTGAAAGAAAACAAAAAGCTCTTTATATATTACGAGTAAGCCAGGATAATCTTTAGTTAGATTAGAGAACAAATACTTTAAAAAACGTTCAAATGCCCAAAACTATTATTTCATTAAACACATTCTGATGTATGCACAGGCTAAATCCATAGACCTACCCGACACAGCGGTGTGGGTTTTTGCTCCACCCAGCTCCTCCTGGGTAACATCCTCATTCGTAACAGATTTCACCACATCTGGGCCTGTGATGAAAAGGTAGGAGGTGTCCTGCAAACACAGGCTCAAGATGTACGTCAGCTGACAACTTGTAGCATTTCATGAAAATGGTTGTGCCAGCAGGGACCTGATTCTAAAATTAAAATACACACAAGAAATCTGAATTCAAATGCAATACGCACTATATTCTTTTCTTACCTTTACCATGAAGGTAAAGTCTGTCAGAGCAGGTGAGTACACGGCTCCACCTGCACACGGACCCATGATGAGAGAGATCTGAGGAACTACACCCGAGGCCATCACGTTCCGCTGAAGAATAAATGATTGTCCAGAGTTAGTCCTGGAATATACTGCATCCGCACAACCATTCAAACATTTGAGGTAAGATTTTTTTTTTTGTAAAGAAATTAATACTTATATTCAGCAAGGACGCATTAAATTGATCAAAAGTGACAGTAGAGATTTATGCTACAAAAAAAATGTATTATGCCATTTAAAAAAAAACTGTTCTTTTGAACTTCCTATTCAATAAAAACCTGGGGGAGAAAAACAGAGTGTCTATTTATACTAAGTGCAATTAGCCCGGCTTGTTGGCAAATGCTATTTACACTAACTCCTCCCACTGACATCTGATTGAGCCAGACAAAAATACGGAAGACACTGGATTGTTTACAGTAGCAATGGTGTAGCGGTACGGTCCTCGGTTCGAATCCGCCTTTTGCTGAACTTGCTCTACTCCCTTTCCCATCACATATCAGATCGGAAAGGCATTTATTTTCAGTAAAAATGTATGAATTTGAAAAGTGGATATAAAGTGTCTACGGTGTGTTTAATAATAAAGTATTTAATCGGTTAGGGTAAGGGAGGGCTTTATTGGCCCAGTAAGGTGGCATCCATTTAATAATTTTAATAAATATAATAATTTACACTGTTTAATGTACAACAACACTGAGGTGCAAATTGTATCTGCCATTATTTATAAGTATAAATATAATCTAAATATCACACTTATTGCAAAGAAAATACTGCTATTTTTACGTAATGCAAATAGAATCTATTGCTATTTGTACTTAGTGTAAATAGCATCTATGGCTAAGAAAATATGATATTGATATGAATATGATTAAGCAGCTGTTTTTGACACTGATAATAGTAAGAAATGTTTCTTAAGCACCAAATCAGCATATAAGTATTATTTCTGAAAGATCATGTGAAGACTGGAGTAATGATGCTGAAGGGAATAAAATAAATCACACTATAAATGATTAAATATTTCACAATTTTACTTTTTTGAATGTATTTTTGATCAAATAATTGCAGCCTTGGCGAGCATAAGAGAACATTTATAAAGAAAATAAAAATTATCAAGCCCAAACTTTTGAAAGGTAGTTTATACATCAAAATATATAGCGGTGTTAGGCTATTTATCTTACCAAGAAGATGTCAGCATATCCTGCAAGGGACTCGACGCCTTCCTGAATGCGGGCTCCACCAGAATCATTGAGACCGATTACTGGAGCTCCAACCATCATAGCCTGGTCCATGATCTAGGAGTTAAAGTGCAGTGATTTTACTGTACTATGCCTGTGCGTTTTTTTAAAGACTTTATTCCGGTCCAAACACGCTTAAACACGCTTAGTCTCACCTTGCAGATCTTCTGAGCATGAGCTCCTGATAAACTGCCTCCGAACACGGTGAAGTCCTGAGGAAAGAGGAGCATTTCACTCATGACAAGAGAATGGAGATATTACAATGAAACATTTCAATATTGCAAACCTATGTGCGGAAACTAGTACCATACCTGGCTGAAAACATAGACCAGTCTGCCATTGATCCTTCCCTGTCCGGTGACTACACTGTCTCCTGGGTACTAAACACACAGGTTTTGACAAAAGAACTGCTATTAGTGCCAGTTTTTAAAATAACTAAATAATAAAGTGTTTAAAAGTATCCACTTTTTTTAAGTATGTAGTTTCTTTGACCCGTGAGGTGGAGGTGACTTACCTTATTATGATCCGCCTCCATGCCAAAGTCAGAACAGCGATGCTCCACAAACATGTCATACTCCACGAACGAGTCCTGGTCCAGCAAGAGCTCCACTCTCTCTCTCGCTGTCAGTTTACCCTGCGCACAGGCATTTTGCAGCTCTTCTCGGATTGTTGCGCTTTCACTTATGTCAACTGCATTCATTCTGCAGAAAGTTTTCATAACTTACCCTTTTGTGCTGTGCAGCTATCCTCAGCTGTCCTCCTCCTACAAGCGCTGCATTTCGCTTCTTCTCAATTCTCTCCTGCACAGACAGATGACTGGCGGAATAGCATCTCGCATTTTGCAGTACTTTCGACTGGGTAATTGCCCCAGCGACTGCGCCGTACGGAATCTGACCTACACTTTTAAAAGAACATTTTAGGCCATGTAATAGTCCCAGACTGCTTCGCATTAACGTGTAGGTCGCCATCACTGCTACACTGAGGACACAGATCAGATGCCGTTGGAAACCCTGTCGGTGTCTTCAGCCAATCAGCAACAAGCAACCTACTTTTCACAACCAATCAGATACTCGGTTAGCTAAGGGGGTGTGATTGAGTGAACCAATCACCGTAGAGATGTGCGTATGTAGGCGAACTTGATAGATGTAGTCCATATTAATGTCAACAATGAAAAACTACAGTTCCCAACGGTCCTCAGCTGTTATGAGAATCGCTTTTAAACAAATGTAACTTTAGATTCCTAAAAGCGTTTGAATAATAATAATAATTTAAGGCTATATTTTTTTTTACTGCGTTTTAAAAGTTAAAGGTAATGGACACCTTCCTCTATAATATATAAACCCCCATTTCTCTCTTATCAAGGGAATCGTATTTTCTTACCTAATGCAAAAAAGGATTAAATAAAAGCAAAACGTTCAAGATGAACATTCTATGAACCTAATTCCTCATTAAATACTAATTTTGAAGAAGATATCCGTGGCATATATTTGCTACATAAGATGTTAAAGACAGTTTCTGTGTTTATTATTGTTTTTATTGGGAGTACACAATACACAATAACTTTTTTTCTTTTTAGTATAAGTCCAAAAGTCACATTAAGACTAAAAAAAGTGAGAGGCGTACAGGCAAAACTAGGAAATAACAAATACAGGACTGACAATATCATAAGGAAGATATTTTTTATTGATTATTGCTAAAAAGTTACAGCATTTTACGACAGGCGGAAAGTAATTAATTATTTTAATAATATTTTTTATTTATTTAATTATCACCACAGAGCCTCTGCTCATAGTAGCGTGTGATGTATACAGTCTCACGCTAGGGGGCAGTAATCACTGGAGGTCGTGTTTAATTCCAGGCGCTTTTTTACTCTTGTTTGGTATTGTTCCTCTCAGGATGCAAAAGTTAACAGAGGAATAATAAGCAACGAAACTGGCTCTTAGCACAGGCTAATGTATGGGAATATTTTGGAAAGTAGGGAATTCAGTTGAATGCTATAAAAACATATCGCTCAAACGGGAGGCTATCGCACTCGTTAATGAGAAAAAAGCTCTCTTCAACACCCCGAAGAAAAGTGCAGGCAATATTAGCTAGCTAGCGAGCTAGCAAGCAAGCGAACTGTCTGGTTTGTTCAGTTGATCTGTAAATAACCGCTGTGGTTGATAGTTTCAAGGATTATATTTTTGTGCGCCAGATTCCCCCCTGTTTTTCCATTTGTTGTTTGTGGACGGATTATCCGCAGAGCTCGTGCCGCCGACAGTACACATCGGGCCTGTTGTGCTTCTCTCTAAAATGTTGTTTATCGCTCCGTCCTTCATCTCTGTGTACATTATCAAAAAAGCGCAGTGCTCTTCATATTGAGGTTATCGGGATCTGACACTAATGGAAGGCAGACTATAATAGTCTGTGGTATACATCGCTCACAGCAGCCTGTTTTCACCGGGCTGACCGTCTCTGGAGGATCTTCAAAACATTGACATGTTAGCAAGCAGACGACTCAAAGCCGCTCATCTGCTTGCCAGTCATGTCAAATTACACTCTTTGTTTGAGGCGTTGGGTCAAGCCTGGTTGATTGCGTTCTCACGGTTATTCTGCATCGGGAGTCTGATCAACAGTCGCTCTCAGTAGCTGAGCAGCCCGCTCCTCTTGTCCTGTTATTGACTGAAGTCGCTGAGATGAACCCGGTAAACGCCACCGCGCTGTACGTGTCGGCGTGTCGCTCTCTTCTGCAGTGCGACCCGAAGGATCCGGAGACATACGGAGGGCTGTTCAACGTCCTGCCTTTCTTTAGAGACTCCCTATCCTGCCTGGTGTGTGGTGAGTACTTTTAAAACTAAGCAGTGTACGAGAGGTTCGATGTACTATGTTTTGAACATAGTCACGTTGCTGGGCATCTGGCGCAGCGAAGTAGCCGTTAATATATGTTTCACAATGTATTTCACAATACATGTCACTACATAATAAAGTATTTAAAACACAATTTTCATTCAAACTTTTTATTATTTTAAGCAAATTGAGTCGCCTTCTTCTATTAGTACGTAAAGTCTGTGGCATAACAACGTAGTTACACACAAACAAAAGATCTCCCTTTGGGTTCTGCACAGTGATATGATGGATAGCTGTGTCATCCAATCAGCATCCAGAAATGAAACTATCCGCTGCAACAGTGTCCGCCCACTTTTTCAGAAGCCTTCTTGAGACTGCAGAGCCATGGGTAGACTGTGAAGTCTAGCTCCCGGTCTCGAGATTTAATTTGGGTGTAATGGGTGGGGCTAAAAGGCTCAACCACACCCTAACCCTTCCCATTTCTCCACCCATTAGATCCACAGAGGTGGGGCTGGACTAGGTCAAGCTCCTCCTGTGACGTCGAAGGGGGAGCTGGATGTCATTTGGCTCTGCAGTGAGCACCAGTTGAACTTCTTTGTTTATTATTTCAATGTCCCATTAATTTTCCCATTTAGTCATGAACCAAATAGTTATAAGTTATAGGTCATGAACCAAATCAAGCAGCTAAAAAGTGAATCAAAACATTACAAACTTTGATTTAAAGCCAAAAAAAGTTCAAGACCTGACTACTTTAATGATGGAACAAAACTACAATTCCATGAATTACTGTGACAACCAATCTGTTGCACTCTAAAGAATGAAATATTACATGTTGTTTTATGCTGCTTATTTGTTTTAAATTAATCTATTGTTTGTTTTCCATCTAGGGAATTTGCTTCAGGAGCCACTTGCTCCAAAAAGTTCCTCCTGCCAGCACTTTGTTTGCAAGGGTTGTAAAGGCAAGAAAATGTTATTAAAGCCATCCTGCAGCTGGTGTAAAGACTATGAGCAGTTTGAGGAGAATAAACAGCTCCAGATTCTGATCGACTGCTACAGGAGTCTCTGCGAGTGTGTCTCAGTGTGCGTCATGACTGAGCAGAGTGCCTTGGGGGTCAAAGGTTACCCTGAGGTCAAGAAGATGCTGGAAGAGTTGTTGGGGGTGAATCAGGAACAAGAGTTCAGTTCTGTCACAGACTTTTTGGATGTTCCTCATCTCAAAATGGAGACAGACTCCTCAGAAATCTCTGCTGAGGTCAAGCCGACTGACTTGAACAAACACTCTGAGGCTGAGCAAATCCCTGCTGAAATAGAGACCCCCAAGCCTGTCAGTGCAGACGAACCTCTGAGATGTAACTCAGAACTACACTTGGGCACTGTCGCTTTTAACATTGTAAAGTGCAAAGTTAATCAAGACAGAAGCGCAGAATCCGTGCACCTCAGTGTGGAGAACACAAACATTCTAGAGGACTTTAAGTCTGACATTACGAGCAAGGAGGTGTCTTGTGAACAGATTAAATCAACAACAGAGCTATGTCAGCACTCATTACAGTCCCAAAGCAGTGGCACCCATGCGCCAGGACACCCTCCACAGCCTCAGGTGGGCCTGACGTGCCTCGCCGCAGCCCATAGGAAAGTGCGCCTGAGCCGAAAGCGCTCTCGCTCTGAGAGTGACAGCGAAATGCTCCAACCTCTGCCCATCACCAGCCTCATCCAGGGGCCATCGGTAGCGGCCACAGCTCCGCCGAAAACAGCATTTGAACCGAAAGCACCCTCCCCGCCTGCTGTCGTGGTCACTAATGGAGGCATTTTGAAGGTTAACAAGGCCATGTTGGATTCAACTAAAAATATCCAGATAAACACAGACCTGGCTAATAAGAAAGTTCAGGCCAAGTCAAAAGTGGTCGTCCCGAAGGCGAAGGGCAAGGCGAAGGAAAGGCTGCTTTCAGCTAGCGTGTTGCCAGGCCAGCCTCCTAAAGTCGTATACAAAAAGACACAAGAGAAAAAAGGCTGCAAGTGTGGGCGAGCCACCCAGAATCCAAGTGTTCTTACCTGCAGGGGTCAAAGGTGCCCCTGCTACTCCAACCGTAAGGCCTGTTTGGACTGCATCTGCAGGGGCTGCCAGAACTCGTACATGGCCAACGGGGAGAAGAAGCTGGAGGCTTTCGCCGTGCCTGAAAAAGCCCTGGAGCAGACCAGGCTCACTCTCGGCATCAACCTCACCAGTATTTCGGTCAGAAACGCTGGCACGAACGCTGCTGGGGTCCTCAGCCTGTCCGCGGGCTCACCTATGGCCTCTTTCCTCACGTCCAGCGCCGACGAGGACCAGAGTTTTGAAGATGCTCTCGAGATGCATTTTGACTGTTGATAGCTGTCCTGCTACTGATATCTCTCTTAGCCGTCGATTGGAACAGGAATTGTTTGCCAAAACTCTTGTCTGTAGTTTTTCATGTTCAACCTCTACCATCACACACTGCTGTAATGGAAAGTTACTGTGAAGCTGAGCTTTATGGCATATTTTATTTTTATTTTGAAGGAACTGTATGCTTCTGCATGACCGTTATAGTCACAACGAACTAAGGATCTGATAAACGTGTTATTTTTCTTTACATGTTGAATGACCCAAACCTTAAAATGAGTTTCACAGGTGTTTGTGATACATTTGTCTGCTAATACGTATGGCTCATTATAAATTGTCCCAAAGCTATTCAATGATTAAGATTTGTTTACATTCTGTGGTGACTTTTTTTTCCAAATATATATAAATATGAATATATTACATCTAAACTCACTGAAGGTAAATTATACACAGCTGTCTGTAATGTCTGTTTAATGTCAGATAAAACAATTTTACTTATGGTGGAAAATGTAGCACTTAGTCCCAATAGTGTTTATGGGCTTAGACACATTTTGTGGTTCCTCTGTCATCCTGACACTCATTTATAGGACTGGGGTGTCCCTTCAGGATATTGCTTTTTTTTTTAAGTGGACTGTAGTGCTATGTCTCTCTTTATTCGTCATGTTCAACCTTTGAAAGAAAGACGTTCAAATTCCACGCTTGTCAGCGGTTTTACAAGGATGGTGAAGCACAAATATGTCTTGACAGCTATGATTCTCCAACTTCGAGAGTTGCTGGTTCATTTTATCCTCACTATTGTTCATTGTTAGTTCAGACGGAGCTGTCTGTCATCAGTAGAATATCTACACGTTTTTTGAAACAAGTGAATGTAAGAGTGTTCAGTGCGTTACCTGAGAATGTATTCATGGCAGTGATATTTTTAAAGCAATATGAGAATCAAAAGGATAACCGTCTTTAAACCCTTTCCCCCACACAAAGGCATCATATTTGTTTTGATGCAAACTGTAAACGAGTATTTCGAAATGTTATGTTCTTTAAATGTATGCCTGAGCACCTTTTAGCACCCATTGATGCCTCTTTACTCTGATCCTGATTAGTTGTGTTTGTATTGCAGTTGTGTTGTGATTCCTGTTTTAGGGACCAAAACTAGAAGTATGTGTTGAGAAAGGTCAGTGAACACGTCTTTACTGTTACACTGCACCGTTTCATGTCTTATATAATGAAGCCGGGTAGGCAGTGCTTCATCTGTATCCTTAAATATGCTTGAAAACACTATCAGTAGGGCTTTGACCAAATATTGAAAATCTTAGTTGAGTCTTGAATCTTAGTGGGATATTGTGTTGTATTTTCAAACCTTATAGTTTGTTAGTGTTGTTTTATTCCTCCCTTTGCTTGTCAATGGTCATTACTTGAACTCAGATTTTAGTTTCTTGATTTTTTTTGAATTACTGGAGAACCTCTTATTATTGCTGGTTTATTCACTGCCACAATGACATAATGAAAATTGCAGAAAGCAACAAAAATAAATTATAGTTTTTTATTTCTTGTTTTTCAAAACAGTGTGTTGTGTCATGTATTATATGTGCGTTTTTATTATTGCATCACAAATGATTTTATATTCAGCCCTTTAGTAAGCCTAGCTTTGATTGGTTCAAGGAACGGTACGTCACCGTCTCAGCCGCTAGAGGGCAACATTGCTACAAATATCAACAACTTTCCAGTTTAATATTTAAATCATCAAAATATTATACCCAACATATTTTCATGTTGATATTTTAATATTTTTCGTTATAAATCTAGGAGTTAGAAGGACCTTGATTAGCACAATTATCCAAAAGGTATAGAACTACAACAAATATGTACTTCCTACAAACTAATGTTGTCTAATGTGCTTATAAAAGGTACAAAAAAACGTAAAGCTAAAAGCAGTTTTTCCTCATTATTCAGGAATGTGAGAATATTTGAAACGCCATAATGTTGTGTTTTCTTGACTAAGTGCACCCAGGCAGAGTATTTTTATTTTTCATTGCAGCAGCAGCTTCAAATACATGTTCCTTTTCACCCAGTGTTTCACAGTAGAAATGATACAATTAATTGAAGATCTTTGGAGTGAAAGTCTAGCACAAATATTATGAAATGCATGGTGATATATGACTTCTGTTTGGTAGTAAAGACAAGCACAAACATGTATATTTAGCATATTTTGAACATACTTGTGCAGATTAATGATGTAAGTATCTAAATATATTCAAGAGAAATTCCTTTGTCATTTAGTTATAGTACGTTCGTTTAAAAAAAAACACTTAAATGTGTTAGTCATTATTTAAAAGACAGGAGACAGTCTCTTGATTTAAAATATAAATCCTGTCATGCTGCAAAGAATGCATCACAATGTGGAAATCTTCAATAGACGGATTTTAAAGTAGGCTATTATGTGTCTTCTTGTACATGTACCGAGTCAAATACCTACAAATGTTCGTCTAGCCAAGCAATATAATTCTGCACTGCCCTTATTCCCACAGAGAAGTAGCAGGGCCAGAAAGCAAAGCTCACACAGCCATGGAAACCGTCTTCGTAATGGTCATTAGTGACAGAGACCCCTGCCAGCTGCAGCCTGCGGGCATACATCATCCCATCATCCCTCAAAACATCATGCTCTCCGGTCAGAATGTAAGCACGTGGCGCCATACGTAAAACCTCGTCATCCGCAAGTAACGGCGCAGCTCTGGCATCCAATAATGCCGGTAAATCCTTTAAAATACCAGGAGAGCCAGTCAGCGGAAAAACAGGCTTATAATGTTTTATTACTCGCTTGGGGAGGAGATTGGTCCAGTTCAGCTTTGAACGAATCAAGGACAACCGGCTTTGGTCTTGAGCGGTGTGTTTGTTCATTATAATGGAGTGCACGAGGTCAGGGTCCGCGTCTAAGTACTCCAACCAGAAACGGGCCATTAGCCTGCGATACAGGATGGGAACATTCTGGTTTTGCTGATAGGAAGCCGTGTTGAAGTCTAGCGCCTGGAGCACTGGGTAAATCAAGACCTGCAGTTTGAATTTCACAGATGTACTGTTGTCTATTCCAATCTAGTGAGAGAAAACAAAAATGCATGTTGATTTGCCACAACCACATCACACTAACTAAAGGTTAAGGCTCCAACAGTGTTACATTTATGGGAAGCTGCTGCATTCACGCCAAATAATAAATGACACATGACATAACGTTCTACTCAGTGCTGTTTTCTGAAAACTGATGCTTTTCTATGGCAATACTATCAAAGCCAATATGAATCTGCAGCAGTCAGGCGGTACAATGGTCATGTGTAACAAGTCTGAAAATTCTCAGTGTACAAGTTGTAATTACGAGTTCAACGAGGACGTGAATGCTTTTTATGAGTCCGAATCTCGTAATTACTGTAATTCCGACAGAGGCTCGTTCACACTGTCAGTCCAAATCCGATTATTTGTGTGTCCGATTAGAATCTGATCTAAAATTATTGATGGCCACACTGTGTATTGCAACTGTTCAAATCCAATTTGTGTGTCCATGCAGCTCTTTCATTTTCCGGAATATGGTTTAAAACGACAGCACGTTATTCTGTGCTGTCGTTTCCGCCGGTTTCAAAGCGGTCTCAGATACTTTCTGCTCGACTGGCACTTTGCAACAGCACAACCTTGTTTCTGCAGTGTCTTTCAGACGTTTCCTAGAACAAAGTCTGACGTTTACACTTGTGGCGTGTGGCGTGAGAAAGTCACATAAATCACGCAAAATCTGATCAGAACGGTCAGACTGAAACAGTTTTCCAGAAAAGAGATTTGAATAGGATTTCAAACCACATTTCACTTGCTAAATCTGATCGCATTTCAGTCGGATATGCACAAAAATCGGATTTGGACTGAAAGTCTGAATGTTGCCATAGTGTCAACACATCATTGGTTCACCCCCAAAAATAATATAATATAATATAAAATATTTCTTCTGAAGTCCCCATAATATGTAGCCCATTTCCACTACATAAGAATAAAGTTGAAATTTTGAGATAGTAAATCATAATTATGAGATACAAAATGATGATACAATGTAAATTATGAGATACTGTCATAATTATGACAAGTCAAAAATTATGACAATTTGATATTTCTTGCCATAATTGTGACTTTTTATGTCATGCTTATGACAAACTATTTTTTATGATAAAGGTCTGAATTAATCTTTCTTTTGAGTCTGATCTTTTGTATAAATCTCTTGATTGAGTAAACAATTCTTTTTCACTAATCTAATTCTCAATGATCCGGTAACAGAGGTTAACAGATTAGATCATTGTCTTATGCAAAGCTATCGTATGGCTTTAGACATTGTGAAATAAAGCTCACAAGCATTAATGGCCATTTGTGTTCCACGAATGAAACTCATACAGGTTTGGAACAACATGACAGAATTTCCATGTCTGTTTAACAGACAATATGACCTGAAATGATATTACATCATAAGGAATCACAGTAATTGGGAAATAAAAGTGGAAGTGTACCCGCTGAGCCACTGCAGCGGCCAGGTTCCCTCCCGCACTGTCTCCACACACTGCCACTCGCTCGGGATCGACCGAGTATTGCGCCAGCACTTCTGGCCTCAGGAAATGCTTAGCGGCCTGTACACACTCCTCATACTGCACTGGGAAGTGCACATCAGGAGCCATGCGATAGCTGCGCAAAATGAACACTCAGTGTGACTGATCAAAACCATAGATGATTTTTCTCTTCCTATGAATGCGCGTAAAACTCACTCCACTGTCACAACCACTGCGTCCAGATCAGCTGCCATCTGTCTGCAGAGACTGTCATATGACCCCAACTCTGATGGCAGATAAAGCAGTCACATGAAAACACAACTCGCACATAATCCCATGACTGGACAAAACAGGACAGAGGGATTATTGCTACCTGATTCTTTAAGAAACGTGTATAATGGTTAATAAGGAAACACTTGGACGTACTTGGAGCACCCAAGGCCCATCCACCTCCGTGGATGAACATGACTGCTCTCCTAAGCTTTTCTTCCCGTCCAGGAGGGTGGTATACCCGCACATGGACCCCATCAAACAGGATATCTTCAGCCTGGATCTCTTGGTTTGTGATCGGCACCAAACTCTCAAAATTGACTATGGCGGAGTTGATAACGTGGACACTATGGCTCAAACCCAGTGAGTGAGCAACATCTCCCTGCAAAACAACAAGGTCAGAAAACGGTGATCTGAACTAACCGTTCCCCTCATTATGGTTTTGAAATGCAGTCTGCATAATATTTTTGGTGCATTGGCAAGGCATTGAAAAAGAGAGAAAAGTTCATGAAGACAGAGAACAGAGAGCATTTCATCCTGCCCTTGGGTATTATCTACTGTTGTGCCAAGTTGGTCAAAGTTCTTCAGAACAGGCAGATCAAGGTCATTCCTTAGCATGTCTCTTCTAAAATAGATGGTCCTCTATTAATAGCAAATACTGTTGTCTACGTTTTATGCTAATTATTTTATATAATACAGTATATTATAAAGCAATAGCCCTGAGATGTTATATACTAAAAGCAAAAATCATTATATGAGGAATAAGTACTTAAGTTGAATGACAAAGCAAATTTAAACTTGTATTATTGTTATTTTGATTTTGTTGAAAAGTCATATGACCTGTTTTGGTTTAGACTGGGATATTAAACATCTTTCCAGCCAATCAAAATGCTCCTTTCCTCAATTCACCTGTTGGACTGTTTAAAATGTGCTACTTACCATACTCACAACTCCTCGGAATGTGGCATCCAACACCATTAGTTTCCATTGTTCTGAGATTGCCCTAGGCAATGGGATGTAGATGTAATAGGCAACAGCAACTGATAATAACAAGGTAATGCTGCAAAGCAACTTCATCATGAAGTGATGTCTCTTCCCTTCTCTCTGGAGCTATCAGGGGGTTAGACAATATGACATTGTGCAATTCTACAAAGATTTTTTTGATGTTACTGTTACTTCCTGTGGATAATCATATAGCATTCTGGGAAATGTAGTTTTCATTCTTTAAAACATAATTATTGCATATTGTGCTTACAAAGCCACTACCCAAGTGTAATATCTTAGTTAACGCATATTCATTTTCACAGATTAGGTCAAATTTTTTCTGAGGTCTTTGAGGGAAGAATTTTGCTCAAATCTATAGCATCTTCTTTTAATGTTTCATGCAATCTGATTAAGACTTTAAAATGTTTCATTTAATAATTTTCAGTGGCATTAGGTGATGATTCATTTTACTCCTTGACCTCAGCAGTCACGCCAACCAGAACACATATTTACATTTCCTTTATGTGACACAAAAGAAAGTCATATAGGTTTGGAACAGCATGAGGGTGAGAAAATAATGGCAGAATCGTCATGTCTGTATAAACTATCCCTTTAAAACAGACAATATGACCTGAAATGATATTACATCATTTTACCTGAAATGATAAAGTAACTGAGAAATAAAGGTGGACAGCGGCCAGGTTCCCTCCAGCACTGTCTCCACACACTGCCACTCGCTCTGGATCGACCGAGTACTCAATACAAATGCTGTTTTTTTAAATCAGCAATCCGGTTAGGACTATATTTTTAATAAATGTTTAGTGGCATGATGGCATGGTGATGATTATTTTTACTCCTTGACCTCAGCAGTCATGTCAAATGTCTACCACTAGGGGACATTGTTGTTATGAGAAAAATCCTCATACCGTATGACCACTCACTTGTGATAATTATAAAGATCATTTGGTTAGACATATTCATACATTTTAATAAAAACTAAAATATTAATTATTAATGGTAAAACATAATATATAAATAAATTAAAATATAAAACATAGAATGTGTGTGTGTGCGTGTAATCAAGCCAATTAATTTTGATTAATAAATGTGAGTTTCCAAAAATTAAAATTTTACAAACGTAAAAGCATCATTGTTTATTATTTACCATGCTTTACCATGGTAAACAAATGTCTATTTTTTGACAGCACAAAGTGTCCTAGTTTGAAAAGTGCTCTCACAAATGTATCTGTTGCATTTCATTACAGCTGACGAAATGGATTGTGTCACAGAAATTACATATTTAGCATACACCAAGTGAGTAAGGTCTGTGTTGAGTAGAAAACCAGACAGCTTCTAATGGTAGGTTTGACGTATACCATAATCTTTCCTCGCCACAGTCCATCCATGCAGTGCATGTGCTCTGAGCTCTTCTGTCGAAACCATCTCTAGCCATTCAGGATTTTTGTTACTTCTGTGCAGTGATTACTGTAATTGGAAAAATACTGCGGCTAGCTCAGCAAGAACTGCCAAGTCAGGGGGAAAAAGCAGCAAGGGTTTCGGTCATACATTTGGCTCTTTGGTCTTCATAACTGTTGTTTCTTGCATTATCTATCATCCCTCCTCTCTTATTATAAGACAATTGAGGCTTGCAACTGTTTGCTTTTGTTGAATGACTTTGGTCAGAGTAGAATTGGAAAAATCTTAGAGACGTCAAGGATGGGGTGATGTTGAACTGAAGAAGCCGTTAGTTACCAAATTAGGTTAAACTAAATCAGAAAAAGTTCTCAATAATCTACAGATAGATAGCACTGCTCATTTATGAGAACAGATTTCTTTGGGATAGCTAGCATATGGCTAGCACTGAAAGTAGATTACTGTTAGACTGTGGCTCCAATATCTATAGTAAATCAGAGAGAAATTAAACATTACTAAATGAAACCATCTGTTGTGTGAAAATAATTTTAATGAGACCAAATGTTTCATAACTACCTGATTATAGGAGGTTTTAAAGCACTAAAAAGCAGAATGATGCTAAACACGTGTTTCAATGGTCACACCATGCACTTGCCATCAAAACAAACACTGCTATCTTTCTTTATCAGAGACATTATGTCATTTCAGTGTGATCATTCCCAAATATAAAGAATGATTTAAAGACAATTAGTTTGGTTTAACAATCAAACGATCAGCTGTCTGCACTTATGTTGACATTTACGCATGTAAAATGGGAAAGTGTGCTTACCTGAAAATTCAGCTGTTGCCCATGGGCTTATTTCTTGTTGTTTGAGGTTGTTTCACCGCTCATCTTTGCTTTTGAGATGATATTTAAGTGACGTCATGTCACCCACAAAAGATCATGGGAGTCACTTCTCTGAAGGTGTGGACACATACCTGTGACTAACATGTAACTGATGTTTACCTTGCTAGAAAAACCAGATCATATAGCTCAAGGTGGTCAGGCTGGTTTTTGAACATGAAAACCGGTTATAGCCTATACCATGGGTTCCTGCCAGTTTAGCCAAAGTGGTCTTCCAGCTTTAACCAGGTTGAGTTTGGTTAGATTTTGGTTATACCAGGAGCCTATTGCACAAAACTAAGGAATTAAGCCGGGATATCTTGGTGATCCTGGCTCAATTTATCAGCTTAATCCCTTATCCTAGTTTTGTGCAATAGGCTCCATCTAATGATCATAAATAACAAGCAAACCACACTGAGTGAAAATGTGCAGCTGTTATCTAAAGACTGACCCCACACCTAAAAAACTTGTTTTGGTGGAACCTTATCATGTTGGTGTCTGAGAGCACATTAAAGCCTATTTTAAACCTGGAAATGTTGTTTATAACAGAAACATTGATGTAAAATGAGTAAAAATAGTTCTGATTCATTAAAGGGATAGTTCACCTAAAAAGGAATAGTTTGTCATTTACTCACACGTTGTTCCAAACCTGTATGAATTTCTTTCTCCTGCTGAACACAAAAGATTATATTTTGAAAAATGTTGATGAACCCCATTGGCTTACATTGTTTGTTTGTTTTTGTTTTTTCCCCACTATGGAAGTCAATGGGGTCCATCAACATTTTCCAAAATATAATCTTTTGTGTTGAGACTTTTGGACATCATTTCAACAAGCATATATATATATATATATATATATATATATATATATATATATATATATATATATATATATATATATATATGAAATAATATTTTTACATATTTTAGGTTACCTGACAACATTTTTTTTTTTTTACAGATGAAGAAGAACAGGTTGAAATGTTTTTACACCCTCCTCCTAAAAGGTATTCTGTTTACACATAATAGTAAGTCTATTGTTATCAGACGCACCGGTGAAAACTAGCAGTGGCATTATCTTATTTATCCAACTGGGAGCCAAAAATATTAAAATTATTATATAATATTATTGTTTTTTTACCAAATCTCCACAGGTGTGCAGTATTACAGAGCTTGTGGGTGGCCCGGAGGCTCCTCTGCTTGAGTGCCAGGTACACCCCTGAAACCAGAGGTAATGGGCTGATGGTAGCTGGGTGTCTGGAGGTTTCATATCCCCAGTTCATACCATTCCTGTCCTCGGACAGGGTTGCAGGGTTCTCACTGGTGAAAGGTACAGCAAGGGGACAGTGACCCTTTCAGGCTGTTCTTTGGCTCCAAAATATGCTCAGTGTTGACAGGTTGACTGATCGAAATCTTGTGTTAGAGAGACACAGCAGATTTTGAGAGGTGAGTGTCAGGATCGCATAGACTGAAATGAGGAAATATGATATCTTGATAAACAGACATCTTACGATGAAACTCACGTTGAATTTTATTTTTGAATTACTGATATTAACACATTAATTAATCACAATCACATTAATGAATAATTTTCCACAAATTAAATCACATTTAAAGGTTTGAAATCATCTTGAATAAAATCGTGGCAACATGATTTTTAATGAAAATGAATCTATTTTATTTTGTTTATATCTATTTGTATACTATTTAATTATATTAGGAAAATACATATTTTAACAAATAATATGTAAATGCTGCAAAATAATCACAATAAAAAAGGGTGTTACGCCCTTTCAGGGAGCAACAGCTACACCATAAATAGAAGAAACAACTGTAAAAAGGCTCAAACTTGCTTTATAAGATTTGATAATGGATACTGGCAAATCCAGGGAAACACCCATGAGAAAAGATGTGAGACAGCGAGCGCTGAATAATTCCCTTCACATGGTGTTACTTAGATCAGTAACACTCGGCCCTCTGAACAGCTTGTTGGAAAAAACAGGAGGCTTATTTCTCCATATGGGGCATCTTTTATACACCCTAAACGAGAGACTCAGATTGCTTTACTCACAATGACATCATCTCTCATCATGTTCCTCTGGGCTGGAGTTGCACTGCTGGCCCCAATCAGCATAGAAACATCGGCCAACCTTCATTTACTGCTGCTCCATCTGAGAGAAGAGAGAGGACAGATGAAGTCAGAGAAAGTCCTTAAAAGTCAAAAGACTCCTTTGTCCAGGCCCTTACTGTGCTAATCCAAAGCAGAGCGACTTTAATTAGTTTTTGAGATTAAAGTTCTTTGATACCCCTATCAGCAGCTTTGACAGAGTCTCCAAGCTCTCATGTCCCAAGAGGAATGAAATTTACGATCTGAGCTCCACACAGGCCCCACCACTGTTTAAAGGAACAGTTGACCCCCAAAATTTAAACTCTGTCATCATTTACTCACTCCATCCTATTGCAAACTTGCACAACTTTTTTTCCTTTGTGAAATTCCAAAGGAGGTGTTGAGCTGCTTTTCAAAGCACCAAAGTATCATAAAAACTGGTCCATACATTTCCAAGTCATATAATAATCAGACATGATTAGAGTCATTAATCACAGAAAATCTTGTTCACAGGGTCACCATTCACTGGCTCAGAATGAAAACAAGCAGCTTGGACATTCTGCTATAATTATCTCCTTTTGTGTTTCACATGAAATAAATGACAAGGATGAGTAAATGGTGAATTTTTGGCTAAAACGTGGAATTTGTTTTAGGAGCATTTAACTGCCGCAGCACTGTTTTACATCCAGACGGGCAGTTGTTTGGTCACTGTACATGCAGACAGCTAGTTTCCATAGCACCAGAGCACTCTGGATTCTAGCAATAATGCGCAGAAATGAAAGGATCATGGACTATTTGACTGGAAATGGATTATAGCTGTAAATTAATTCTGAAAAGGAATTGCAAATCTTAAAATACCACATTTGGTCATGGTTATGGATATTTAGCTCATTGAGAATGCACAAAATGGACCTGCAATCTTCATGTAGCAGCTTCACTCAAGGAATTCGAAAAATATAAACATAAAAAGGAAGGAACAGAGCTCAGAGGATCAGATCTGAGCATGACACTGTCTTGAAAAATCGAAAAACATTCAGAAATAACCCTCAGGCGTCACAACCAAGCCACGCTAACCTGCACCTGTCTTCTGATTCATATGTCATGAGCAACTTGTACAAACAGGCACCTCATATTTGCATCCAGATCTAAACTTGATGTATCCCATTCCCAACTCTCAACAAAAAGCCTTAACTATGGATAAAAATGGTGTAATGTTTTTCTTACATGTTGTACAGATATTGTGTTATATACTCACTGTCTGTCATGGTGAAATAAAAGGATAGTTCACTCTAAGATGCAATTTTTATAATTACATTTGAAAGGCCATTTCCACCAAATAAGAAATTATTTAGTAAATCATAATTATGATATTTATGAGCTCCACACAGAAGTCACTTTCTTTTGTTTTTTTAGACTCTGTTTAAATAAATAGTTGAAAATTAACACATTTATGGCAAATTATGAGAGAAAAAGTCCAAGTAAATCATAATTATGACAATTATGAGATACATCATGAAATTAAAAGACATAATTATGATATTTGTCAAAATTGATTTTATTTAATAATTTGCACCTTTTCATGTCATAACTGTGTAACTCATAATGACTACCTATATCAATTTCTCCTTTTTGTCATTACTTTTTATGACACAATTTTTTCATAATTATGCCTCGGTATCTCAATAATTTCGACTTTGTATCTCTTCCCTGTTGACTGGTCCTTATATTGGTCATGAGCTGGTTTAAGCTGGTCCTGAGCTGGACCTAGCACTTGACCAACTTAAAACCAGCTCAAACCAGCTTCCATGCTTTAAAACATACAATAACCTGCATTTCCTGTTTTTGTTTCAACAGGGTTTTGAATAATTCGACTTTATTTTAAAGAATGTTTCTTTTGAATAACTGTTTTTGCCTATATAATGAAAGTCAATGGGGTCCAAAACAACATTATACCTAAATGATATAGGCTGTGTTTCACAAAAGAAAGAAAGTTACTGGTTTGGTTCCACTGCAGTCCGCAAACTTAAATAAACGACTTTCCTGAAAAGTCATTGTCGGCTTTGTTTTTGTTTTCTACCATAGGTTTCACAATTCCGACTAAAAGTTCTGCAACTTTTTTTGGCAGAAAATATTCTTTCTACTTATGTAATGCCAAGGAAACATCACATTGTACACATAGAAGTGCTCCTGTGCACATCTGCTTTCATTTTACCAGAGAAGGTGCTCCACCATCCCTACTACATCTGCAGTAGGCAGAGAACACACACACACACACGGTTTGCTTTTGTTTTTCGTCTCCGGCAAATAAAGAGGTGTGCAGTCTGACATTCCTGTCTCCGAAATCAACACGAGAAGAGTTACAACTTGCAGCTGTCATCAAAATGTCTTACATACGCACACACATGTAAACTAGAATAGTTGAATGTTTACATTAATTACAGTGTCCATTTTTTATATATTTGAATATAATGGAACTTGTATAGACTCTATATGTATGTGAGCAAGCTAGGTTGTTAAAAACATCTCATTTCTCACATGAGAGTCTGTTTTGTCAAAGTCAGGGAGGGTTAAGTGACAGGAGGGTACACAATGGCCTCCCTTGCACTTGGGCCTGTGCCAGGCGGTGCCACAGTTGGAAGAGTTGCGCACAAAGGGTTGTTTCACAGAAGTGAAGGTACGCTTGTACAGTCATCCAGATCAGATTCCGGCAAATTCCACACTGACACTCCCCTCGGCAAGCTGCCCTTATTCCGCTCCAGATCTCCATGTAATCAAAGGGCTGATGGAAGAAGATATAGTGTACTACAGAGAGGATCTTTTACTTCAAAGCTGTTTTTGATGTCTTCTTGTTAAACATGACATATTGATGAAACGCTCCATACATATATGAACTATATGGGGTTAGACATTTCATGATCGGCACACAGTAACTGATTTGCTTTGGAATTATGTCCCTGTTATCGCTATTAAAAACATCTTGACAGTCGTGTTGTGGGTAAATGAATGGCTGTCGCAGGTTCTGACAGGATTGAAGCAGTTCTTTCTCTGCTATTGTTGTTATATCAGAGAGATCGAATCGAGAGATATGAGTGATATCAGAGGGAGAGGACAGTGATAGTGGAAGTTGATGGTAATGATAGTGTGAGCTGATAAGAATCTGACAGGGGTTGTAAGAGAACCACCAGCCGGGAGCGATTATGGTTTGTTCTCCACTGTTGGTGCTTCAAAAGTAAGGCACTGTGATCCCTTAAGACACCTCGTTTCCAGTTTGCCCCTAGGATCATAATAGCAGCACTAGCCCTCACTTTGAACCTCCTGTGAGACATGCATGACAATAATTCTATTGTACCAGGTCCTCAATCTTCTGGAGGGAGAGAGGAGTGATGCAAGGAGAGGGAAGAGTGTAGACATGCTGAGTTTTCTAGGCAGAATGGTGGCGCTGGTGGTGTCTGAGGACTGAACAGGCAGCCTGCATAGTATTTATGGGTGCTGGAGCAAGAAGCAGCCTGGCTCAGAGCCTTGCACACATCACTGCAGACATTCATCAACAGCCGAGAGAACGTCGCACCCTTCCTTCAGCTGACAACCGTTAGCACTGCTAGATTTCAGCGTCTCGCTTTCCTTTTTATTGCGTCTGCTTTTTCTTAGTTCATGGTCATTCTCTCCCGTTTGCTTTATATCTCACTTTCTTTAGATTTAACGGAATGTTTAAAAGACACGTAACGTTAAAGGGTTAGTTCCCCCAAAAATGTAAATTCTGTTATTAATTAGGCCTACTCACCCTCATGTCGTTCCAAATCCATAAGATCCATTCATCTTCGGAACACAAATTAAGGTATTTTTGATATATAATTTGCAATACAATAAACACTTTCAAGGCCCAGAAAGGCATTAAAAACATTGATAAAGTACTCCATGTGACTCCAGTGGTTCAACCTTAATTTTATGAAGCGGCGAGAATACTTTTTGTGCGCAAAAAAAAAAAAAAAAACCTGTAACTTACCAGTATCCTACGCAGTTTACGTTGTAAGCAGTGCAGCGCTCTCGAGTTCTGCACCCTGCAGCCGTTGCTGCTCACGTGAGCACCACAGCGCATGCGTGTGATAATGACGCGAGTGCTGCAATGTATTTATAAAGCGCTATACAAATAACTCACTTGACTTGATCAACTTCATATATATACACAGTCCTTGGGAATATCCTTCAGTCCTTGGGGTCCAGCTGACCCCATTGAAAGATTCCTTCATTTTTAAAAAGTGTTATCTTCCTCTCAGGGGCATGGGACTTTTCCTAAATAATCGAGACACTCCAAAGACGCACAAAAAAAAACCTGGGCTTAATTTGGTTGTTCTAAAAATAAAAATAAAAATACAGTTTAAGGTCCAGTTAAAGGTATTAAATGAGTCCCCATTGACCGCCACTGGATAAAAAAAAAGGTATATTTCCTTATGCAATCGCTCTGTAAAAGTGTGTGGTGTATCTAACCTGAAGGAACTTAAACGTAAACCCTACTTAAGAGACGCTTAAGAGTTAAATGCCCTAACTGACTTAATCTAAACCCTGTATGTTAAAGGTTCTTAATAGTGCTGTCATATCAATTATTCGCAATTAACTGCATCCAAAATAAAAGTCTGTGTTGACATAATGTTTATATTTTGTGTATGTATGTGTGTACTGTGTATAATTATTATGTATATGCTTAAGAAGCATGTTTATACTGTTTATATATATATATATATATATATATATATATATATATATATATATATATATATATATATATAATTAATATTATAAAGGCCTTTACATATTTTATTTATAAGTATAACCATTTTTTCTTAAATATATACATGCATGCGTGTGTAACAATTAAGTACACACACATATATTTTGTAAACACAAACTTTTAAGCACTATTAATCGTTTTGACTGCATTATAATACATTTTTCTTTTCTTACATACCGGTATATGTATACATTTTAACAATGGTTTTGACAACAGATTAGCATAAATACAAAAGTTAAAGGCCATTCACACATCAAGAATGATAGCGATAACTATTTTAGCTTCCACACCAAGGAGCGATAACTGGCTAAATTCTTGCCATCACTGTTTGCTCTTTAGAAAAAGTTCTCAGTATTGGTATTTCCACGCTTTATTGAATATAACGTGGGATTTATTTAGTTCTCAGCTTATTTAATGGCTCACAGAAATACAGGGAGATGTGATTCATCAGTTGTAAATTATCCCTTTGAGGTTTGTTGGCTGATGTATATTGTCTGAGTTGCCAGCCCTCCTCTATAGAGCAGCAGCCCAAAACCATGAGATTTATGTTTTTGCATTCTAGTCTATAGTTCGGTCTCAGTGCACTTTATTTTAAAAGAAGTATTTTAAAGGCTCACAGAAAAGAGGTTTGCATGTCTGTCTGTGGTCACTAGTTTGTGAACAGAGCAGCCCAAGGCCATTTTAGGTAAACCAAAGGGAGTCATGCTGGGACGTCACATAGCCCACTTCCTGAAACAAGGCTCCTTTTCAGTTCATTTGTAAAAAAAGAAAAATCTTCATAAGCTTACGCAGAAAAGCCATCAGTCAAACCAGGCAAAGGTGTGAAGCTGACAGAGTGTAGACAGCTAGTGTTGATATGCGCTTTAGTTGTTGATGCTATTTTTGAACATATTATTATAGGACCCTTACATTTTGAGATATGATTGTTATTTACAGCTCACGATTCCATATATAGTTCTCAAAATGCCATAGCAATTACGTATTACATAAATGTCACTTTGAAAAGGTCAAATAATGAAACCTGCACACACAGAAATAATGTGTGTTCTCAGCTAAGAATCCTTTCACACCAAAACTGCCATTGCATCAGCACGACAGAAGGAACACATCACCCCGTGCCATTTCACGTCCAGCTGCATTGGTGCCATTAGTCTCGACGGTAGCGCAGTCTATTTCAGCTGCATGTTAACACTTCGGATCATCAGCTTTTTATACTTGGGATTTGCAGACAGTTCTGAAGCATGTTGTGCAAGTATAGGCTACTGTCCACCTCATGACTGCGACCCTCTAATGAGCTCAGACTTTCCAGTATAACTGATACTGTCATGCCAGAGGTTGGGAAAAAATGTATGAATTGATGTCAGTGTTTTATTAATGATATTCAAAGCCAGACTGTGGTAATGCAAGAGGGAACTACAGAACTTCAAACACTGGTACTTCACTCAACAACAGTTTTCATATGGAAAAAATTGTGTGTGGGTCATAGTTTTTGGTTTTTCTATACCAGGGCTCAATGTGGCTGTGGCTTTCAGGGCCACCAAGGTATTGGATCAAGAGCCTTTGATTAGGACTGTATTTTCTGGACTCAGCAACTGGAAATACAGGCCGCTGTCATCCTGCAGACTACTGAAGCAGACACTTAATAAGTTATTTTATATCCAGCAGGCTTAAGTCACTGTTATTCTTGGCTCAGACAGAATGAGGTGTACTGTAGACTGACTATCTATCTATCTATCTATCTATCTATCTATCTATCTATCTATCTATCTATCTATCTATCTATCTATCTATCTATCTATCTATCTATCTATCTATCTATCCATCCATCCATCCATCCATCCATCCATCCATCCATCCATCCATCCATCCATCCACCCCCTCTCTAATCTCCTGAGGTTATCTCTGCTGAGTTTCAGAGGAGAGGTTAGACGAGGATGCAAACGTGTTTTACATACTAAAGTCCCTTCATTAAGATAAGGTGTTTGCATCACCTAGAAGAGACACCTCTACAGGATGTTGATTGGGTCTGTGGTTGATTGGGTCTAATAAAATCCATGCATTTTCAGTGTTCACTGCTGTGGGTATGAGCACGGGTGAATGCCACATGTAAAGCTGTCATTCTGAGTGTGAAGTTTGCTCTGGCTCTGGAGATTTTGGCAACACTTGCAGTAAACACTAATTATAACATGCTTTCTGACAACTATAAACCTAGTTTAAACAAGCAGCATTTTCTCTTGGCTCTCCTCTGCCCTGCCATTTCCCTGCACCAGCTCAGCTTATCTTCTTTGGTTGTTTGCATTCATTATTTACACTTGATAGAGTAGAACAACCATAACAACCGCCTTAATTGTGCTTCTCCGGGGCATGAATTTAAAATCCTCCCTCACCTGACTTGACCAGAGAAGGTCTGTTTTATACCATTATAGGACTAGGAGGGTACCACAAATCTATGCTCATTAACAGGCCATGAGAAGAAAGCTCATGTTTAGTAGAGTCATTCTGCGTGGATCGCAGCACATTTTACTCATACAGCTTTGAGGCAGAGCAGCGGGGTCATCTTTCATGGCTGGGGTCCAGCTCTCTGATGTGGAGGCCTTCAAGCCTCAGTGCTGACCCATGACATGGAAGCACAATGAGTACTGTGTTCGGTTGCCAGTAGGCAACAGCAGCCCAGTGATTTTGACCATCTCCCATAGTGAACAATGAAGAACGGGCAGCGCACCAGATTCTTGACATTTTGTCCTCTTCCTGAGTGAAAGAGCTCTTTACTTCCTTTCCGTCTCAGCAGCTGACTCCTCTGTCTTTCTCCACTCTCGTTCCCACCGGCCCCTCTGGGATTTAATTGAATCCTGATGGTGGTTTTGCTCCTCTCTGTGGCCCGGCCAATTCTGATATATATTCCCCTCCCCTGGTTGATGTTTCGGTCCAGCTGTAGGCTGACTGTAGACGCAGAGCACAGACAGCTGTGACTAAAGAGGAGGGGCCAGAGTAATTCAGTGAGCAGATCTGGGACAGAAGGATAGTCCCAGGAAAACAAATATGGTCAATGGGAAAGTTGGCATACATTTGTACAGAGGACAAATAAATCCATACAGTTTTTCAGCTGGTGTGAGTCCTACCACATAAATGCTACTCTATTTTCACTAATGTTCATGGTGGTTGCACTGTATACTGTACATTTTCCCCTATCATTTTAAGTAAATCGAAGAGATTACCTTTTCAGCAGAAATTGTTGCAGTGGTTATAAGGTATATGTGGAACTGTGGTGGTACATTTCATCAATGGAAAACAGAATATTCCATAAATGACTATAAATCCCTGTCACTTCACACTGTCCTATTTCATAATTAAAATCAGTGGCGGAATGAACTCCTTACTTTCACCTGAAGAAATCCATTGCAATCTCATAAAAAAAAAAATTTCTGGGATGTAAATAGCTTCTGTTTGTGTTATTCTAATTTGGGATAAAAGCACCTGCTAAACAAACAAATGCGATGCAGAATGTCCCATTAGTGTCATTCGAATGGGGTTGTCAGATCCAAAAGGCTCCAGGATTCTTGTGTCCCCTGCTGCAAATGTTGATTTTGGGTGAGGGGCTGACCTTGTGGCTCGACTTACTGCTTTCAAACTGAGAGGAATCCTTTTCCAATGAGCTCAGTTTTTCTTTAAACATTCTGTTATTTCATTTGCTTGCCATATGGATTCAAGGGAAATCTATGACTTGTTTTTGTAGCGTGATATATATTACAAACATTCTAAATGTATCTGATTTGGTTCAGAGGAATGTCAAGTATGGTTTGTGTGAATGTTATTTTATTACAGACAAAAAAGTTGTCTTGGGTAATATTTTCTGAATATATAATGCAATATATTACTTTGACTTTAACATATTGGCACAGCACAGTATGCAATCAAATACACAAGTGTGCATTGGACTCAATTCTTAAAGGGCTATAAACATTGTGTCTGTGGTTTGACATGTAGCAGGAAATCCAATGTATTTTTGGTTGGGGTTCAAGAAGTTAGAATACCTTTTAGGATTTTGTTTGCTAGTTATACATAAGAGCCATACAAATCAGTATATTGCATTTCAGAAATGTTTATAGTGAGGGAGAAGGTTAGGAAATGGCTGTCCTCAGGAACAGACTGTGAAACATAGTCCATTTGGGAGGCAGACAGTGCTGTTTAACAAGCTGTGAAATATCTAGCAGCAACAATTATGTATGCACTACACCAAAAATGGTCTCTCCCCACAACAAAATGATAACACAATTCATATGCTTTTTATCCTTTCACTGGATTCATAAAACATTGGAGTTTTTAGATGTATTTTCCCAAATTACACTTGAAAATGCATTTTACCTTCTATAATATTGATTCTTTTCTTTATCTTCTAAGTTGCATCTGTATCTGACAGCATTTGTATCAAAGACTATAGAAAGATTGACTTTACAAGCTCATTTCTTTGTGGTGACCTGTTTTTGGGGCGTATCTTTGTTCATCCGAGTGTTTCTGAAAAAGACACACTGGATTCCTGCCCCAATCATCCCTTAAGACAAATGAGTCCCTGTCTAGCTGTCTGTGAGGGTCATGGCATTGTCACATTTACTTCTATGATGTAAAGTGAAGCTGTATAATGGAGAAGCTCTTGCTTGGAGGTAGCTTTTAGGTTAGTCTGAGCCTGGGGTGAGAAATTCACCTTGTGGTGACTATATATGACATTTGAAGACTGAGAAGGGTGCTGAGAGATGAGGGGGTCTCTTCCTTCATCAAGACCATGGACCATAGAATTTCAGGCATGACTAAGGCCAAACCCCCCATGGTCTGCTCTATTCACAAATGTCCTCTCTGGTAACTGATGCCTGAAGGCTAAGCAGACTCAGCTGAACTTAACAGGTCCATTAGCTTCAAATAGACATGCACACCTTGTCAGGTGCCTGTATACTGAATGCTCTTTGTCATCTGTCTGGAGAGACGAGAAAAGACAGCCAGGGGACACTGAGATAACCATAAGTGGGTAGTTGCTTAAGTGTGTCGTCCTCATTAGTAAAGTGGTTTAATCTTCTGTGCTTCATTAAAACTTCACAGCTAAGCAGCTAAGCTGAATTTAGATCCTCTTAAATGGATCGAATTCATACTTTATGGGAAAACAGTCAAAAAGTCTACGGCAGGCAGTCAAAGATTTTGTGGTGAATTACAGGCAAACCCTATCTTCTACATACATGCAGAATGATTGGTGAGTCATGGCAGTGACAGTTTTAGCAATTATTTCTCTCCTCTGCACTGATACATTTGTCTATATATAACTCTATCTTTTCAATCTAGTGCTGGAATTCATTGATATGAACTGCTATAGATGCCAAATAGATAACAATGTGAGTGCAAAACACCTCTGAGAGGTTCATTCCCTTCATGCAACTTTTTTGTGCTACACACAAAATGAGTTCCTGGTTACTGGGAATGGACTTTTGTCTTTTAAGATATGTGAATCCTCATAAGTACTTCCTCCTGCATGTGTTCATCTCACTAACAACTCCTCTGACACAAAGGTCAAGTAATCAAGAGATTCCCACACTGTTTGTCAAATTCCTTTTCAGTTGTAACTTAAAGAGGTACTTCAGCGCTGGGAAGATGAATCTGTATTTAAACTGTGCCATTAATGTAGTAGAAATGTGAAATTATTTTTGAATTTGGTGCCTTCTAGACTGAGAAAACACAGAAATATTTTTGTCTCATGGGGATGAAAGACAACAATTCCCAGAATGCACTTCGCTGCCCTACGCTAGGCATGACATACTACTTGCATACATGACATTTACTTACAATTAAAAACTGAACGTGTCTGTTCAATATATTATGAGTGAGTCGATTGAGTGTCATGGCCGTCACGGCACAAACACGGCACAAACGGATTACATTCATCACAAGAGCTGAGCTGAGGTAAGCGCGGGATTTTTAGTTAATGTCTTTGGAAGCTTAACTTTCATAGGAATTCATTTGAAAAGTTGAAACACTCACTTTGCTCTCCACCGCTCGTCTTACATGAATCTCCGCAGCTCCCGAGCCGAGTGCTGTGAGTGCGATGTTGAAAACATTGCAAAATGACGATATTTGCGTCATCGGAGGAATTTTTCCAGAAATAAAATAGATAATTATCTCGTCCCAGGGTCATATGAGGAGGAGGGGGATTGGGGGAGTACGATAATTCGAATACACTCCTGGGTTTCTACTGATACAAAGCTTAATGTATATATATATATACATATATGCTGTAGGCAAGCTGTGGTGTGTAACACAGTCACTCTCACTAGCCACTTTGACGGGTTGAATTTTATTGTGGTCTCCTCAAAAGGCATCTCTTGCACATTTTAACAAACACACGCAATTCTTTTGAGTTTATGAATGCAATGTCTAATAATCAGAGGCGTTCAGATTAGTAATCGCTGAAACGCCAGAGTTTTATTCAGAAACAAAACAAAAAAATATATATATATATATATATATATATATATATATATATATATATATATATATATATATATATATATATATATATATCTGTTTTCTCCATCTAGATTTAAGGAGCTTTACACACAACCGTATCAGAGCTAAAAAAAGCCTATATTTGATCATTTGGGTGTGTACAGTGGTCATTTACATGTAGCCAACAACACGTTTCCAACAACAAAACAATTTTGGCCAGTGGCTAGTAACTTTGGAAAACCACTAGCCACAGTGGCTGGTGAGCAAAAAAGTTAATGTTTGTTACCTGGCTTCTTGCTCTTCTGCCATCTGTTTGAATTATTTTCATAATGCAGAATTTAAGTGCACTGAGGAAATCTATTCAGATCAAGCTAGTAATCTCCCATGGATTCTGCGAACAAGGTTTGTTATAATACAGTGCATTATGCATTCAGATAATTTAACAATTATTAAATTTTATTAAATTTGAAATCTGAAAATTAAAATAACAACAACACATTTTTTTCTGGCACGCCACTCATATGTAACACCATCAATTAGAAAAATAATGGGTTCAACATTTATTTTAAATATCGATAATTCTAGCATTTATGCCTTTAAATGAATTTAGACTAGGCCTACAACTATTATTTCAAACTGATATTCAGCTCCACCTCTGTCACCACAGTCAGAAATTGTACACAATTGACATAACAGTATAGCCTACAGTGGGGCAAAAAAGTATTTAGTCAGCCACCAATTGTGATTTCTGGCTCTCACAGACCTGTAACTTCTTCTTTAAGAGGCTCCTCTGTCCTCCACTCATTGCCATGTATTAATGGCACCTGTTTGAACTCGTTATCAGTATAAAAGACACCTGTCCACAACCTCAAACAGTCAGACTCCAAACTCCACTATGGCCAAGACCAAAGAGCTGTCAAAGCTGTCAAAATTGTAGACCTGCACCAGGCACCAGGCTGGGAAGACTGAATCTGCAATAGGTAAGCAGCTTGATGTGAAGAAATCAACTGTGGGAGCAATTATTAGAAAATGGAAGAGATACAAGACCACTGATTATCTCCCTCGATCTGGGGCTCCACGCAAGATCTCATCCTGTGGGGTCAAAATTATCACAAGAAAAAATCCCATAACCTGCAGAGAGCTGGGACCAAAGTAACAAAGGCTACCATCAGTAACACACTACGCTGCCAGGGCCTCAAATCCTGCAGTGCCAGACGGGTCCCCCTGCTTAAGCCAGTACGGGCCCATCTGAAGTTTGCTAGTGAGCTTTTGGATGATCCAGAAGAGGATTGGGAGAATGTCATATGGTCAGATGAAACCAAAATATAACTTGTTGGTAAAAATCCAAAGAAACCCATACCTACTGTGAAGCATGGGGGTGGAAACACCATGCTTTGGGGCTGTTTTTCTGCAAAGGGACCATGCAGGACGACTGATCCGTGTAAAGGAAAGAATGAATGGGGTCATGTATCGTGTGATTTTGAGTAAAAACCTCCGTCCATCAGCAATGGCATTGAAGATGAAACGAGGCTGCATGACAATGATCCCAAACACACTGACCGGGCAATGAAGGAGTGGCTTCGTAAGAAGCATTTCAAGGTCCTGGAGTGGCCTAGCCAGTCTCCAGATCTCAACCCCATAGAAAATTTTGTTGATAATCTGTGTTGGCCAGCGACAACCCCAAAACATCACTGCTCTAGAGGAGATTTGCATGGAGGAATGGGCCAAATTACCAACTAACAGTGTGTAAAAACCTTGTGGAGACTTTTGACTTCTGTCATTGCCAACAAAGGGTATATAACAAAGTATTGAGATTAACTTTTGTTATTGACCAAATACTTATTTTCCACCATAATTTGCAAATAAAATATTTAAAAATCAGACAATGTGATTTTCTGGATTTTTTTTCTCATTCTGTCTCTCATAGTTGAAGTGTACCTATGATGAAATTTACAGGCCTCTCTCATCTTTTTAAGTGGGAGAACTTGCACAATTGGTGGCTGACTAAATACTTTTTTGCCCCACTGTATATGACTTGACTGATTTTTGTATTTTTTTTTTTTCATAAATAGGCTATATAGGCATATAATGGTAGGCACGCAACTCTTATAAAATAGGTTGAATTTTATATATAATTAAAAAATATAATAAAATATAATTTTATATATAATATCTTTCTTTAAAATATTATAATAATTAACGTTTATCTATCGTTCTGCCATTCTATCTATCGTTCTGTGTATCGTCATATCTGGTTCCTAGGTAACCTGTTTTTGGCAAGCGTTTATAGTGTCACCGTTTATATATTCCCGCCCCAGTGTGTCTGAGGAACTGCCCTGTCCGCGCGCGCTGTAGCTCTGCTCATTCTGCACTGGCTGCTGTCAGCACGCAGAGTCTGAACGGCAAGGCGGAACGCTGTTACTCTACAAAACCGTGTGTTGACACGCTAGTCATGAAACTATCTCTTTGGATATCGGACTGTGCTAAAACCCCAGATGACAAGCCTTAACCCGGAGCGAAACGGTAAGTGTTTGTTGATAAATCGAGTGCTTGCTTACCGCTCGTGATACTTGCCCTGTATATTTGAGTAGAAGTTACAGTACGCGTGGTTGTCAAATAAAATGTCTTCGTGACTGAAGGGAAGGACTGAAGTTCAAATAGACTTTAATATCCAAGTTGTGCGTTGAGGAAAGACACGGTAGGTTGTTTTTGAGCTGATACCGCACAGTGTTTTGAGTTTCATACATGTGTTGTGATTGTGGAGTGATTTTACCGCATCGGCTGTGTATCAAACTCACGCGCGCAGTAAACTGACTGCTGTACACGCCTGCTTTTGTTTATACTCAACAGACACATTCAATTAGTTGTTTGCAGGTTCACTTTTGTACATTGTAATGTCTGTCACTTTTACTTAACTAACGTGCTAATAATTTACCAGAAAGACCGAACATTTTTAGAGTTAGAAGATGTAGAACTGTAGGCTGAATATTTTGCATTTGTTTCGCCCTCACGCTACATAAATTGAATACAATTTATGAACGGTTTCATAGTTTTCTGTTGCTATGTGGATAAGCGTTTTGTTTTTGCTTTCAGACTGATCGGAGTTGAAAGCTTAGTTGGGCTGAGGTGCTATTTAACTCATTCTTGAGCCGTAGGAACTGGCACAGTGCTTATGTCCTGTGCATCTTGCAAAGATCAGATCTCTGTCATGCTGTCTTTATAAATATCCCGGTGGGGTCTCTCTGCTATGGGTGTAATTGGGCATCCCGCCTGCACTAAATGCATGCCTGTCCTGCTTGAGTGCAACCTTGAGCTGTGCTCTGTTCTTTGTAACTAGCCTGATAACTTGACAGATACTGAGACGGCTGGGCAGTCTCAGGATCGTTTCCTCTCTAATTAGCCCAAAATAGCTCTGGATCACAGCTATGTGCTCCCTTGCATTAATCACTTCCTAAGTGCCGGAATTGATCGTTCTGGGTCAATCACTGCCTGTTGTCCTAACACAATATTTTTCCCCTCACTCACAAGAATGAGTTATTCAGCGGCACAATATGCAGAAGATTTGCTTCCTTATACTGGCATCCCGAGAGTGAAGTCATTTGGCACCTTATTCGATTCCTCTCCACACATCCAGCCGCTCCGCAATTGCACGGGCCTGGTTGGCTGCCAACGAGCCACAGTGAAGTACATTGGTGAGGTTTTGGTCAGCTGTGGTTTGCTGATTTTCCCATTGTACCCCATCCTGCCTCTCCTTGCTATTGACTGAAGCTCATTAAACTCCACATGAAGGCCACAGCTGAACCACAGACCCCTACAATGGGACTTTTTTTGGGCACCTCCTACAGTACATGTGTGTGGTCTTGTGTCTTGCACAGAGTTCTGTCCTCAGGCCCACAAGGCTGCTCGTATATAGACTATATATAGAGAGATAGATAGATATGTTAGTCAGTGGTCTTTTGCAGTGCACTGCATGCTGGGCATGCATGCAGAATTGCACTCACTCACAAATGCTTGCACATAGCAATTTTCGAGGCATGCAATTATGTTGCTTGCATAGTCAATCTACTTCCTCTCATTCTTGTTTTTAGTAATGCAAAGCCTCGTCATTTTTAGAAACATTTGTTTGGTCATACAGCCTATTTCTGGGTTTTCTACTTCAGATAACGTTTTTAAGTAGAGGGAGGCCAGGACTGTTAGATCTATGAAGGTCTTTTTGTATGTCAATGGAAGTAAACAGTCACTGAAGAAGAGCTCTGCTATACATTTTTATGCTGTAGATGTAGATGGTTGTCCCATCCTGTATAGGACAGGAAATGACAGCTGGACTTAAGTGACTTAAATGGAGGCCAGACCTGGAAGATCCTCAGTACGCGCAGACAGAGCTGACCATCCCACCCCTCAAACTTAACTGCTTTTTCCAGCAGGGCTGTAGTCCGTTTGCTCTTACCACATAAGGAGAGCATCAAAAATGTGGTGGTTTGTAGCTGAACTTTTTAATTTTTGCATCTGAGATAATCACTCACTTATATCATGAGATAATATTTAGATGTTTGAGTTATTTTCGCAGTGTTAACAGGTGACATGTATTGCTCATTCATTGTTTTTTCCCAAACGCTGTCTTAAACCACCTCATACCCACTCCATTCTGAGCATGACATCTGTAATGACATGTTAGGATTACAACACAGCTTGTGTTTATAAACCAAAATGTCTTGGTAAGCAGCACGTTTGCGTCAGTGGAAGACACTGTGTCAGGTTTGTCCCTTCTGTGAGCTTCTTTCAGCTTAAACCCCTCATTGTATGTGCATTGTCTTGTCTCTGCTGATTAAAATGGATCACCTCTGGAAGGTTTATGTCGATACTGGCCACAATTTCAAGTGCAGCATTAAGAAAACCCTCAGGCAAGTAGTCAAGACGCTATCAAGACTCTGCATTTGCGCCCCCTTCACGTGTTTACTTCCGTTCAGTGCACAAGATTTTCCATGCCACAGACATTAGACATATTATTCAGAAAACAAGTGTTCCTTCGGGGGACGGCTTCCCAAGAAGGCTCCTGATTCTGAATATAGTTCAATTTAGATGCAAAAAAAGCTCTAGCTGTGTGAGGCCCTGCTCCTTTTGCTGCTATTTCCATACAGCACAGACAAAACATTGCTGTCTGTGCCCTGAATAAAACTAGCGGCTCGCGACTTGTGTGTGTGTGTGTGTGTGTGCCACAAACTCGCTGCTATTGGAGATCTGAGGCTTGCGGAATAAGATGTGACAGCTTTCTGGTGATGCCCGGTGGAATTGTAGGGTTATGATCAAAATCTTTTGGAAACCATAACAACAGATCTTAGAAAAGCTCTAACATTATTGCAGTTTCTGTTGAGATCTGGCAATTCATAGTGTGGAATGTAGGTAGAATGTGGCAGATGAGGATTTGGGAATGTATTCCCTGGCGTAGAGGGAGTGTTTCTGAGGGTCAAGGTCCTTTTCCCACAGTTCTTTATAGACTTGTGTCTTTTCACAGATGCATGTGGCGCCATGCATAAGAGAGAAAAATGCTGGTTAAGTTTCTGTTCTGGTTGGTCCGAGGGCAGATTGTTTAGATTGGAGTTTTTCCATCATTTCGGCCTCTGCAAGGAGAAAATGCACAGTTCAGTGTGATCGTCAATGAATCATGTATTACACGCACAGTGTGTGATACCAGTGAAGTAACCTCTGATAGTAACCACAGAATACAGACGTAAACACAGCATTACACAGTCCATTTAGTGTTTTATAATGTGCACTCAATGGCTAGTTGCAAAAGAATGTCCATGCCCTGAATGAATGAATAGCAACATGTTAATTTTAGACCTTTTCCAGGTCCAAGCCTCTACTAATTTCAAGAAAACTCAACAACAGTTTATGAGCACTGTTGATTCATATTACACATTTAAGCTAAGCTTTTAAACACTGTGTACACTACACTCTCTAGAGTCCCAGACACCAATATTTTTAACGATATATGAATAGCTGTCTGCTAGGGTTAGGTACCGGAATCCGGTGCCAATATAACCGGTATGTAACCGGACCAAATCTCAGTGCAGATTTTGTTGCCTCATTTAATTTAATTTAGTGTTTTTTTGTTTTTGTTTCTGGCCTGCCCTCTTGCAATGGTAGCCAAGCCACAAGCTGTGTTACAACATTGTGATCTATTAATTATTTATGGCCCTTTTTATTTAGAATGTACTCCATTTAAGATTTTTGGCACACAAGCATTCCTCAGCTGCTTTTGCAGGATGTGGAAACTCCCGCTCATAACTCATATTAGGCCTTATCTATTTATCTGATGTGGTGTTGGAAAGTGTGAGTGCAGAGTTTCACTGTAAGCATTCAAATTGCATGGCAGGTGAGGGAAAAATCTGAAAACTGCTCTCTGCAACTTATTTAAAACTCAGGCATTGCCATAGTAACTGCTTATCTGTTCTAACCCAGCGAACATCTATAAGTAGAGAGCGGTTTTCCTGTGATTCAGATGCTCCTTTTGAGGTAACGCAGGATGCTCATGAGGCGTGAGGAATCTGAAATGCGAAAGCACGTGCCTCAGGTTTAAATGCAGCTAATGAGGAGGTAACTCTGTCATAATGAGGGAAAGCTTTCATGGACCGTAATAAATATAATCTGAGCTGGTGAATGATGGGCCTCTATTTGGTGCTGCAGAATTTTATGACTAATGACAGTCTGTCTAGATTACTAGCTTGATTACTGTTATGTACAAATTATTACAAGGCTAAGCTCCTGTCTCTTGGGAACCATTTGGCTGGTTTAGCAAGTTGCTGATGTATCTAATTATTTTAGCTCTGCTGCAAACCACGGCATCATGGACACACACCTGACACGAAGACTGTGCCAAAAGTGGGCCTCCTAAATAACTTTTGACCAAAATTTTAAGGCAGCATTGCATGTATCCTGCATTAAGATCATGGCAATCTCAGAGTGCACTGAGGCAAGCTGAGCAAACCCTGAAAAACTGTATGTGAACAGTTATGTTCACATATTCATAAAACAGTAGGTAAAAAATGTCCAGATCACCTTCTATTTCTGACATGATTCTGAAGCGCACATCCAATATCCTATGTGGCCACAGGAGAGAATTTGTGAATAGCAGTGAAACAACACAACTGATGACAATGACAACATGACAAATGTATTATGTTCTTATTACATTCATGCATTCATACTATATAGAACATTTTAATGAAAAGTAATTACTTATTAAAAAGAAGTACCTATTTAGAGAGTATGCAATTTAGGACTCAACCAAAGGCTTTATATTGTGAACTTATTGCGGTGCATTATGGGATTGAATAACAAAAGTGTACAGCTAATGTACTCTCAATGGCTAGCTGCTATACCATATCCTGAATGAATGAATTCAGGTTGGTCATGACTAGGGATGCAACGATTATAGATTTTGTTGGTACAATTATAATCTGAGAAATAATCACGGTTTCACGATTATCACGATTATTATGCATTCATTAATTTCACAACAGTGTATAAAATCACATGAACACTCTTTAGATTTTATAGTGTTATTTTTTGCTACATTTTGAACCACAGTAACCAAATAATACAGCACAAAATAATAATAAAGACAAAAGTCTATCTCTCCATTTGGAATTAAAGAAAGGAAATAAAGAAAGGGGACCTCTGCTGAACATCCATGTCAATATGAGAAGAATAAACTGAACTCTTACTGTCACTAACTGTCATCTATACCATATTAATTTTAGTAATCTTTTTAACTCATCTAATTTTACATGTTTTACATATTATTTTGGTTTGTTTGCATCACTGATAAATTCAAACGTGCTTCCACGCTTTGGCTGGCGCTGAGCCAGAGACGACACGCTCAGTGCTTTTCATATATCATATTCAACCACATAATGTTTATTTGAGGTTTCAGAGATCTAAATAGACATTTAAATGAATTACCTGTATAAAAATGTATAGTTTGTTAAATTAAAATTCCATACACTGATATCTATGCACTGTAAACCCAAATTAGTAAGCAGAACTTTTTTAGAACTTTTTTTAAGTTGAATAACTTAAGTCACAATTTTCCAGAACTTAAAAGGTTGGATTACCTGCTACTTTTACCTTTTGATAACAGTTAAATTAAAGTGCTCATTTAGCTCAACTCAAATATTTGCAGTTATATGACTTACAATTTTCTGTTAAGGCAACTCAAGTATTTTCAGTTATTATAACAAAGTTTTGCGTTTTCACAGAACTTTAAAAAATAAGTACACAACCACACCATTTTATGTTAACAAAACTCAATTTTTATTGCTTTGTCTTTGTAGTAAAGATCGTTGTGTTAGGAAGGAAGAAGACAGGGGTCGGCTTTGACAGGGACTCGCTTTCTTTATTCAGTCTTTTCAAAACAAAACAAACACACATGGATGTGTGGTATCTCAGCTTCTCCACGATATGGATCGCTCCTTCTCTGTCAGACCCTCGGTCTCTTAATCTCTCTGCGGTGCATGCAAGTCCCAGTCCAACTCTCTCTCTCTCCTCTCCCGGCCGCTGCTTAAATGCGCTCTCTCCTGCCAATTACTGCAATCAGAAACAGGTGTTCGTCATCTGTGCTTGACCTACTTTACCTGCCGCTCCGCTCTGTACTCTCTCCCGCTGCAGACCTCGCTGAACCACGCCTCCGCCACATACCCCCACCGCCCGACTCAGGCCGGGAGCCATCCGCCTGCAGCCTCCCCCTCCGGGAGAGGAAGTCAGCCGCAGCCATCTGAACACCCGGCCTGTGGATCACCTTGAACTTAAAAGGCTGTAAAGCTAGATACCAACGGGTGATCCGCGCGTTGGTATCCTTCATGCGGTGGAGCCACTGCAAGGGGGCGTGATCCGAACAGAGGGTGAACTCCCGCCCCAGGAGGTAATAGCGAAGGGTGAGGACGGCCCACCTGATGGCCAAACACTCCTTCTCTATGGTGCTGTACATCGCCTCTCTCTTAGAGAGCTTTCGACTGATGTACAGCACCGGCCGCTCACCCTCCACCTCCTGGGACAGGACAGCGCCCAGCCCCCTGTCCGAGGCGTCAGTCTGCAGTAAAAAAGGGAGAGAAAAGTTAGGAGCTTGTAGGAGCGGCCCACCACACAGAGCCGCCTTTAACTGAGTGAAAGCCTGCTGGCACTGCTCCGCCCACCGAACTGTATCTGGTTCTTCCTTTTAGTTAGATCAGTCAGCGGGCTGGCGAGGTCCGAATAATTAGGTACAAACCTCCTATAATATCCCGCCAGCCCCAGGAACTGTCTAACCTCCTTTTGGTCTTGGGTCTTGGGCAGGCCGCAACAGCTGCGGTCTTATTAATTTGGGGACGCACCTGCCCATGACCCAAGTGGAAGCCCAGATATCTTACTTCCACCCGCCCAATTGCACACTTCTTCGGGTTGGCCGTGAGCCCCGCCCTTCTCAGCGACCTGAGGACTGCTCGCAAATGCTGCATATGACGCTGCCAGTCACCACTATAAATGATGATATCATCCAGATAGGCAGCGGCATATGCAGCATGCGGCCGAAGAATTCGGTCCATCAGGCGCTGAAAAGTCGCGGGTGCCCCGAACAGCCCGAAGGAAGCGAACGTAATTGGTGCAATTGGTTGGGCCGGTGGGTTTACCAACTGACATTCCCGACAAGACGCACACCACCGGCGTACATTCTCGTGAATGCCCGCCAAAAGAATCGGGCCATGAGGCGGTTTAGTGTCGCTGTTTGCCCTAAATGCCCGGCCATAGGATTGTGATGAGCCGCCTGGAAAAGCATTTCCCGACGGCTTTTAGGAATTAACAACTGGGTTGTAGTCTGTTTTGTTTGGGCATCTTGGGTCACCCGATACAACCGGTCCTTTAGCAGAGTAAAATAAGGAAAGGTGAGCGTTGACCAGGACGGAGGATGGCCGTCGATGGCACAGACCTGATTGAACGCATTTTTAGCGTCTCATCCTGGGACTGTTCCAGGAAAGTCATCGCGTTCGAAAACACTGGCGTTTCCGAGCGCTCGGTTCCCGGATCAGTGCCCAGTGGTCTCGGTTCCACCTCCCCCGCCTGTGCAACCGCCACCTTCCCTTTCTCTTTTTTCCCCCAAGAGGCATCCACACACAAACATCCCAATAATTTATTAAAACCTGGCCAATTTGTCCCCAAAATCAGTGGATGCCGGAGGTGCTGGTTAACGGCCACCTCAACTCTATGTTTTTGACCCCTGAATAGAAAATCCATTGGCACTAACGGGTATTCTCTCACCTCCCCGTGCACACACCTCACCATAACCATGCGGCGCTTATCCCATGCCCGGTTGAATCAGGCTTTGGTGTATGGAGGTCTGGTTACAACCTGAATCCACCAAAGCTTGATAAGTACCCCCCTTGATACTCACGGGTATTTGGTACAGGCCAGCCTGATCGAGGGCGGCGCGGCGCGCGCCGGGATCCGGACCAGTGTCCCCACCTCCATCCCCGGACACTGATCGATAACCTGTCCTGGGTTCCCGCCACGCCAGCACGCCGGCCCAGGTTTCCCCGCGGCCCTAGTGGCTGGCAGTGGGGTCATGAATTGACGGGGAGAGAGCGGGTGCCGGGAAGCCGGCAGACCGGGATCCTGAGGTCCTCCCCCTCCTCTCGCTGACAGCTGGTACCCGGCGGCTGGGTCGGCTGGAGCTCCCGACCTCCCCCGTGGAGCCGGCCGGGGTGTCAGCGCACTGTGCGACCTGGGTACTGGGACAGGCTTAGAGAGCGAGAAGGGGGAAGAAGAAGAGAGAGAGAGAGAGAGAGAAGCAGATGGTATGGGTTCGCCGACCCCTCGGCACGCCACCATTTCGTCCTCCGCCAGCTGGATGGCCTGGTCTAGCGACGCCGGGCGGTGGCACTGGACCCATTGAGCCGTCCTCTTCGGCAGCCTTGCCACAAACTGCTCCAGTGCCACACGATCGATGAAGTCCTCGACGTCACTCCCAGCAGCCATCAACCACTTGCGGCAGGAGTCCCGGAGCTGGTGCGCGAAGACGAAGGGTCGACCGAACTCGTCCAGTGTTAGCGTCCGGAACCTTTGACGGTGTTGTTCCGGAGTCCGGCCGACCCTCTGGAGGATCGCGCGCTTCAGGTCGTCATAGACCAGGAGATTCTGGACTGGCAGTTGGTGGGCGGCTACTTGTGCCTCCGACAGTAGAGGCAGTAGCCGCATTGGCCAGTCCGCTTTGGGCCATTCCCTATACCCGGCCGCCTGCTCAAATAACTCCAGGAATGCCTCAGGGTCATCTTCTGGACCCATCTTGGCCAAAGTCATTTGGGCGGCCGAGTCGATGGTCTGTCTCTGGGAAGCCCGAACCTCCCGGTCCATCCAGCTCCGGAACAGCTCGCGGTCTTCATGCTGGGCCGTGAGGAGAGCTTCAAACCTTTTCTGTTGTTCCTCCTCACGGCCCGCAGGTCCTGGTGGTGTTCTTGGTGAAGACTCGCGAGCGATTGGACAATGTCCGCAAGTGGCGTCCTCAGCGGAGTTTGCATGGCGGCTCTCTTCTTCCTTCCCGGGTTTCGGCACCAGTGTAGTAAAGATCGTTGTGTTAGGAAGGAAGAAGACAGGGGTCGGCTTTGACTGGGACTCGCTTTCTTTATTCAGTCTTTTCAAAACAAAACAAACACACATGGATGTGTGGTATCTCAGCTTCTCCACGATATGGATCGCTCCTTCTCTGTCAGACCCTCGGTCTCTTAATCTCTCTGCGGTGCATGCGAAGTCCCAGTCCAACTCTCTCTCTCTCTCTCTCGGCCGCTGCTTAAATGCGCTCTCTCCTGCCAATTACTGCAATCAGAAACAGGTGTTCGTCATCTGTGCTTGACCTACTTACCTGCCGCTCCGCTCTGTACTCTCTCTCCCGCTGCAGACCTCGCTGAACCACGCCTCCGCCACAGTCTTGTCATTGCTTTAAGTACATGTTAGTAAAATATGTTGAGTTTGCTTCCTTAAAAACATGTGACTCAAACTTAAAATTTTGAGGCAATTGAGATCCAGCACGGTTTTAATCAGAAAAGCTGAATAAGTTTTAAAATAGATTGTATGTTTAGTACTTTTTTCTGAGAGATTTACTCACACACAGACATCAAGAATCAGCCTATGAACCTCAACCATGGTTACACGTTTTATGCCGCAATGCATTATGGGTGCCACGGATGAGTTTTGCATGATGCACCCAGAATGCATTGCGGCATGAATCATGTCACCATTGTTGAGATTCATAGGCTGATTCTTGATCTCTGTGTGTGAGTAAGTCTCGCAGGAGTTAGAAGTGCTTATTGTGTGATGTGTTTCATTTGTAGGCTACATTAAACTGATGACAACAAAAATACAATAAATAAATAAAATAAATACATCTTGTCTTCCACTAACACATTTCAGTTTGCCCCAATTAAATTTTTTTAATAGGCTATGGTTGTAATTTATTTGTTATGATGGATTTTACTTATTTGGTTAAGCACTTTGAAATTTTATTGTATTTTAGCATGGCTATATAAATTAAGTTTATTTTTAAATCATCTCTATTTGAAACAACAGAAATAACAGGACTTCATCATTCTTAGCATGTAATTGCTTAGTTCTATTAAGTTGTACTTAATTTATGTTTTTGAGTTATGCTTACTTATTCACAAAAAAGTTCTATTTAATCAAAACATATTAGTTGAAATTACTCAAAAAGAAGACCATGTTACACCAACTTGAAATAATTAAGTTAGTAGAACTTTTTCTAAAACTTTGAGTATACACTACTTTATCTATTTAAATAAAATGAACGTTCAGGTTTACAGTGTGGAAGCTGCAATAATAATGCTTTCAATTATAATTTAAATAAATGTTTTATTCATATCAGATACACATTGTGCATGAAACAATGAAGTTTGTTCTCCCATGTTCACTGGCCACTTCTATATATCTCGGGGAAAAGTGATGAATTTACGTGATGTAAACAGATCCTCTGAATTTCAAACTCATTGCGCATTATATCAACTATCAGGATCATTATAAAGGAATATATCATGATTCATGATATAGTTAACAAGTTTGTAAACATTTTGAATAAAGAATGAAAAACGAAATAAACGCGATGCTTTTCTCTGACTGCATGACGCGTCGGCATGGAAATAATGTGTTCTAAAATAACGGTCGCTTTAAAACGAAACCTCACGCTAAGGGCTCAGCTGACTGCCGACTTCAGGCGTTTCGTTGGTGGAAATAAAGCATTGCTGTTTGGTCCCTTTGCCACAGACAGTTAATCCAGTGTGTAAAGTAGCCTCCATGTCTCTAAGCATGGCACTTTAAGCTGGTGCACCGCTGGTGTAACTTTGTTTTCGTTGCAATAGTTCCGTTCTGTGCAAAAGAAACACTCAGTGTAGCAAAGCCTTTACGATTAATTAACCGTGACTTTTTGAAGCGCGGTTAATCGAGAAATTGGTTAATGGACCTTTTTCACAGACTGTGATGATGCATTTTAACGGTCATTAATATCGTAAATCCTGAAACGTTTTTTGTATTTTCATTTTAATTTTTTTTATGTATATTTATAACACTAATAGAAAAATGAATGTATATTTATAACACTAATAGTTTGTATTATAATACTTTTGCATCAAATTACAAAAAAAAACAACTTACCTGCTGTGAGGGTGTTTCTATGGGAGTGATGGTAAAAAATCTTTCTCTCTTTTCACTGCCGTTATCAATCTCACTCTACAGGTCCTTCTCAAAAAATTAGCATATTGTGATAAAGTTCATTATTTTCCATAATGTAATGATAAAAAAACTTTCATATATTTTAGATTCATTGCACACCAACTGAAATATTTCAGGTCTTTTATTGTTTTAATACTGATGATTTTGGCATACAGCTCATGAAAACCCAAAATTCCTATCTAAAAAAATTAGCATATCATGAAAAGGTTCTCTAAACGAGCTATTAACCTAATCATCTGAATCAACTAATTAACTCTAAAAACCTGCAAAAGATTCCTGAGGCTTTTAAAAACTCCCAGCCTGGTTCATTACTCAAAACCGCAATCATGGGTAAGACTGCCGACCTGACTGCTGTCCAGAAGGCCATCATTGACACCCTCAAGCGAGAGGGTAAGACACTGAAAGAAATTTCTGAACGAATAGGCTGTTCCCAGAGTACCGTATCAAGGCACCTCAGTGGGAAGTCTGTGGGAAGGAAAAAGTGTGGCAAAAAATGCTGCACAACGAGAAGAGGTGACCGGACCCTGAGGAAGATTGTGGAGAAGGACCGATTCCAGACCTTGGGGGACCTGCGGAAGCAGTGGACTGAGTCTGGAGTAGAAACATCCAGAGCCACCATGCACAGGCGTGTGCAGGAAATGGGCTACAGGTGCCGCATTCCCCAGGTCAAGCCACTTTTGAACAGAGAAGCAGCACTGGACAAATTTTGCATGTTATTCATTTTTTGAGATAGGAATTTTGGGTTTTCATGAGCTGCCAAAATCATCAGTATTAAAACAATAAAAGACCTGAAATATTTCAGTTGGTGTGCAATGAATCTAAAATATATGAAAGTTTAATTTTTATCATTACATTATGGAAAATAATGAACTTTTATCACAATATGCTAATTTTTTGAGAAGGACCTGTGTTTTTTCCCTCTTTTTGAAAGTTGTGAAATCACTATTGTTGTGTTTTTCTTTTGCGATTTTTCTTTAGCAAATCGGGAGACAAAATATATATTTAATGTATTCTCTCATTGGCCACTATAAAAGTTAACCAATCTATGACGACTTCCGCTCTGAGAAACCTGGAAATGTGAAAAGGGTCTATCGCTGCATCCCTAGTCATGACTCATGACCTTAGCAACATGTTAATATCAGACTTTTTCCAGGTCCAAGCCTCTACTCATTTCAATTAAGAACTTTATGAGGACTGTTTATTCATATTACACATTATACATGTATACACTACACTCTCCGGATTCACTGAGTCCCAGACACCAATATTTTTTAATGATTTATAAAGGATGAATAGCTGTCTGCTAGTGTTGGGTACCGAAACACGGTGCCAATATAACCGGTATGTAACCAGACTGAATCAGAGCACAGATTTTGGTGGCTCATTTCTGTGCCACTTGAATTCAAACCTGCTTTTGTGCTTTGGCTGGCGCTGAGCCAGAGAGAGAGACACGCTCAGCGCTTGTCACATAACACCACTATACAGTTTTTTCAACCACATAATGTTTATTTTAGGTTTCAGACATTTACAGTAAGTACTAGCAAAAAATAAATTTATAGTTTGTTAAATACACACTGATGTCTATGGAAGCGGCAATAACAATCCTTTCAGTTATACTTTGTGTTTTACTCATATCAGATACACATTTATAGTTTACTCTATTCTAGGGCTGCAACTAACAATTATTTTGATAATCGATTAGTTGGTTGATTTATTTTTTCCAATTAATCGATTAATTGTATAAAAAGCCAATTTTTTTATTGACAAAACACACTATTTCACATCCTGCCCAATGCTATCCTTCAAACAAACGTGTCAACTGAGTGCTATGAAAACATACATAGTAAATATATCTTCCCTTACAAAAAGTATCCATGGTTTTACAATGAATCAAACAAACAAACAAACAACAAAAAATATAATCACTACAATAACCCTGTTATTTATTTATTCCATGGTATCCAAATTTTTGCTCAAATTTAACTACGGTATTTGTGTGGTTAAATGGTAATCAATACGCAAAAAAAAAACATGGTGTCATTAGGCCTGTCACGATAACAAATTTTGCTGGACGATAAATTGGCCAAGAAACTTTTATTTCTAAAGACTATTTAACACTGAAATAGAAAGAATTTTAAATATCCACAATAATTGAACAAAACAACCAAAACAAAAAAAGCAATGGACTCTCTGTTAACAAAAAAATGCACTTGAATAAACAGCTGGGAAAACTGCAACAGATGATTGTGTTTTAGGTATAGTGCTGGGAATCTATATAAAAAAAAAATAAAAAAATAAATAATTAATCACAAAAAAATTCTGTAATTAATCACGATTAATACGTTTGGTAATTTTTTGATATTGTAATAATTTCAGTTACTCTCCAAATTAATGTAGAAACAATTTATTGACAGCATATTTTAAATATGTGTTGTAGTCGATATGTTGTTTTTATTAATGAAGGCCAGCATCACTGATATTAATGTCTCTATGAAACATTAATGACGTTACATTACAGTATAACTGAAAGCTACCAATTTCAACATTTATTAGGCTTTTAAAAAAAACAACTTTTAATTTTAAGGGAACTTAAAACAATCTTTACATAACCCCATTATAATAAATATTATTTTACCTTATAATGTTAGACATAAATATAATAGTTATCAAACACCTTTCTTAACTGCATTAATAATAAATTAAATATAGATGAATCATCATTAAAGCTACAATTTTCTCTGTTCCCGTTGTTCTTTGATGAACATAAATGACAGACATCATCAGTGCTCCTGTCACTTTAAGAACAGCCGCTGCCCGTTATCTAACTCATTTAAGACTCCTAATATGAGAATACTCAAAATGATCTCTGTTGTTGTTATTGTTTGTTCAAAAGCAAAAGAGAACTCGATGTGAGCAGGAGACTGACGCAAGTCTGTCTGTGCGTTGAGTGTGTGTGTGTGTGTGTGTCAGAGTGTCCCTCGACTAGCTGACATGAGACGCAGCCACACAGACAGGACATTGACATACAGCACATTCTCTTGAGTCTTGGGGCGCTTACAAGCATTTACATGTATAAGAGAGTGATCATATAATGTAACGCTCGGCAAAAATGGATATAAAAACGGGTGCTGGAAATTATCGCGGCCGGAAAAATTATCGAGCTCATTTTTTTAATTGTGCGATTAATTGATTTATTGACTATCGCGACAGGCCTAGGTGTCATTTCTTTATCCTGTAAAAAGGCTATAAAATGTCTTACATTTATATTCAATTACACACTGTTATCTCTTTACAGTTACTACTCTCATAAAATGCTTGAATTACATGTTGACTTTTAAACCTAAATTTAGCAGCCAACAGCAGATATTTCAGCTAAACGAGTGTTTTTGCGCTGAATATGAATTGTCTCCCTCTCTGCGTTCTGTCTCTTTTTGATCTGCATGCGCACGGCTTGTTTAGTGAGGTTTGAAGTTTTGAAGACTGTGTCAGGACGCGCTTTTATTGCATAATGGAAATAATTGTGTGAATTAGTAACATTTACAGATGAGGCTATAACCTGTGAAATGAACGTTTTTCTTAGAGAGCGCTCTGTCAAAGAACATGTTATATGGTATGTGTTGAACACTAAAGCATTTATCCTGGATCTCGTTCCTTTCCCGCAGCTGCTCACTTTACTATTTTAGATGCATTTCGTCCATAGAAATGCGTTATTCAGTGTTGTCATTTGGAGCGACTGGTGGAAGTTTTGCGTGCACAGAGGGCAGACCGACTAATCAATAATGACCGACTAATCAATAATTTTCATTATTGATTTTATCGACTTGTTGTTGCAGCCCTACTCTATTCTTCTCCCAGTTCACCGGTCACTTACTATAATGTATTTTCTGATGAATTTACGTGTCAGATCCGATTCTCTGAGGTGCAAACTATCATGGGGGTGCCCATTATTGTAGTTGGGTTAGGTTTTACAGTGAATTTATGTAAATTTGTTGTGTTTTGTATTTATTTATATATTTAAGTATACTTTAAACTTTTAATAAATTGTTCAATAATTATTTTATTTTTTTCAACAAAAAGCCATTATTTAATATCATCCACTGTCGATTTGTGGCTCTTTAAATTTGTAATTTTTTTTAAAAGTATCAGTTCAGGCACCATTTAGGCACTGGTACCTAAAAGTACGGTACCGTTTTTATATTGATTTAGCACCGGTATCGTAAAAAACCCATGATACCCAACCCTACTGTTTTCCCAGTTGAGATTTCAGTAGGGAGATAAAGGTTAAGATCATGATTTTTTTGTTTGTTGGTAGTATTACTATACACCATGAGTGTATATTAGCACCATTTGTTTGTTTTCGGATTTTGATAGCAGCCTGACGTCGTCATATTCAGATTCTAGTCAGAATATGAGTCTGATGCTGCTCCATTGGGCTGTGATTATGGGGCGTGTTTCAACCGAACAAGGAAAGAAAATGCCTCTGCACTCAATTGGATAGACCTACAACCAATCAGAGCAATGGAGTAAGTGATCTGTGTTGAGCGACGCATAGTTGTCAACAGAACTCAACTGCATGCACGCTGGAAAAAGAAGAAGATGATGAGTGTAAACGATCTTTGCCAGTGTTGTAAAAAGAATTTAAGGATACACGGAGTACTTACCAACACGATCATAATTTTTTGAGAGAAATAGAAAAAGTGAATACATACACTAACAAGTTCTCCGTTTAGTAAACAAATTCAACCCAGTCGCTCTTTGGTGACGTGGATGATTACTTTACTGTTGATCATCTGTCCATCATCGTATAAAGCCCGTCTTGACAATTTGATTGGTCCAAACTGCTCTGGTTCGAACATTGTTGCTCCACAATTGATCAAGTCTAGACCGACCTTCCCGATCTCAAATGTTGTGGGTGGGGCTAAGTTCGGCTGGCATCCAGGCTATTCTGATAGAGTTTTGGACCCATAAACAGTGACGCGTGACGTCAGACTTAACTAGTGAAGTATATTGTGCATCGTGTTATTTGCGTGGCATACAGATTTGCTGCCCATTAAGAGTGCTCTGAGTGGTCACTTGTGAGGTTCCATCTCTGAAAGGACGTTGGTCGAAGGCAGCTCACTAGGTTTTAGAATGGACCTATTATGCATGTTTGCACAGAAATCTCAACCACAATAGATGATTATGACATAATGGAATCAGTCTTATCTTGTCCCTTGATAGCACAGATTTACTCTTTTGTCAATCAGACAGTGGAGATCACTGTTTTGTCAGTGTAGTTTCTGGGCTGAATTATATCCACCATGCTGTAATCAAGATGCACAGTGTGCTGGGTGGCCATTTCCACAAGGCCATGCCACTAACCCGTGTTTGATGCAAATGACAAAATCCTTTGACTATCCTTTGAAACTCAGAAAACTGTATTCTTTTCAGTGACTTCCTCAGTAATTTAATCCTCAGCCTGGTTTAGTTCTAAAACAATACCAAACAAGGGCTTGTGTTTACAGGGTTCCCAGTGACAGGTCTTTCTCATAAACGCTACATTATGCACATTTCTGGAGCGGAGCCCATTGCCTAAGCTCCTTCACGCTCACAGTAGGATGTGTTTCCTCGGGGCAGCTTTGGTGTCATTGCAGGCCTGTAGCGTGTGGAATGCAGCGGGATGAGTAAATGTCCGTATGCCGAGCGGCCAATCCCTGTCTGCCACTCTAACACTGCGCTCTTTTGTGTGCTCCACTCGGCCATGGAGGCAAAGACATTCTTCCAGTGCCAGGAGCGCTGCCAAGAGTTCCACAGGAAAATTAGAAAGGAAAGAGGGCAAATGGAAAGAGAACGAGAACAAAGCTATTGTGTGGCTTTAGTTACATGCTTCTCTTATTGCTCTACTTGAATGGCAGAGAACCTTGTAGTTTTTTATTCATAAGGCCATGCTAAATGTTTTATGGAAGGCGTTGCCTCTAACAGTGGGAATCATTCTCCTCTGGCACGATCTTGTTGTGGTTCGGCTGCTAAATTGGGAATTTTGAACTTTACAATGGCTTTGAGAATTGATAGAGTGCCATTTAAATGTTTCTTTATTTTTATATTCTGGAAAAACCTGCACTGGAGTGAGTCCATGTGAACCGCGAGCATGTGGAATAGTAATACCAGAAGGTTGCCGCCCCACTTCCTTGTTTATTTTCTTTATCGTCACCACCACAATAAAACACAATGACCGGTGGATACTGAGCTATTAAGCACATGCAGGGATTGCAGGGTTATTATAGTTAACTAAAACTAAAACGTTTTATTTACTTGATAAAGAAATATGCAAAAACTGAAGCTTATTTTATTTCAGCTAGTTGCCAAGGTAACATTTCTCATACATTTCTCTTGTTTGCTCCTTCTATGACCTTTTCTATCACCTCTTTGAACACAATACTTTATAATCATGCTTGGGCTGGAAGAAAGCAAAACTTATGATTTGGGATTCATTTTTTTTCTATCTATCCCTATACAGTGTCATTGGCCCACCTGAAAAGAGGTGAAGACATGTGAAAGTGTTGTTGTTTAGAGCCTTCCAGCAGCTGTGGAATGGACAGGGGTCGTAACGGTCACCCCTCCTCATCATGTCAGTGGGAAAGTGCTCTCCATGCATTCGTTTGCTCTTTCTCCACCCTAATGGCTCCATCGCTCTGTGGGGGGAAACAGAGATCATAAATCAGATCTGTCCCTAGGGGAAAGTGAGAGGACAGAAACCAGCATGAAAACTTTTATCACGTTCCATAAATGTGGGCCGTGTTGACTGCTTATGTTGTTTTATGAATGCTACCTCCCTCAGACACTGATGGCTGATGGGTCTGATACCATGAATGCTTCTAGTCAGTGTGGTTTATTGATTGCTGAATAAGTGTGATGTTATCTCTCAGACTGAGGCCGTTCTGAGGTGCTCCGTGGGCGTCGAGATGGAACTCAGGGTGGCTGTTATCTGTTCTGGCTTTCAGGCTGGTACGCACAATTCCAGTGCATGTACAAGCAGTAATGACACCCCTGTGTACCATAGGAGAGCGACATAGACAGACAGGTGAAATGTAGTAGGAAAAATAATAAGCGCTTGTAGCCTAGCTCTGGCATTCCAGGTCTCAGAAACTGGAATGTTATGGAAAAGTAATAATCAGTTTAAACATTCCAAATGTCCTTGCAAATGGAATTGTGAATGCTAATTTGGCTGCTGGATTTTTAATTTTATTTGTATATTTTGTTTATTTAGATTTACATTTAGGATGAAAGACTTTATGCTTAAGGCCCCATGGCTAATTTTTCAGATGAATATCTAGCTTTATGTGGAAGAGAAGTTCACATTTTTCCCATAACAGCTATTTATAAAATTCATCGGGGATCAGCTATACCTAGAGGACTGCTGTCGAATGCTGAAACGTTTTCTGTGAATTTCAGTCTATGCTGTATTTTCTTTAAATATAAGTGCAAAATACTCATTACTTTGAGACTATTGAGCAAAAAGCTGACGTTTGTTTGTCTGCAGGCAATAAACTTTGTGCTCAGGCTTCTTTTTTGGAAAGATCTTAATGATTGTTCCTTGGAAAACGCCCTGATTATGGGTGGGTTCCCGGGTAAGGAACACACTGTAACATAGCGAAGGTTGCAACATGTCGATATGACTGTAATCTCAATGCTGGGTCGCTAATGAGGGGGAAAAGTACTATGCTAAACATGCCTGGTTTATGTATAAGGCTGTGTTTATGTTACATTATGCCTTGCACTATCAAAGCCTATAGGGCTTTTGTGCAAATGACTGTGCATTATTTAAAAGACCTTTGGGGTACATGTGGCCAAACCTGATTAGTATTTAGCTGCTTGTGTTCTTATTTTCACTCTGTTTATTCTGGTGCATTACTAAAACACAATGACACACTTCCTTCAGGCTGCGTTTAAGTAGTTTCCATGGCTACAAACGCTCTTGCAGCTGGATGGGCAAAACGAGCAGAGAGCATGGACAATAATGTACTTCCAAACACCCCTCCTTCACTCTTTTCTTCGCTCATTCCCTAACGGTCTTGTTTGGCACAGTAGGGAGGGATTTTTTGGGAGGCTTATGCTGTAGTTAAGAGTAGAGGAAGTTTGATTGCACAGATGTTTCACTCCATCACAGGTGTGACCTAACTGGAGCAGAATGGAGGAGCTGAAGTGAAGAAATGAATAGAGAGAAACACATCTACGGGCATAGGGAGCAATTGGGAGCCAGGTAGAGATGTTGGGTTACTGAAAAGATCTAAGTTGGGAGATTCCCAGGTGAAGCTTTGGTCGGGAAGTCTTTGGTAAAATACATCAAGCCCCTGTCACATTCATTTGACAAGGCAAGGAATGTGTTCGCTCTACATTTCATCTTACACCAAAGAATCGTCATGAAACGAGACATTCTTTTGGCTGATCATTTGACGATGAGATTTGGATCCCCAGAGAAGAACAAAGTAACGATGGAGAGCCTGAAATCACTGTGGTTTGAAATGTGAAGCTTGAAGTTTGAGCAAGTAAAAAGATAAAGAGACACTTTAAGTATGTAAGACAGACCTACTGTATCCTTTTAGTAGACACTAGACACAATTTTTTTCATTGTTTTCCTTTGTTGTTGTAAACCCTTTATTTTCTTATGTGAGACACAAAAGGAGATATTTTGATCTATAAACCTCTTTTTGTCAGACTCTTTGAGTCTGAAAAAAATGTGGAAAAAAGTAAGAATCTGGAAAAGAGTAAAATCTTAAGGTCGTGTACATTTCTGCTCTTGTTCTGTTTGTAAATTATAAAATTATGTTAATTCAAAATATTGGTGCCTCATGTACAAATGGAAAACAGCCCAGACCAGTAATCTCTATAAATGCAAAATTCTTAACCATTAATCACAAAGTACTGGAAAGGTCATGAAGAAAAAAAAAGAAAAGAAAAAAAAACATTCATTGGTATATACATTGGTTAGGAAGAGTGTGGCAAACTCTATGCAGACAAACTCCGAAAACGACAAAATGTTATTATAAAAATAGTCCATATGACTCTTTCTGTCTTTGATTTTGCAATACCCAATGGGCTTATTTCACTTCAGACATCTAATTATGCAGACTTTGTTATGGATTCATACCCATTATTTAAAATGAATGATACAGTCAGTCCTCATATGGTTCCTCCCTGGGTGGGTCACTAATGGCTGTAAATTGTAATTGTTTTGTAACCATTCTTTCAGGACATTAACGGAACTTTCCTGTAATAACTTGTTTTGAAGGGTGTAAAAAGGATTGGGACTCATTATCCTTTATTTAGTTTTTGAACCTGGCAGGTGAGTGTTATAACGACCTGTGTGTGAGTCAAGCTTGTCATGGGCAAAACAACGTCTGCATTTGATTTTCTTCCTTGTTTTGACATGTGTTTTTTTTGTTTTGATATAATTTTAGCTATTATATCACATGTATCTGCCAAACTAGGTCCTACCACACAGTGTTTAAAATGGGAAAGGGTTATATTTGCATCTTTACCATGAGGTCAGGTCAACACTGAGCTCATCTGAAGGTTTCCAAAAATACAGATCTGAAATAGCCCCAACCTCTCTGAGGTTACAAGTTCACTAGCTGCTCAGATAGATTGTTTATCAGAAACATTTAGTAAACATTTGGGTGAATCTTGTGAAAACTGTCAAAATCATTTTTAAAATCTTAAGACTAGATCATAGTGTTGACATTTATTTCCATGACATTTAAGCTCATGTAAACCCACCAAATTTTTATGTCTGTAATGTGATGTAAATTTTTTAAGTAATCAAATCTCATATATTTCATCATAATTTAATTAATTAAATTATTTAATTAATTATATATATATATATATATATGGACTTGATCCATTTATTCAGAGATAAACAAACCAAAGGACCAAAGGCCAAGAAAAAGAAACCTTCACATTTCTGGGATTTATGCACCTGACAGGTTGCACTA